>CM029405.1:41030321-41497044 GCA_017139565.1 Luffa aegyptiaca | reverse complement strand
GATGTCAAGATTAGTTGTTAAAAGGGAAATTGCTAGGGTAGCAAAAACATTAGGATATTTACAAATTTAGCTATGTTTTTTTAGATTTGCAATATAGCAAAAATTTTAAAATCTAATTTTCGATTTTTTTATTATTACAGTCTACCCTTGTTGGTATATCAATGGTATATTAGTAGAACTGATATACCAAATTTGATATACCTAATAATTGAATATATACTGGATTTGATAAGCATAACCTTTGATATACCTAATTATGAGTATTGATATATGAATGATATACTTGATATATGAATGTTATATACCAATGATATACTTGATATACTTTTCTTTATTTATATTTGTTATGTTTCATTTTTTCTTTATTGAATTGTGTTGTGTTATTTACCTATTTAAATGAAATGTTTGACTTTTATAACATAAATGTTTGTCTTCTATACTTGTTATGAATTGATATACCTCATTTGTTATATTACTTAAATAATTAATAACATTGATATATCCGATTATGAGTAATAAAATACATCAATGATAAACTTGTTATTTTTGAAAAAAAATCATTATATATATTTTAATAGTTGTTGTATTATGAAGGTCGTGGAATGCAAGATTTGTTATAAGTATATCAATAAGATGTAATTTTAATATATCATTGGTATAATAGTAGTATATCAATACTCACTAAAAATGTAATTTCAAGCATACCATTATTATATCAATACTCACTAAAAATGATATATAGTGTATCGATGATATATTGGCCAACATGAGCACAGTTAAACTAGCAGGAGACATACACATCCAACCAAGAGGCTAGAGGTTTAAATCTCTTACCATACATATTGTCCCAAAATAAAGCTAATACTAGTTCTTTATTAATGAAGTATATCAAAGACATCTAAACTAATGAAGGCTCATGTGTATACTTCATGAATGAAGGATATTTTCATGAAATATACATCTAATCTACTATATATTTAGTATATCAATTGATTGATATACCAAATATCTAATATATCAGTCACACTAAATAACTGAATGATGTAACTGATAAACGTATATCAATAACACCATTGATATACTTTTTAAACTTCCTACTTCCAGCGTGTTTTTTAGGGGTTTTTTTTTTTTTTTTTACTTTTCAACTTTAATGTTTAGGTTGTGCCCACCTTTTTTGCTATATTTGCAACATTAAAACTGATGACATTGTTTGCAATTCCATTTTTATTTTTTTCTATTCTTGCAACTACCCCTTGTTAAAATTGTATGACATGATGCTAATTAGTAAAAATTTTAGTGTTTAATTTTGAAAAAAAATCTAGTGTTTGACACAACTACTAAAAACGACTTATTAAAATTTGAGATGGAGAAATAAACCATTTTGTGAGAAACATTTGAAAGCAAATTTTTCAGAAAGAGTTTTTAGTATATAATAACTTATGTATAAAAACACACCTGAAGAAATGTAATATAATGTAACCAAACATGAGAGTTTAAATTCTAAATAATTTTTATACAAAATGTTAAAAATAAAATGCATTTTTGAAAGCAAAGTCTTCTCAATAACTACCAATCGAAAAAGTATATTGAAAAATGATAAAACATAAATCACTAATTGAAACTTTGAAAACAATAACAGTGGCTAAATTTAAAAACACACCGGCACCCGAACATATATCTAGCCAATAAAAATATATGAAATTTCCGAGACACACCTCAATTTAGAGAGGAAAAAAAAAAGACGGAAAAGAAAATAAATTTGAGAAGAAAATTATATACAAACCAGAGTGTTGGAATTATAGGAAAGAAAATATCTCCCCAAACACTTGGTTGAAAGTTTGCAGATCGACGAGGAACGCCGTCGTTTAGTGCCATTTTATTTTCTTTGTATGAAGATATGGACAATGGTTCCACAGAGCTTTTACTTGTGCTGTGGGTTACTGGATAAGCATAACGGAATTTATAAGATATTTTAGTACTGTTGGTCTTGGTGGATAACCATCCATAAAGTAGAAAGCCAGCTGCACATTTTGACCGTGCAATAATTGATAGATAAAGAGGACATGGATTTGACTGGCTACCTACCTTGAATAGTTTCTCCAATATTTTTAATCGTCAAAGTGAACATAGCTCAGCGGTAATTGACATATACTCTCGAATAGGAGGTCAGAAGTTTGAATCTCCCTATCCCAAATGTTATTGAACTAAAAAAAGTATGCATTTTCATCCTTTCTTTACATTGTAATTCTTTTAAAACTAATATAATTTTATCTTCCATATGCATTTATTGCTGTAATTTAACCTCCTCGTCTTAGTAAAAATTGGAGGTCAGTATATTTTGTTTATGGTAATTGTAAGTCATCTGCATTCTCTAAACTAGTCTAGACATCTCATTTCTTCACTATTTTTTTCATTTATTTTTTTATAATATTACATCACATGTAGGTTGGAAATTCTCTAAACTAGTCTAGACATCTCATTTCTTCACTATTTTTTTCATTTATTTTTTTATAATATTACATCACATGTAGGTTGAAATTTAAAACCTACCCTCTCTTGAAAGAAGGAAATTAAAACCAGATATAGTACCTGTGATGCTCGAGGTTAGGGGATATACGAATGAACCGAGATCACATCTGAATGAGAGGAATCCTGAGAACATGAAAGCATGGTCAAGATCATAAGCTTAAAAGAAATGATAGATACTACCTATACCAACAAGGTGCACCTTCTTTTTTGGTGGCTCAATCATAGGAACTTTGAAGTTAAGCGTGCTTGGCTTAGAGAAGTTCTATGTTGGGTGACCTCCTAGAAATTAATTTTTTTAGGAAGCTTGTCGTCAGGTCAGATTCCGAATCCTGGAGCGTTACAGTACTGTTGGGATTTATGTCCTACCTCATAATTAATTATTTATTATTTAACAATTAATAATTTTTGATTATTTTATTTGTAATATAATATTATCCATTATATAAAAATCTAAAGATATTAGTGTAATCTTGAATAGTGTGTGTAGTTGACATATGAGAGGATCATATTTAAGGAACAAGGATCTATAGTATATAGATAAGATTGAGTGTTGTCTTATCATGATAACACTATTAATACAACTCATTTTGTACTAGTTACAAATGATCTAATCCAGGATCATTCATGTGGAGACATATGTGAGTGAGGGTGTCATATACAATGTGAGTTTGTAGAAGACTAGACCACAAAATATTCAATCTCTTCTTTGTAAATCTACTTAATTGAGAAGATTAATATTTCAACAGGATGATCATATGTGTCTCAATCTTAATCCTGAGTAATTTATGAACTCTTGTCTATGAGGGCTGGTCCTTTTAGGGTTGCTTGCACAGATAGCAAACCCAACTAAAATAATAGCAAAATTAGCAACATATTAAAGTATTTGCAAAAATAGTAAAATTTAACATCCAGCCCATCTAAATTACTAAAACAAACCATCTGACATGATTACCCAGCTCATCCAGCCCGTTTTTCTCCTTCTTCCCGTTTCTATCAATTCTATCATTGATAGATTCTTTTTTTTTTTTTTGAAAATCTATCATTGATAGATTCTACCAGTGATGGAATTCTATCAGTTATTTCTGTGTTTTGTTTGGAATTTGCTATTGTTTTGTCACTGATAGATTTAGTAAAGTGACTGGTTGTAGTTGTTCAACCTGTTTTTTTCCTTCGTCCCATTTCTATCAAAGTCTATCATTGATAGATTCTATTAGTGAAGAGAATTCTATCAGTTATTTCTGCGTTTTGTTTGGAATTTGCTATTGTTTTCTTCACTGATAGATTTAGTTAGGTGATTGGTTGTAGTTGTTCAAATTAGGTGATAGAAGATTTCTATCACTGATATAAAACCTTCCATCATTGATAGAAATCTTTCTTTCTATCACTAATAGATAGAAAGAAAGATTTCTATCAATGATAGAAAACTATCTTTCTATCACTGATAAAACTATCAGATATAATCTTCTATCACTGATAGAAAACTATCATTTTTGTTTCTAAAACTTATGTCACTGATTTTGTTTTGATTTTGTTTTTTTAGATGTCGAAGCAAAACAACATGGAAATTGAACCGGAGGAAAGAAAAACACAAAGCGGAAGTTGAAATTTAAAGAAGGGTAGACCTCAACAAAACAAAAAAAAAAAAAAACCAAAGATATGTACAAAATTATCACATAATCAAATACATTATTGGTTTCTATCAAATACACTATTGATTTCTATTAGCGATAAATTTCTATTAGAGATAAATTTCTATTAGTGATAGAAATCTATCACTCTGATTCTATAGAAATCTATCGCCGATAGAATCAGAGTGATAGATTTCTATCACTGATAGAAATCAAAATAGGGGAAAACGAGAATTAAAAAAAAAAACGTTTTAAAATTTTTTCTATATTGCAATTTTTATAAAACTTTCTATATCTGCAATTAACCATTAGAATTTAGCCACCCATTACAATTTTCCATCCTTTTATTTACATGGGTGAGAGTGACTTTTGTAGTCGATTCAATAAGTCTGCCATTTTTGGTATTTGACCAAAAAGGGAATTGGGAACATAAATTTCAAATTCACGGACAAATTAGATTAAAATTGTATTTTAAAAAAATTTATAAAAAGCACAATCTTAGGGAAAAAATTGGGGAAAGCAAGGCCTTTTTTTTCCTCTTTATTGGAATCCGCAAAAGAAAATTTTGCCTCTTTTTATTTTTATTTGTTTATTTTTTCTTTTTTTTTCATTTTTTATTTTTTTTAATTTTCTACTTTTGACCTTTGGTTTTAAAGTTTTACTTTTGTTTTTCTTCCATAAATCAAATAATTGCAATATTTTGTAGCTTTGCTTCCTTCCCCATGGCAAAGCCCTTTAGAAACTCTATTTTTCTACTCTCAATTCCAAAATCCACCATTTTCTTTCTTTTTGTCCTACTTTTTTTCAAATCGGTTTTCATTAAAAAAATAGTGATGTAGATTTACAATCAAAACCATCTTCCACATGGTAAAGCTTGATTTCTCTAATTGTGGGTTAATTGGGTTTCATTTGAGGGTTTTGGGCTGAATGACAGTGTTGTAATTAAAAGAAGTTGGAGCCAAGCCACTAAACCCTAATATTTTTCCCTTTTTATTTTGAGCAGCACGCAGCCCAAGAAGGTTGTCTTCCCCAACTCTCCACTCTTCTCTTCATCCCTTCCTTGCCCGTGAGCTTCTCCAACCGCAACCACCTTGTTTTTTTTTGTTTTCGTTGTCAGCCACCGGCTGTCTCCCTCCGTCAGGCGCAACCCCTCCGGCAAAGCAGCGTGCACGACGACGGCGGCAGCAGCGGAGGTTGGTGTTTTGGGCAGTTCGCGCAGCGTGGGTTTGCTCTTCTTTTCCTCTCGATTTTTGTCTCGTTTCCTTCCGGTTTCTCTCAATCTTCCTCTCTCAATCAATGGCCAAATTGCAGGTGCTATGGGTGGTTTTTTAGTAGGTTTCAGGCTCGAAAGAAGGCTGTTTTGGAGCGTTTTCCCGGCGACTGTGCAGTGCGGCGCTTGTAACGCCCGTAAACTTCTGGTGTTAATTAAATTCCATAGATATAGTCGAATTTTATAAAATTATTATTTGGCTTGTATTATGGAATTATTATTTTTATGCCAAGGTGTTTGGGAGATTATTTGAAATTAATCGTTATATTAATTAATTTCTCTCCTTAAAAGTTCGATTAAAAGTTAGCCAGTGTTGGTTACCTAAGAGGTTAAAGCGTTGGAATATTCACGCTAATTGAAGGTTAGTTGAAAGCTAATCTTAGATAGGCTATTTTGGGTCTTGGAGGTTTTGTGGAGAAAAGAAAAAAGAAATTCAAGAGAAAAGGGATTAAGAAAAACCCTAAAGCTCTCCCTTTCTCATCTCTTTCTTTCTCTTATCGTGTGAAGCAGCCCCCCTTAGCTGAATCTGAGCCGCCGCCGCCGCCTTCCCTTGCCGCCGCCGTCGAGGAAGCGCCGCCGTCGTCGTGCTCGTTGCGCCTGAGCGTGAGTCGCCGTCTCCCTCCTTCCGCGATCTCTCCCTCTCTACGCGGATTTCTCTCCCTCTGGTGCTGCATGAGCCGTGAAGCTCGTCCTTGTGAGTAGCGCCGCCGTTCTGATCGCGCCGCCGCCGCCCAGCTCGCGCCAACGCCTTCCCCCCGTCCAGACGCCGCCAGCATTCCCCTTGTTTGTGGGTTTCGTGGTTCAAGCCTCTCTTCTCCTTCCGTTTTCAGCAAGAAAACCTCATGGGTAAGTCTCCTTTCTCTCGATCTAGGTGTGTTGAGGCCCGATCTAACTCCCTCGTGTCTGGATTGGTTAGTTCTTGAGCGGACATCAGCTCAGAGACTATTTTGCTCCTCGCGGTTTTCGCCTCTATCCATCAGCGTCATTGGGCGTTTCCGGTGTCATTTAGCGATTCCGGTGAGTTTAAGCGCTTACCCCGATCTTGATTAATGTTGGAATCAAATACCCATTCTGTTTAGAGCTTTAAATAGAATGCTCATTCATTTTAGGTGCTGAAAAGTTGAGTTGTGTTTGATATTCTGATCTGCAGCGTCGTCTAGGTGATCGTTTGGGGTTCGAATCACTTCAACTTGAACACCCACTGCCCAAGGTGCGTTCTGACATGTTGGTTGTGGTTTGTATAACCCGTCTAACGTTGAAACGGGACCGTTTGGGTAAGATTCGCTGTTGTCCTTAGTTTATTAGTATTGAGGTTTTTGGGTCGCTAAGTGTTTTAGCTTTAGAAGCATGAGATTACCTTTGCCCATTAGTTATTTTGGCCTTAGAATCATGATTCTTATCGTTACCCATTACATATCTAGGCCCTTAGGTGCGTCCTAATCTTTATAGGACCTAGTTTATGCATTTAAATGGTTCATTGTGACTGTTTTGGGTAAAAATCAAGTAGTTCTTCAATGCCCATTAAGCCTCGTTGCCTTAGAATGTTTCCCGACCTTTGTAGGTTCTTAAAGCATGAATTTATGAGCTTTTGGTTGCTGTCCATAGTTTAAAAAACTTGCTAAATAGGTTTCCAATAATTACCTAGGCCTTATTTGCATTGCCTAAGCTTTAGGAGCTCTTAGAATGTCGTTCATGCGTTTTAGGTGGTTGTTGCTTGTTGTCCAGTGGCTATATAGCCTTAATATCATCAACTAACAAATACCCACCGTCTGTAACGCCTTAGACGTGGTTGCCCATGGTTTAATGGCGTTGGGTTTTCAATTTGGGTTATGTTTAGATGTTGTCCAGCAAGGAAGTAAACCGTTATTGGTTCAGTTTCGCCCTTAGCATCATGTTTTAGGGTGTTATTCTTTAGTTTAGACTTCCTTTAATGGTTGGTAGTTTATTTGTAGCTGGAAGCTCGTTTTGGAGCGTGGTTGTGCAGTTCCAGCTAGCGTTGGTATTTAAAAGCGATTTGTAAGTAGTTTAATAATTTGAGACGAAATATATATCTTCTCCGACTTACCTTTTGCGACGATTTGTGCGACGTAGTGTTTTTCGTCGCTAATAATAATTTGAGACGAAATATATATTTTTAGCAACGTTTTGTTTTCGTCGCTAAAGACTTAAATTTTTGTAGTGTTTCTACTTGCTAGATTATGGTTGACTGTGTGAAGCATGATGGTTGTTTCTATGTTTTATTTCTGTATTTGTGTAAAGCATGTTTTGTTGTTTATAAATGAACTGCGATGCTTGAGATGAGCATGTGTCGATGATTGTTTGTGATAAGTATGAGATATGTGACTGTTGAGTTGTGGATGTTGAGTAAGCATGTTGTGATTGGGTTCAAGCATGATAGCATGTGTCACGGGAAGTGTAGCATGAGTCTAGCGGTAGCGTTGCATGACGCGTAATTCATGTGTAGGTGCGCAGCGTGGCGCGTAATTCACATGTTTGGTTTTGCGTAGCATGGCGCGTAATGCATGCGAGTGGTTTTGCGTAGCGTGGCGCGTAATGCACGTGTATGGTCTTGCGTAGCATGGTGCGTAATGCATGCGATTGGTTTGCGCAGCGTGGCGCATAATTCACGTGTTGGTTTGCGCAGCATGGAGCGTAATACATGCGTTAGGTGTGGAGCATGACGTGTAAATCATGTGTGGTCTAGTAGAGTGTAGGTGCATAGTGTGGGAAGCATATGCATGATATGGTTATTCGTTGCTTGTGAGCATGATGTGGTTTTTATTGCTTAGTGAGCATGATGCGATTTTATTGCTTTCTGGAAGCATGTTGTTATGCGTGTGAGAAGCATGTTGTTTGCCATTGTTTGTTGTTTGTGATCTAGCTCGTGTGAGCTACTTACCAGTACCGCGGTTGTACTGATACCCCCTTCCCCACCTTCCCCCCAACATTTTAGATGTTGCAGGTATCGAGGATGATCCGGACCTTGGTGGCGAGGAGGAGAACTACGAGGATTCCTAGAGTGTTGGGTTTTCTCTCGTTGATATGATTTTAGTTGCTTTTGAGTTGTTGTCATTTTGTAGTTCTGTGATGGTGAGGGTTTCACCTGAGAATGGTTAAGCTTATAAATTAGGCTGGATAGTTTGGTTGAGATGTATAATTTGCTTTAGCTAGTGGACTAGCTTTTCTTGTTAATAAAATGTCTTTAAGTTCCGCTGCATGGTTTCAGTTTATTGTATGTTGCCATAAGGCCTGTCTCGTCTAGAGGAGATAGGTTTGTGAAATCTGGCTGAAGTTTGGTGGAGTTTGGCTTTTTGCTTATTTAGAAGTGTTATAAGTCTTTATCAGGTGTTGTAAAATTTTGGGATAACCAGTTTTACGCCGTTATGCTGCCGAAATTTCGGTACATTCGGTTTAAAGAGAGTTATCCTAGTTGCTTAAAAGTCTAGAGTGAGTAGTAACGTCGCTAGGCTAGAGGTTGGAGAACCTGGGGCGTTACAGCGCTGCAGCAGTGTTTTGGGGCCGTCTTAAGCGTTTTTTTGGGCGTCTCCGGTGAATTTTTCGCGTGGGTAAGTTGGACTGAAGCTTGTATTGGTTGGTTTTTGTGTTCAATTGATTACCCACTCATTTTTGCCTTCGTTCAGCAAGCATTTCTCTTTAATTCCGGCAATTCAAGCAGTGGACTTCACGTTTCAGCATCATTGACCGAGTTTAGCTTTGGGTATGTGAATTTCAGCAAGGTTTGGGGTTGATTTTGAAGTTTAATCAATTACCCATTGATGTTAGCTTTTTTTTTTTCAAGGTACTCACCACGTTTGGAGGTCTAATCGTCGTTTTGGAGTAGAATTGAGAGCTTGGACAACAAACATTGTTGCTGTTTTAGGTGAGTTTTTGGGAGTTAAATCTCTCCCAAATTTAATTGACTCCTTATGTCTAATTGATTTGAGAAGTCTATGATTTTGAGTTTGTTTGTCCCATTTGTGTAGTTGGATAGGGGGCTTGGAAGCTAAGGAGTTATTGTTTTGTCGAGCAAACTAATTAGCTAAGGTAAGTAGCTATTGGACTTAATTTTCAAGCTTAGACCTCATTGCAAGATCGTTGGATTCGATAAAATCAAGTCTGATGCTTTAAACTAATTTCTTCTGAGAATTTAGCATGATAGCATGAATTAGTTTTAAGCCTTTTCTTGTCTTTGGATTTCAATGAGTATGATGAGTTCATTGCAAAGCATGATGTTGACATGAAAAGTTGTTTATTAACTATTAGCATATCTAAGACTGCTTTTGGATGGATTGGTATCTTTTGGATTATTTGGAAGCATGTTTTATTGTATGGCTTTGTTTCTCTGAATATTTGGATAGTTGTGGAGGCGAGGTCTGTCTCTCTGTGGTTGTGGTAGTTTAGAGTACCTTGAAGTTTGTGGTTGGGCAGAATTGAATATAGAAGTGTTTTATCTGCTTTTCAGGTGATAGAAAATTTGAGGTTCACCTTATGTATGTCGTTATGCTGCCGAATTTTCAGTAGCACTACAGTGAAAGTTAGGCTAAACTTAGTAAAGTCCCTCAGCACGTTACGCTCGATAGTCGTACGTATGAAGGAGACAAGACCTAGAATATGAGCCTTAGTTGTGATTCAGGGCCCCAGGTAGACTTAGCAGATCGTTAAGCCTTATGTCAAGCTAGGGTCGTTTCCTTCCCCATCTTAGGACATTGATGGAACCTACTCTTCAGGCACGAGATCGTGCATTCTATCAGTGACTGATAGAGCTTACTTTTCTGGCACGAGATCGTGCATTCTATCAGTGACTGATAGAGCTTACTTTTCTGGCACGGGATCGTGCATTCCATCAGGACGGTGTCGAGCTAGGCACAGGATTGTGCGCCAAATGGCATTCGGGCATGCTTCATGCCCAGATTGCTCCACCGTACTTTGAGTTCATGATTCAGGGATGTTGTGTAGGGATAGGTGTAGTTCTGCTAGAGGTTGCCAGCTAGTCCCTAGTTTACTTGCCTTACTCGACTGACCCACACAACTGTTGGGATTTATGCCCTAAAACTCGTAGATAGTGAACGTAAACAAATTGTATACTTGTTTCAATAAAGTGTTATTAAGTTTCAACAATAAAGTGTTATTGTTAAATATTGCCCAATTTGACCCAAATCCAATAAACTAAGATCCAAGGTTGTTTGTATGTAACTTGAACTAGTATGTGTGGACATACGGGGATCGATGTTCGAGTAACAACCTAAAAGGTCTATAGTACAAGGATAAGGTTGGGTACCTTATCCTGGTAACACTATGAGATACGACCCGTTTTGTATTTGATACAGACGCATTGATCCAAAGCGTCCATGTAGTAGACATGCAAGCAAGGGTATCCTATGCAATGAGTTTGCATAAGACCGAACCATGAAATAGTAAACCACTAGATATAACATTGTTAACTAGTTAGGTTACTGTTTCAATAGGATGACCTAGGTAACTCAGTCTTAATCCTAAGTGTGTCATGAACTCCTTCTCATGAGGGATTGTCCTTTGATTAGCATGGGTGAGAGTGGCCAATATGCCGACTCAATATGCCTTCCTTTTTGGGGACAAGACCGAGTGGGAGGCTTGGGACATGACAACACAAGAAGGAATTCACTCCTTCCCATTTCTAGGAGAAGTAGATGAGTGTTCCCTTAAGTGGTGACTTTGGGACTTGAACAAAGGGATCCCGCCCTCTCACTGGCCCGAGAGAAACTTTCTGTTTATTGGTTGGACCATAAACAGGTTGTTCATTAGAGGAGCACTGGTACTTAAGGAGACAGATATAACACAGGGGTAAAACGATAATTTAACCCAATTGTGATAACGGACACTCGTGAAGGATTGACTTACCGGTATAGGTCTATATCCGTGGACACAGAAATGTTCTACAGTGAGAGGAGTTCAGCTGTGGGTCTTTAGTGGAATGACCCACAGTTAATGAATATTGGTTAACCTGATTAATGAGTTTAATCAATTAACCTCATATCATTGGAGCTTCTGATCTGTATGTCCATTAGGTCCCCCTGCTAGCTCGTAAAGAGTAATTAGGAACAATTATATCTTGAGAGAATTTGAATAGTTCAAATTTATATTGGGAATTAAGTTAATTGTATGAGATACAAATTAATATATAATGTATAGTGATACATTAAAATATAAAGTTTAATTTGAAATTAAACTTTATTATTATGAGAGAAATAAATATTTGAAGAACTTCAAATATTAATATGAATTTGATTCATATTAAATTTATAGGATATAAGAGAATTTGAAGGAGTTCAAATTTTAATGTGAATTTGATTCATATTATAGAATTAATTAATTGAAGGCCTGAAATTAAATATATGATATTTAATTGGGTAATTAATTAATTAACTAATAGAAGGTCTGAAATTAAATATATGATATTTAATTGGTGATTAATTAATTAAAGAATTAATTAATTGGAAATTAATCAATTATGGAAATGATTAATCACTTATGGAAGTAATTAATCATTTATGGAAATGATTTAATCACTTATGGAAGTGATAAATCATTTATGGAAAAGATTAATCAATTATGGAAAAGATTAAATTAGTTATGGAAATAATTGATTTTAAATGAATATTTTATTCATGGTCTTTCTCCTATAAATAGAACACTAAACCTAGGGTTTAACTACTACAATATAAGGCCACAAGAATGCACTCTTGCATTCTCTCTAGCCTCCCTCTCATATTCTCTCAACCCAAGAACTCTAGGGAGAATTTTCTCTCTAGAGTTTTTCCCATTCAAGATTAGGTAGTCCCACAACTACGTTCCTAATCTCAGAGTCATAGCGGGAAAGATCAATTGGTGGTGTCCCAATTGTTGACGCTTGGTCCCTATGAAATCAAGAAAGGTGTTCTTGATATTTCATAGATGACAACGACGGTATGTTTGCTTCTCTCCTTTAGAATTAGTTCTAAGGTTGTATGCTTAGCCTTAATAATTGATTTAGAATAGTTTTCTAAATTTTGTCAATGTATTGGTATTTTGGTGGAAACAAATTTAACTACGAATCGGTCCCAATTACGCTTCTGCTTTACGGAATTAGGGAATTCCAAATCCTTCAACAACACCATAGTTGGCACAGGTTAGGGACAGGAAACCACCCTAGGGAGAACATTATATGAACCCGAGTATGGCCCTGGGTTAGAAACCCGAATTTATGTTTTCAACTAGGTTCCTATATGATGATAAAACCCGAAAGCTAAGTTTCATGTTACCTGATCTTATGAATATCTGATTAGGCCGCTAAGTGGGCTACTTACTGAGTATATTCTTATATACTCACCCATGCTACGTGACTTTCCTTTTCAGGTACCTGAGGATGTCAGGCGCTTGGCAAGAGCTGTGACTTCGTTGGCTATGGGATCGCAGCTGCAACTTATGTCTCCATTTCTTTTATTATTTCTAGTCTCTGTTGTCGTAGGATCGAACTCCTTGTTTTTTATGCGATGTTTTAAAACTAAGAGTTTTTCAGAGTTTTGTTTCAGATGTTCTATTTTAAGATTTATGAACTGAACTTATGTTTTGGGTCCTTTTAGTAAATGAAAGTTATTTATTTCTTCTACTTTGTGTTTTTTTTTTAAAAAAAAAAATTATATGTCCATGATTTAGTAGCGACCTTCAGCATGTTTTAGCTTTCTTCCTGTCAGGTCGTTACATTCCACATGGACAAGCCCTTTAGAAACTCTATTTTTCTACTCCCAATTCCAAAATCCACCATTTTTCTCTCTTTTGTCTACTTTTTTTTCAAATCGGTTTCATTAAAAAAAAATAGTGATTTAGATTTACAATCAAGAAATTTATTATTTTTTTTTTAAAAAAAGGCTTTAAAGGCTGTTGTTTTTCCTCAAGATCCATTAAGTCACAATGGCAGCAAAAAGATCTTTACAACTTGTTTGGAGTTGTTATTTGGACAAATGGAAGTTTTGGATATCCTCAAATCCCTCATGATTTTCCCAAGAACTAAACAAAAAATTTCCAATTTAGCAATTGGAACTTGTCCTCCTTTTTTTTATCCCTAATTCTTCCCTGAAACTGTATGTCACCATGTGCCTGCGAGCGGAGCAGTCGATGTCCTCGAAAAGGGATAAAAATAAAAGGAGTCACCACAAATCTTTTTTATGGTGTGATTGGACACTAAAATAAAATAAAAATATCATTTTAAAAAATCATAAACAAAACGGTATGCAAAAACCAAATTTGGGTTCGGGTGTTGTTTGTGTATGGGGAAGGTGTTAGCACTCCACAACACCTGTTTATAAAATGGTGACCAAAATTTTATCTTGAATTAAAAGTAATTAAAAAAATATTATTTAGAAAAAAAAAAGATATTTTTAAAACAACGTCCTTACTCCAATATTTGAAATAATGATCCCATAAAATAAGTGGAAAATGTCCATTAATTTTGCTATGTCAGAATTAAAATTCTTCACCTCAAGAATATGAGAGAATTTTATTATTCCTCAATTCCGTCATAGGATAGCATTCTAAAAGGTAAAAGATTTTTTTCAAAATTTTTTCTTTATTAAATTTATTTTTTCTTGCGATCAAAATCTCGGACTCCCAAAGATTAAGATCCCTCACCTTAGGAATTCTAGAAAATTGGACTCCCAAATATTTCTAGATTCCATCATAGGATTTTTCTTAGAAAAAACGGTCTTAAAACATCAAATTTTAAGAAAGAAAAAGATTATAAACCTTTTGGAGATAATATTTTTGCTCAAAATGAACAAAAATATTAGAAAATTAGAAAATGAGTTTGGAAATAAATTTAAAATAAATAAAAGGAAAGTTTGAAAAAAGAGAATTGGAAAACATATATATATAATATGCAATAATTAATATACAAGAACAAAATTGCAATTATAAAGTAAGTCAATGATATTTTTTAACAAAAAAAATGGACAAATTAAACATTAGAACCATGAATAAAACTTTAATTCAAAATTAAGCATGTTGTAAATGTAGATTAAACATGCTGAAAACTTCACAAAGAAATGATATACTTTCTTTCGTTTTGACTCTGGCTAGATTTCACCAACTCGTTGGTATTGAAACACCACCATAGAGAAACACCAATATTCTCTAGGGAGAATGAGGCCAATGCAGTAGGAACCCTCGCCTTGATTTTTGGGAAACTGAGTCAGAATTCTTGTGTGTGTCTAAAGGGCTGGGCTGTAGCCTTATTTATAGGAGAGTGGGATATGAATTATCTTTAATTCAAAATTAAAGATAATTCATATTTAAATAAATAAATAAATAAATAATTATCTTTAATTCAAAATTAAAGATAATACATATTTAAATAATTAATTAATTATCTTTAATTAAAAATTAAAGATAATTCATATTTAAATAATTAATTAATTTTTAATCAATTAAATATCATATATTTAATTTACGCCTACAATTAAATCATATTTAATTGTATTTCTCTCATATCCTATAGTTTGTATATGAATCCAATTAATATTAAAAATTAATATTTGAACTCCTTCAAATATTTAATTATCTCACAAATTAATTTTGAATCATATCCAAAATTAGATTTATATTATAAACTTTAATTAACATATAATGTATCACCATACATTATATTATTTCCCTTAGTAAATTTGAACGCTTCAATTTACAATCAAGACTTAATTGTCTCAATACCCTTTACGAGCTACCAGTAGGATCTAATGGACCTACAGATCAAAAGATCCAATGATATGAGATTAGTTGGCTAAACTCATTAACCAAATAAATTAATATTCGTTAACTGTAGATACACTCCACCAAAGACCCACAATTGCACTCTTCTCACTGCAGATATATTTTTGTGTCCACGGATATCGACCAATAACGGTAAGTCAATAATTCACGAGTGTTTGTACCGCCAGTTGGTTCAAATTACCGTTTTATCCCTGAGTTACCTCTGTCTCCTTAAGTACCACTGATTCCTCTAATGAACAACTCGTTTATGGTCCAACCAATAAACGGAAGTTCATCTCAGGCCAAAAGGGGATGGGCGCCCTTGTTCAAGACCCAGAATCAACCCTTAAGGGAACACTCATCTATTTGCCCTAAAGACGGGAAGAAGTGAATTCCATCTTGTATTTTTATGTTTCCAGCCCCCTTCGGTCTTATTGTGATGCGTGCGACATGCCAAAGCACGCCCTGCTCGAGTGCAAGTATACACTATCAAGTAATAAAGTGGAGTGTACTCCGAATATCGTACCCAAGGGAGATGATGACTAGTTGAAAAACACTCAATTTTGTAAAACAAGAACCTCCTCTAAATTTGCTACTGAGGATGGTAACCAAAGAAATAATTTGATGGAGTTTTTGTGATTTGAAGACAAAAGATAAAATGAGCACGTAAATGAAAGCGATTTAAGATATATGAGATAAACGAGAAATTCAAATAACATCAACCAAAAGCATTAAATTGCGCCCACCTTTGCGTTAGAAACTCACTCAGGCATTGCGCACGACTGGAGAATACTATCTATAGTGCCCACATAGACATGGTGCAGACAGATTGCTCCATTTTGCGCCAGCAAATACCCTGACAACTAGATTGTAAGTTAAGTCCTACTCCTATTCAGCTCCGCTGTAAGTGCCTTTAGAAGACTAAGAGTGTGTTTGGTTTAACTTTTCAAGTGTTTAATTTTGAAAAAAATCATTTTGAAAAAATTTCTAGTGTTTGGCAACTACTAAAAATGACTTATTAGAAAATGAGATTGATGAATAAACCATTTTGAGAGAAACACTTGAAACCAACTTTTTAAAAAAGACTTTTTAAGTATACAATAACTTGTGTATAAAAACATTTGTGAGGAAATGCAACCAAACATATGAGTGTTTAAATTCTAAACAATTTTTATACAAAATGTTTTTTAAAAAATGCATTCTTGAAAAACATTTAAATTAAAATGTATTCCAAACGAACCCTAAGCCAACTAGACATCTAATTCTAGGGCTAGCTGAAACTTAGATAATTATTGCACACGACTCCCAAAACTCTAGTGGTTCCAGTCTTATTTCTAGGATGCAAGAAAACAAAGTCCTATTTTCTAGGATATTTTCCACTATTGTTTTTGCGAACCCGCGCATTCAACTCCAACCTTTCGGCCACCAGCTGAACACAAACTATGCTAACTTAAGTGATCAGTTTAACCTAACAATGAAACTTAAACGTTCAGCAAAAACAAACAATGCTAAGAGGAAGCAAGGTTGACCTTGCATTGGTGGGACTTTCTTCTACTCAAGGTATCCACATATTTGAACCCCCGAGAAGAAACTTAGCTCATTGAAGAAATTAAAATGCAAGACATAAAGTAAAAATTGCACAAAGTAAAAGAATAACTTGAATTCATGTTAATAATAAAGAAGAGTACATAAAATAATAAGATAACTTACAACTGAAAAGTAAATAGAAACAAAAAGATACAACAACTTACAAAATAGAATAAACAGAAAGTAAAAATCAAGACTTAACTAAAGGTTCTTTCCCCTCACTATCTAACTTGCTCTTAACCTTTTTCAAGGGGAGACAAGTCTTTCTCTTCTTCTTTCGAATGGAAGAGCCGACAAAGGCTGGAAGAACCAAAACTCGAAGTGGTTACAAGATGAGAAGAAAGAAAAACAGAAAACTATCCTAACGACGAAATTCCGAGCTCCTTTTGCTTCTTGCACCTTGGTCGCCTTATATAGACTTTGGAAGGTAGAATTGGCTGTCGAGATCAGTGTGAGAGGACCCTTGAAGGTAAAAATCCACAATCCTTGGAGATTTGATACGAGATTTGGGATTTTCAGATGATTTTGTGAAGATCCCGTGAATCTCAGAATTTTGTTGGAAAGCCCGGTTGTGGCCGCAAATTTGGGCGCAATCTTCAATGCACTGCCTTGACAATTCTGTATTTAGCCCTACTTTCCTTATTGGTTCGCGGGTGCAATTCAAACGTGATTTCCACATTCTCAGGACCAAATGTGGACGCAAATCTTTAACTTTGACTCTTTTGCTCTGCTAACTCATTCTCTCCAATTGCGAGCGCCTTTCCACTGCAAAGTCCTCTGCACAAAAACATATAACTTGGATAAATTCTTGCAAAAGTAATCTCTTTTTGGACATTTTAAGCATAAATTCTATATTTCGAAGATTTTCAACATGATTCTAAGACTTTTGCTAATTTGACTCTAAAATGTATGATTTTAAGCACAAAATCCTTGCTTTCCTAGGAATAACCTTAGTTTTTAAGGCTAAATAACACACATAAATGAGTGTTATCACTTATCCCTAAAATGGTAGGCTTATTGGCTCGACAAATCCGGCCACTCTCACGCATACAAATCTAAGGATAATCCCTAATGAAAAGGAGTCCATAACACACTCAGGATTAAGATTGAGTTACCAAGGTCATCCTATTGAAATAGAAACCTAACTAGTCAACAATGTTATATCTGGTAGTTACTATTTCGCGGTCTTGTTGATAGCGAGCATAGCTAGCTATTTTTCCGTAAATAATTAAGCTAGTCTTTTATATTTAATTGGCCAAAATTATGCATTTTTGTGTTCTATTTGTAGGAATCATGTTTCGGAGTTAAATCGGGAAATTGGAGCTAAATATGTGTTCCGGACATGAAAATTGGCTAAAGAACGAAAAAGATTCAAGTTAGAAGAAGCCAAAAGAGAGTCATCTGCAGACCAGCGTCGGGACGCTGCTCTTGGAGCGTCTCGACGCTGCCTTTCCTTTTCTGATTTAGGCGGCAAAAGGTCATAGCGTCGCGACGCTGTGACCATAGCGTCTCGACGCTATCGACAGATTTCCTATTTAATCTTCTTTTCATGCTACGGCCAAGGGGAGTCCAATTGGTGAGATTTTAGCCCTAATTTCGACTAGAGACCTTTGGTGGGAGCTAAAGGCAAGGCCAAGGAGCGGGAATCAAGCGAGAAGACGTGGAGATCGTGACGGGGATGTGCGGTGTCGGCGGATTCGAGTTTTCCTTTCTCTTTCCCTTAACTCTCGTAGTTTTTATGGCTTTTCTTTCAATTAGTGTTTGTAGTTTAAAGACTATGAATTGCTAGTTGTTTGTCTTAGGGATTGATGTAGTTGTCTTAGGTTGTTGGATTGATTTGTGGTATGAATATGCATATATTTTACCTATGCAATTATGGTTAAATGCTTTCAATTACTTGATCACTAGTTGAATGATTTGAGTGTTGAATCTTGCTCGGGAGAGGGGATTTGGCCTAAGACTTACTTTATTTAATTGCATGACTAAAGTAGAAATTCTAAGTTTGTGACGGGATTTGGAATAACTTTAGAAGTTGCTTGAAGAACTAAACTCAAAGCCTTGCATGTTAATGAACTTAGATAGGGATATCAAGTTGGTTGCATGCATGAGAATCAATTATGCTCGGGAGAGATAGTTGTGATAAAAGGTTCCTAGATTTGGTAGAATAATTGCATGCTAAATTCATCCCATTAATTTATCCTCAATCTCAACAATGAAATCAATTCCCTAAGAGTCTTTCCATTTGAGTCTCCACCTTTATTTTATGCTTTTGGTCTTTACTTTTATCTTTATCTTTGATTTTTGCTCCCTAAATAAAATTGAACAAAAGTATCCACGGTACTTAATTTGCTAGAAATCCAATCCAGAGGACGACACTCGTTTTACACGAAAACACTATATTATTACTTGACCCGTACACTTGCGGTTAGCAAATTGCACATCACTGGTCTTATGCAAACTCATTGCATAAGATACCCCCACTCGCATGTCCACTACATGAACACGTTGGATCAATGCGTTTGTATCAAATACAAAGTGGACCGTATCACAGTGTTGCCAGGATAAGGTACCCAATCTTATCCTTATACTATAGACCCTTTAGGTTGTTACTTGATCATTGATTCCCGTTTGTCTCCACATACGGTTCAAGTTTCATAAAACAACCTTGAATATTTAGTTTATTGGATTTAAGATTAATTATTGCGATACTAAGAATATAAAATTCAATAACTCCTTATTGAATAATTTCAATAACTCTTTATTAATATTAATTAATTTGTTACATTTTGCTATCCACGAGTTTTAGGACATAAAACTGAAGGAATGAAAATCCTTGCAGCAGAAGAGTGTATCAGATCAATTCACATTCTAATTGGGTTTTCAAGAAAAACCAATACATTGACAACAACAATCGGAGAATTTAAGAACAATTCCATAAAATGCTCTAATTGTAATGACCCGATTTCTTAAAATGAATCTATTTGGGAACGTTACCACATGCATGCTATGGAGGTCTTTCTAAATAAAACACTTTTAATCATAAACTCAAATTTAAGTAAAACCTCAAAATAAAACCTTTAATTTGGGATCCTTAACTTTAAAGTCACAAAATATTCTCAAATAACTTTATAACTAAATTCAAATAGGGCCTCTAAAGAGTTCTTAAAACAAGTATATAAACTGAAAGGATATAAAATATAGTTCATAAAGCGGAAGAAAACATGAAATCCATGAGTCCTAGTCTCCCATGACTGCCTAACAAATTCTCATCAACTGCCATCACACACTCTTGCCTTTACCTGAAAAAAAAAACATTCGTGGAAAGAATGAGTATTTAAAATACTCAGTAAGTAACCCCACTACTGGGGTCAGGATATGCAAACACATACAACATGGTTCATGCTTTTCTAGTGATCGTGGTTCATCCATTTCTAGTGGGACCCTATTCCTCTTTCCTCTTAACTATGAATTTCTTTTAAGGCCTTAGCATGGACAATTACCCCTTCCTTTGTTCCTCTTCCAACTAAGAGATACAATATGCATCCTCTACAGAATGTGCCCCATCTAATAGTCAGGTGACACCTAATTAGTGGGGTCGAATCGAATCTCGCCTACAGTTACCTCGAGTTCCTCTTCCAACTAACAGATATAGTAGGCATCCTCTAGAGATGCACCCCATCTAATAGTCAGTTGGCACCTAATTAGTGGGGTCCTAATCTCGCCTACCGTACCTCAGGTTTCTCTAGATGTACATCAATTTCCTCTAAGTGTAATTGCCATGAACATGGTTCTTCTAATATCATGAAACATACATATGCATGGATCCCATAACAAACATACATATCCTCAATCATGCATAACACGAGACTTCATAGTTTTTCCTCTAAATTGAATCATGGTCTATACATAAAATAAGTTCATGGTTCATATATATTTGATGTGCAAATTGCATACCGCAAGTGTACGAGTCAAGTTTTAATATAGTGATTTTCGTATAAAACGAGTGTCGTCATCTTGATTGAGTTTCTAGTTAATTAAGTACCGTGATTTCTCTTATTCGATTTTATCTAGAGATCAAAATGTTATGCAAATGATGAATTAAAGAAAGCTAAACGCGATGGAAATTAAAATGGAATAAAACACTTAGGGAGTTGACTATACCTATTGGATTGATGAATTAATTATGGGAATGTAACACATGTAATGCTTCATAAATCAAAGACTAACAATAATCATATTTATCTCTCCCGAGCATAAATATTTGTCAAGCACGCTATGAACTTAATATCCCTATCTAAATTCATTAACATGCAACACTTTAATTCTAATCCTATTAACGATTTCTAAGACTAACCTAAATCTCCCGATCTTTGGACTATCCTAGTTATGCAATTAAAGATCTAAACTAAATCTCCTCTCTCGAGCAAGATTTAGAGAAAACATTCAATAATTCATGGCCAATAAATTAAAGGCATTAAGCGTAAAAATTGCATAAATGAAGGCAAAGTCAAGAACATTCACAAATTAATCTGTACAACTCCAACAAGCTACATCAATCCCTAAGTTACAAGCCTAGATACTCATGATATCCTTGTTACAATCTAAGCTTGCTAGAAAAACCATAAAAAACTAACTAGAGATAAGGTAAAGAGAAGGAAAAACTCGATTCTGTCGAAAATCGCACGTTCCCGTCATGATCTCCACACGTTTTCGTCGAGATGCTAGGGCCAGCGTTTCGACGCTGTCCCTTTGCCGCCACGGATCAGATTAGGAAAAATGTCAGCGTCCCAACGCTATAACACAACATCTCGATGTTGTGCTCTCGGGAAAATGCCTTCGGCTGGTGTCTGTAGCAGCGTCGAAACGCACGTTTCGACGTTGGTCTATCGGATCAAAGGGCTGCTACAGGTCTCGGCTCGATTCTTCTCCGCTTCCTTTGCCACTTTTTGGCGTCCCGAACACTAGATCAACTTTCTAATTCCCCAATTCATCCTAGAATGCATTTTCTACAAAAGAAACATTAAAGTGCATCAAAATGGCCAAATAATCCTCAAAGACTAACTAAAATATACCGGGAAACATAGCTCGTTGTGCGCACTATCAAAATATTTCACATTCATCAAATAGTGCATCACATTCATAGAAATTCATGCAAGTTCTATCCTACCAACACACATTTTCCCAGTCTAGCCTACGCGTTCCTATAGTATAGCCACTTACCTTAGCTTATTTGATATCTGCCTTATCCTTTCCAAAATTCCTTAAATCCCAAAACCTTAGGCAAGTTACAAAATAAAAGGGAAAGTTCACCAAATAGGATTTTAAATTAATTATTCTATTAGGAGCCTGAAGGTGTTCATATAACACATGTGGAAGCAATTGAAGATCGAAAGCACTTAAGACATTCAATTTTGCTCCTAAAGCATGCATGTTCTATAAAAGACAGAATATAAAGTTGAGAGAACACCAACCTTTGTAGCTCACTTATGTGGAACTCCTTGTGGTGTTTGCCTCTCCTATGCTCCTTGGACAACCTCTAGAGTCTTCCCTACTATTCTCTTGGGCCTAGAAAGACTTGTGGGAGTCTATAGAAGAAAGAAATAGGAAGGGAATGCTTGATGGTACAAGCTTTTGGAAGGAGATGAAATGAGAGAATTTGAGGGAGAAAAATTGCAGCATAACACTAAATGAAAGCTTGCTCTTCTTGAATCTAATTCAAGCCCCTTTTATAGACATCTCCCATGCAAAGACAAGCTTCATGACACTTAGCCACATGGTCAAGATGCAACTCAAAGTGGATTCTAGGTGTCTACTTCACAACACATGCATCTAATGCATGTTTGTGTTGTTTTCCACTATGTATCATTATGCAAGAGTGGAAAAACCACTAAATCCACTATGAATTGAATCCTAATTGTGAATTTTAAGCTTTCAATTCATTTCAAATTCAATTCAAAATTGAAATTGATTTCTAGGCAATTAATTGGGACATTTCCAAGTAATTTTGATATGATTGATCTAATCAATCTTTATCACCTAATGCCATGAATTATATATGATTCCTAATACATATATATGGTATTTTAAACACTTTTAAATACCTCATCTCTCAATTCCTAATTTAATTCATAATTAAATCATTGTGTCGAACATGTTTTACGATAAAACCCTATTTCCCATTTTTGAACGATTCAAAGTTTCCTATCAAAATATTCTAGGCTTTAATCCGATATGAGCTAGTAGGGGGACCTAATGGACCTATAGATCATGGGCTCCAACGATTCAAGGCTAACCGACTAATCTCATTATCTAAGCTAGCCAACATTCGTTAACTATCGGGACACTCCACTATAGCCCGATAGTTGCACTCCCCTCACTATAGATATATTTCCGTCCACTTGATTTAACCATGTTTAGTAAGTCGTTCCTTCACAGGTTGTTCGTAGCTATAGCTAGGTCAAATAACCGTTTCACCTCTATAGTACTTCTTGTTCCTTAAGTTCCACTAATCCTCTAATGAACAATCGGTTTGCGGTCCAACCATCAAACCTAAGTCCCTCTCGATCTAACAAGAGGGTGGGGCCCCTTGTTCAAGTCCTGGAGTTAGTACTTAAGGGAACAACCTATCTACTAACCCTGAAAAGGGTAGGAGTGAATTCCGTCTTGCGAAACTATGTCCCCAGCTATCTATTCGATCTTATCCCCAAAATGGTAGGCTTGTCGAGTCGGCGATGCTGGCCACTCTCACCCATGCAGATCAAAGGATAATCTCGCATAAACAGGAGTTCATAGATAGCTCAGGATTAAGAACGAGTTACCTAGGTCATCTATGAGAAATAGTCAGTTTCTTCAGTAAACGGCGTTATAAAGAGAAAGTGACTTATTTCGTGGTCCAGTCTTATGCAAACTCATTGCATAGGACGCCCCCACTCGCATGTCACCACATGAACGATTTAGGATCTCATCGTTTGTACTTAATACAAAGTGGGCCGCGTCCATAGTGTCTCCAGGATAAGGTACCCAACCTTATCCTTATACTATAGACTATTTTGACTATAAACTTGAACTTGATCCTATGATATGTCCCTACATATAGTTCGAGTATTCATTTTATAGCCAAGGATCTTAGTTTATTGGATTTAGGTTAATCATTCGCAATTTACATATTCAATAACATCTTTTACTGAATAACCTCAATAACGTCTTTATTGGAAATAGAATATGTTTAATGATTTACAAACTACGAGATTATAGGACATTAAACCCAACAGAGCCAATCAACTTAAGAGAGGATTTAGCACCCAAAAACTTACCTAATTAAATCTTTAGCTTTGTTGGTCGGGGTTCCAATTTTGCTCCTAAATCAAGATTTGAACTTCAATTCCAATGGTACCTGCATTCAAGGACCAATTACTCATGGGTATCACATTTGGAGCCAAAATTGGTCCAAAATCCATGAAATACTTATTGTACAATGCTTACCCAAAGACGAAATTGCTTGGAACCAAAAGAAACTCGAAGACCCACTGAAAACCTACTGGAAAACTCCGCTGTCGCGCCTGAAAACTTGTCGGAACAGTGCGAAAACGTGCCTGCAACACGCTGCTGTCGAGGAAGAGATACACCGGTGAGCGACCGATCACGAAAGAGGGAAAAAGAGGTAGAGATTGGGCATGTGGAACACACAAAATCGAGAAAGGACGGAGAAAGAAACCCACCACCGAACTACTCACTAAACTCGCGCTGAAGACAACCGTCGCAGCTTGCACCCATGTCGTCAGAAACGGAGCGCCGCTCACTGCACAGAGAGAGAAGACGACGGTTGGGCTTCGCCGGAAAGGACACGCGACAGACAAACTACTGAAGAAGAAAAAGAAAATAAAAAAAACTGTTGTGGGGGGAGATGGAGCATCAATCGGGCAAGAGAGGAGGAAGAAGATGAAGATTTGACTTGGCTTCTAGGGCTGCGTGCGACTGATTGAAAAGAAAGATTAGGGTTTAATTGGCTTGGCTCACAAAGTTCCCTATTTACAAGTTTGTCATGCAACCTAAGTTAAATAGAAACCAACCGATAAAACCTCAATTAACTCCATTTCTATTCACCAATTACATGAAATAGTTCAATTAAACATTCAATTTTGAAAAAAAATTGAACTTTACCTTAATTTCTCAATGTTACACTAATCTAGATTAAGCATGTTGTTCTACAAGGTTTGGTAACACTTGTTGTAGAACAAATTTCACAGCACAATGCTCCCCTTATTTGATCTCACATTCACAACAAACAGTGTGAATCGTAGAGCACCACCACTCTGAGCCCTTGCTATCCTCTGGGTTGTTAAGGCTTGTGATTGTGGGATCACTGGTTTCTTGAATTGGGAATAAGTTACAGAGAAGAGAATGATATCTCTATAATTTTCTTTGAGAGAGTTTAGAGAACAAAATACCTAGGAGAGCTTGAGAGAGAAGAACAAGAACACAGACCCCTCTGTGTATTTTTCCAGGCTTATGGTTATCTGAATGAGAGAGATGGTGATGTGTGTTAACTACCCAGCCACTCACACGATTTTAACTCCCAGCAATTGCTGGGAGTTTTTTTTAAAAAAATTAATTTAATATAAAATTAAATTAATTTTAATTTCAATTAATTAATTAATTAAACTATTAATTAAATCATATTTAATTAATATATTCATTTAAATCATATTTACATTTACTATCTACGAGATTTAGGACACTGTTCCTCAACTTATAGCAATATGATGGAAGATCTCGGTGGTAGTGTCCCTACTGTGATCATATTGTTCTTGGTGGAATTAATTGAAGAAAGTCTTCAACAAGTAAGAGTCCGTTTGGAATACATTTTAATTTAAAGGTTTTTCAAGAATGCATTTTTTAAAAAACATTTTGTACAAAAACTTTTTAGAATTTAAACACGTATATGTTTGGTTGCATTTCCTTATAGGTGTTTTTATACACAAGTTATTGTATACTAAAGACTATTTTCAAAAAAGTTGATTTCAAGTGTTTCTCTCAAAATGGTTTATTTATCAATCTCATTTTCTAATAAGTAATTTTTAGTGGTTGCCAAATACTATAAATTTTTTCAAAATTATATTTTTTTTTAAATTAAACCTTTGAAAAGTTAAACCAAACGCACCCTAAGTATTTCGGTTCTTTCAATTTTTGAAGAGTTTCTTCAATGAATTTCACCAAGAACAATATGATCACAGTAGGGACACTACCATCGAGATCTTCCACTGCTATATCTTTGGGACTAGGAACCAAGTTGTGAGACTTGGTGTTCTTGAATATTGGGAAAAGAATTTCACTAGAATGTTGTGAAAATTCTTAGGGAGAAATTTTGCTTGAGAGCAAAGTGTTGTTGTGTTATGTATCAACTGGGAAGGCATTCTGTGCTTTATATAGAATGTCATACCCCTTTCCTTGTTGTAATAGGATAGGGATTTAATTAATTAATAATTAATTACTTTTCCTAGCCGTAACAGGATAGGAATTTATTTATTTAATTAATTAAATCAACAATTAATTAAATCAAATTTAATTAATTTCATTTAAATCATATTTAAATGAACATCTCCCACATAACCTATAGTTTTAAATTAAATCAAATTTAATTTTATTAAATAATTAATTAATTTTGCAATTAATTAATTACTAAACTAAATATCTCATATTTAATTTAAGCGTACAATTAAATCGTATTTAATTGTATTTCTCTCAATTAATAAAGTTTAATCTCAAATTAAATTTTATATTATAATGTATCATATACATTATATTAAATGTATCTCATACAATTAACTTGATTTCCCATAACGAATTTTGAACTATTCAAATTCCTTTCAAGACTAATTGTTCCTAATTATTCTTTATGAGCTACCAGGGGGACCTAATGGACCTGCAGATCAGAAGCTCGAATGATATAAGGTTAACTGACTAAACTCATTAATCAGTTTAACCAATATTCATTAACTGTGGGTCATTCCACTAAAGACCCATCCTGCACTCTTCCCACTGCAGAATATTTTTGTGTCCACGGATATAGATCAATAACAACAAGTTAGTCTTTCACGAGTGTTCGTAACACCAGCTGGGTCAAATTACCGTTTTACCCATGGGTTACCTCTATATCCTTAAGTACCAGTGCTCCTCTAATGAACAACCTGTTTATGGTCCAACCATTAAATAGAAACCCCTCTCGGGCCAGTGAGAGGGTAGGGCCCTTTGTTCAAAAAGACGTGGAGACACCATTTAAGGGAACGCTCATCTACTTATCCTGAAGTCAGGAAGGAGTGAATTCCATCTTGTATGATTATGTTCCCAACCACCCATTCGATCTTGTCCCTAAAATGGTAGGCTTATTGAGTCAGAGAACTGGCCACTCTCACCCATAAAAATCAAAGGACAATCTCTCGCGAATAGGAGTTCATAATACACTCAGGATGGAGACTAAGTTGCCTAGGTCCTCCTAGTTAAATAGAAACCTAACTAGTCAACAGTGTTACATCTAGCGGTTAATATTTCGCAGCCTGGTCTTATGCAAACTCATTGCATAGGATACCCCCACTTGCATGTCAGCTACACGAACACGTTGGATCATTGCGTTTGTATCAAATACAAAGTGGGTCGTATCCATAGTGTTACCAGGATAAGGTACCCAACCTTATCCCTATACTATAGACCCTTTAGGGTGTATCTTGAACATTGATGCCTGTATGTCTCCACATACAGTTCGAGACTCATGCAACAGCCTAGGATGTTAGTTTATTGGATTTACGGTTATTTAAGACAAATATTTCGATAACTCTTTATAGAATATTAATCAATAACGCTTTATTGATAACATTCAATAGTTTACATTTACTATCGACGAGTTTTATGGCATAAAACCCAACAAAGTATTCCTAATATAGCCAAGGATTCTTAGTTTATTGGATTTTTGGTTATTTAGGCAAGACTAACACAAATATATGCAGTGACATTTTATTGAAATAACTTTAATAACTCTTTATTAACGAACAGTCAAATGTTACATTTACTATTTACGAGTTTTAGGACATAAAACCCAATAAATCACCAGCAAAAAGCATTCCTCTCCCTTAAGATTCATGCAAATGCTCTATATATGAGGGAACAAGACTACGTGGGATGGAGTTAGTCACTTTAATTAGGTGTCAATGAGTTAAATTGTGCACGAAGTTCATGAACAACTTGAAATCCAAATTAATGACACTTAATTTAACTAATTAATTTTAAATAAAATTAATTTAATAAAATAATAAAATAGTTTTAATTAATTATATTTATTTAATTTAATATCAAATATTAAATTAAATAATTGGTCAAATTCCAATTTCTGTCAAAACTGATCATTTGAACATGAATCCCTATTTATATGTAAAATTCAAACCGAAATATGTATCATATACATATTTGCAATATTTAAATCATATTTAAATATTTCCAACTCTCTCAATAATATAGTTTAATTCATAATTAAACTATATATGTTTACGTCAATTATATCACATACAATTAGCGTTTACTCCCTAAACCGAATTTGAACAATTCAAATTCGTTCTAAGGTTTTGTTCGATATGAGCTAGCAGGGAAACTTAATGAACCTACATATCATGATCTCCAACGATCCGAGATTAACTAGCCAAACTCTTTAACCTAATTAACCAACATTCGTTAACCGACGGGACACTCCACTATATCCCAACAGCTACACGCTTCTCACTTTAGATATATCTATGTCCACTTGATATAACCATGATTAGTAAGTCGATCCTTCACAGGTTGTTCGTAATTACAGCTGGGTCAAAGTACCGTTTTACCCCTGTAATCACCTCTTGTTCCTTAAGTCCCACTGGTCCTCTAATGAACAATTGATTTGTGGTCCAACCACCAAACCTAGTCCCTCTCGGTCCAATGAGAGGGTGGGGCCCCTTGTTCAAGACCTGGAGTCAGCACTTAAGAGAACAACCTCTCTACTATCCCTGAAACCGGTAGGAGTGGATTCCTTCTTGCAGGACTATGTCCCCAGCTATACCCGATTTTATGCCCAAAATGGTAGGCTTATTGAGTCAGCTATATCCTACATTATTCCCAATAAGTAGGATATCATCTACGTATAGAACTAGAAAAGCTACAGTGGATTTGACGATTTTCTTGTAAACACAAGGTTCGTCAATATTCTGCTCAAAGCCATACGTTTTGATCGCAGTGTCAAAACGTATATTCCAGGATCTTGATGCTTGTTTCAATCCATAAATGGATCGTTTAAGTTTGCAAACCTTTTGCTCATCACCCTGGACTATGAATCCCTCTGGTTGAGCCATATAGATAGTTTCTTCAAGATTGCCGTTCAAAAAGGCTGTCTTGACATCCATTTGCCATATTTCATAATCATAATATGTGGCAATGGATAAGAGTATTCTAATCGACTTAAGCATGGCAACAGGGGAAAAAGTTTCTTCAAAATCGACTCCTTCCCGCTGAGTAAAACCCTTTGCCACAAGTCGAGCCTTAAAGGTTTGAACCTTACCGGCTTGGTCTCGTTTTCTCTTGTAGATCCATTTGCAACCAATAGGTTTTACCCCATCCGGCTGCTCTACAAGATCCCAGACCGAATTGAAGTACATTGACTCCATTTCGAGATCCATGGCTTTGATCCACTGGTCCTTATCAACATCATTCATTGCCTGATTAAAGGACAATGGATCCTCTACACCATCATCAGACATGATGGTTTGAGTTTCTGTTAAACCCATGTAACGGTCAGGTTGAATTATAACCCTCCCACTACGTCGAGGCTCTCTCACTACCTGAGATGGATGTGTTTGATCAACAACTTTTGATGGACCAGCTTGATCTACAACTTTTGTAGATTCTTTTGTAGTTTTTCTTGAAATCTCATCTAATACTAGCTTACTGCGAGGTCGATGATCTTTTATGTGATCTTCCTCAAGGAACGTAGCGCTTGTCGATACAATCACTTTATTATCCTGAGGATCGTAAAATAGACCACCTTTTGTTTCTTTAGGATATCCTACAAATAAGCACAGTTTTGAACGTCGTTCCAACTTCTTTGGGTTTTGTACTAACACGTGTGCCGGCCATCCCCAAATCCTGAAGTGACGTAAACTACCTTTACGCCCTTTCCATAGCTCATAAGGTGTTTCAAAAACACTTTTAGAGGGAACCATGTTCAAAATGTATACGACAGTCTCAACTGCATATCCCCAGAACGAATCAGGCAACTGAGCATAGCTCATCATTGATTGAACCATGTCTAACAAGGTTCGGTTTCTCCTCTCTGATACACCATTTTGTTGTGGTGTAGCAGGGGCTGAGAGTTGGGACGTAATTCCATGTTCTATCAAATAGTCTTGGAATTGTAGGTCCATATATTCTCCACCTCGATCTGATCGTAGTGTTTTAATCGTTTTACCTAAGTGGTTCTCAACCTCGGTCTTGTACTCTTTGAACTTTTCAAGGGCTTCAGACTTGTGATGTATTAGGTAAAGGTAGCCATACCTTGAATAATCATCAATGAAGCTGACGAAGTATTCATACCCTCCTCGTGCTTTGACATTCATAGGACCACAGAGATCCGAATGCACGAGTTCTAAAGGTTCTTTGGCCCTATAACCTTTTTCTGAAAAAGGTCGTTTGGTCATTTTTCCCTCGAGGCAGGACTCACATGGTGGTAACGAGTCATCTTCTAACTGGTTTAGTAGTCCACTCTTTACCAATCTTTCAATCCTATTGCGATTTATGTGGCCTAATCTCAAGTGCCAAAGATAGGTATTAGGAGAAACTTTCCGCCTTTTGTTTTGAGTTTCTGCTACTTTAAACATTTCCGTATTAAAAATAGCTTTAACTTGAATTGGCCTTAACACATATAAGTTGCTTTCAAGTTTTGCAGAACATATATGCATACCTCTTTTGTTAACAAACACTTTATTAATATCAAAAGATACTTGGTATTCATGTTCAATCAAACAAGAGATAGAAATTAAGTTCCTTTTTATATCGGGAACGTACAAGACATTTTCTAGTAACAAAAATCTATCTCCAAAAGACAACTTAAGAGTTCCTGAAGCTCTGGCTGTGACGACCTCTCCAGTTCCAACTTTGAGAGTTACTTCGCCGTCTTCCAGCATATGCCAGGAACTAATTTCCTGTAAAGAAGAGCATACATGGTTAGTCGCTCCTGAATCTAATATCCAGGCAGAGCTATCTTGCTCAACTAAACATGTTTCGATAACGAGCAAATCATATTTACCTTGTTTTTCCTTTTCAGCCTTCTTTTCTGCTAGGTACTTGGGACAATTGCGTTTCCAATGTCCGTCTACATTACAATGGAAACATTTTCCTTTATCTGCAGCTTTAGTTTTTGCCTTGCTTCCCACTGGAGCTTTTCCTTTCCCTTTATCCTTCTTTTTCTTCATTTGAATACTCTTATTCTTTGAAGTGGAAGGTCCAGACTTGGTTCCTGAGGATGATCCCTTTTGGAACCTTTTGGTTGTAGCAACATTTGCCTCCCCTTCATGTCCCCTCTTAGTGAGACTTTGGTAAGTCTGGAGCTCGTTTAGCAAAGTAGTCAGGTTAAAGTCTATTTTGTTCATGACAGCGTTTGTCCTGAACTGAATGAAGCTCTTCCGAAGAGACTCCATTATGAAACTTACTTGACTACCCTCGTCAATTGTAGCACCGTTTACTTCAGCAATGTTAAACTGAACCATCATGTTCAAAACATGTTCCCTAACTGAAGCACCTTCCTTCATTCGGGAATTGTAAACATTCTTGAGAGCTTCGTGCCTGATTTGTGAGGACGGTTGTCCAAACATACCTTGCAACGAAGTCATGATCTCTCCCTTGCGGTGACCATCCTCTCGTGTTTTTTCGACAAGACATCCGAAATGCTTGCTAAAATATAGACTCTTGCTTTATCATTAGCTCGAGTCCATTTCTCATATGCTTCCCGAACAATTCGGTTTGTTGACGAGCCAGGGTTAGGCGGACACTCTTCGGTAAGGACAAATCTAAGATCCTCGATTACTAGTATTGTGTTTAGATTAGACTTCCAAGTTCCATAGTTATCCCCGTTAAGCTTATCCGAAGCGAGTAATTGTACTAGTGAGCTAGACATGCTGAAAAATTAAACAAAGCTATTAGAAATTGCTTATTAACCACTTTTAGACAAAATCCAATCAAGTTTTAGCAAAAGTAATAATGTACCCAGGATTATTATTTTGCAACGACACTTTAGTGAGTTAGAGCAACCGCTACCGAGGGGCAGTCAATTACTCCTTCACCAAACCAAGACGTTCTTGACTAAATACTAATCCCAGAATAACTCTTATTCCTATAGTTGTTTAGTTATCGTTACGTTTGGTCAGGAATTTACTAACACTTAGTAACCCTTGTAAGTGTGACCCGCCGTTTTAAGATTACAGAGAACGGCCCCAACAATGCTACCGAATGGAAAAGCTAATGTTGGAAATGGTCCTAAGTAATCCTATCCATCTCTGGAGTTTGCGTTGTTCCGATCTCCATGTTACAACCCTCCGAATGGTTAGTAGCTCCAGGGCATACAAGCAGGCGCAACATGGAAATCTCACGGTGCAACCTAACGGAGGAGACCGCAGGATGTGTTGACACACTTCCTTCACTCACTTACTATAAATACTTTCTCCATTCACCTTGTTATTGATTTATGCAAACACCTTCCGAATGGAGCAGCTGAGGTATAATCAACACGAGGCCAAGCATAAATCTCACATTGTGAACAAAAGGGAGAACGTAAAAGGGAAATGGATTTGATATATCTCTCCCCTCCCACTAAGTATTTTAAACGGTTTTGGGTATACTTATACTTAGGTGAATTCCGGCTAATTGAATAACCCTAAGTCTAAGTTCATATAATCTTACGATGTCTAGGTGATAACGATTAAAACCTCACATCACACACGTGCATGCTCATAAAACTAGGTTAACTTTAACTCAAGAACCGACTCGATGCCCAGGTAGGAGGTGTTCCGTAAACCGTCAACTTAAATACCTCCAGCCTTAGACAGCATCTCGTCGGGTGAGTTCTCTTGTAACCTATGTTTTACAAGCTTATCGACCTATTTGAATCTAATTGAAATCGATCGAGAGTTGGATCAAATTAACCCTAAGTGAGCATGCACCTTTTTCTTTGTTATAGATTTTAAATTTCTATGTGATTTATAACAATTATAAATCTAAACTATAACAAACTTGCCTTTTGAATATAACTCTTATAAACAAAATTCTAAGGAAATTTCATGCTTCATGCTAGGTTAATTTTATCTTTTGATTAATATAACTTTTATATCAATTAATCAATTTTAATTAACCATTCAAGCATGAATCTCCCTAAATCAATACAACATTTATATCAATTTAAACATAAAATTTCCCTCATGCATTTGAACTATTAATAACACTTATTAAAAAATGCATGAACATGCTTTCCTATGGTGGGATTTTAAACTATATGGCATGCTCATAATGCACATACATTTAATCCAATTAAACCATACATTCTCAATGCATAAAAGAAATTAAATCAAGCTGTTTCAAAAAAAAAAAAGAAATTAAATCAAGCTAAAATGGAATGGTTTGGCAATTTAAAACAAACAATCAACTAATTATTACAATAATAATCAATAAAATTGCTTGTGATGATCCCGAGCTTTACGAACCGACCCGAACCAACCCTCCATGGAGTTAACCGGCCTTCAAATATGTGTAAAAAAACTGCAGCAGACCGAACCGGACCCGAAAAGAAGAAGAAAAAAAAACTGCTGCTGCTGGAATTTTACTTTTCTGCTGCGTCTTCTCCGGTTTTTCTTCGATTTTACAGCCTATATGGACTCTAATGACTCTATAAAAATTACAGACTATAGTACACACATTAACGCTCTTACATATCCGAGCAATTACAATTTCATGAAGGTTTGAATGCTCAAAAAATTGCCAAACCAGAACACTTCCATTTTAGCACACAGAAAATTCAATTTCAAAATGGTACCCACCAAAGCAAAATTAAAACGAATTAAGTGCTCTAATCATGCTCTGACACCAATTGAAGGTGTTCATTCAATTTTGCTCCTAAAGCAATTGAAGATCGGAAGCACTTAAGACATTCAATTTTGCTCCTAAAGCATGCATGTTCTATAAAAGACAGAATATAGAGTTGAGAGAACACCAACCTTTGTAGCTCACTTATGTGGAACTCCTTGTGGTGTTTGCCTCTCCTTTGCTCCTTGGACAACCTCTAGAGTCTTCCCTACTATTCTCTTGGGCCTAGAAAGACTTGTGGGAGTCTATAGAAGAAAGATAGAAGGGAATGCTTGATGGTACAAGCTTTTGGAAGGAGATGAAATGAGAGAGAATTTGAGGGAGAAAATTTGCAGCATAACACTAAATGAAAGCTTGCCCTTCTTGAATCTAATTCAAGCCCCTTTTATAGACATCTCCCATGCAAAGACAAGCTTCATGACACTTAGCCACATGGCCAAGATGCAACTCAAAGTGGATTCTAGGTGTCTACTTCACAACACATGCATCTAGTGCATGGTTGTGTTGTTTTCCACTATGCATCATCATGCAAGAGTGGAAATGCCACTAAATCCATTATGAATTGTATCCTAATTGTAAATTTTCAGCTTGCAATTCATTTCAATTTCAATTCAAAATTTAAATTGATTTCTAGGCAATTAATTGGGACATTTCCAAGTAATTTTGATATGATTGATCCAATCAATCTTTATCACCTAATGTCATGAATTATATATGATTCCTAATACATATATATGGTATTTAAAACACTTTCAAATACCTCATCTCTCAATTCCTAATTTAATTCATAATTAAATCATTGTGTCGAACACGTCTTACGATAAAAACCCTATTTCCTGTTTTTGAACGATTCAAAAATTCCTATCAATATGTTCTAGGCTTTAATCCGATATGAGCTAGTAGAGGGACCTAATGGACCTATAGATCATGGGCTCCAACGATTCAAGGCTAACCGACTAATCTCATTATCTAAGCTAGCCAACATTCGTTAACTATCGGGACACTCCACTATAGCCCGATAGTTGCACTCCCCTCACTATAGATATATTTCCGTCCACTTGATTTAACCATGTTCAGTAAGTCGTTCCTTCACAGGTTGTTCGTAGCTATAGCTAGGTCAAATAACCGTTACACCCCTATAGTACTTCTTGTTCCTTAAGTTCCACTAATCCTCTAATGAACAATCAGTTTGCGGTCCAACCATCAAACCTAAGTTCCTCTCGATCCAACGAGAGGGTGGGGCCCCTTGTTCAAGTCCTGGAGTTAGTACTTAAGAGAACAACCTCTCTGCTATCCCTAAAATGGGTTGGAGTGAATTCCGTCTTGCGAGACTATGTCCCCAGCTATCTATTCGATCTTATCCCCAAAATGGTAGGCTTGTCGAGTCGGCGATGCTGGCCACTCTCACCCATGCAGATCAAAGGATAATCTCTCATAAACAGGAGTTCATAGATAGCTCAGGATTAAGAACGAGTTACCTAGGTCATCTATGAGAAATAGTCAGTTTCTTTAGTAAACGGCGTTATAAAGAGAAAGTGACTTATTTCGTGGTCCAGTCTTATGCAAACTCATTGCATAGGACGCCCCCACTCGCATGTCACCACATGAACGATTTAGGATCTCATCGTTTGTACTTAATACAAAGTGGGCCGCGTCCATAGTGTCACCAGGATAAGGCACCCAACCGTATCCTTATACTATAGACTATTTTGACTATAAACTTGAACTTGATCCTACGATATGTCCCTACATATAGTTCGAGTATTCATTTTATAGTCAAGGATCTTAGTTTATTGGATTTAGGTTAATCATTCGCAATTTACATATTCAATAACATCTTTTACTGAATAACCTCAATAACGTCTTTATTGGAAATAGAATATGTTTAATGATTTACAAACTACGAGTTTATAGGACATTAAACCCAACACCCGGCAACCCAACCCGAACCAACCCGGACAAAATGGGTTGGGTTGGGTTGGGTTACCTTCATGAATAGGGTTGGTTGGGTTGAGGATTTTACCAACCCGAATTTTCGGGTTGGTCCAAAAATTGCCCTTAACCCAACCCGAACCGACCCATGTACAGCCCTACCCGTCATAAAAAGTTACGACGACACTCGTATAGACGACGGACGCCGCCCGTCATGAAAAGTCTTTAATGACGGGCAATGCCCGTCATTAAAAGTGATTTTTGTAGTAGTGGGTCAGACTCTAGTTAAAATTAGATTTCCTTTCCTCTCTATTATGCTCCACTATTGTAGGTTTGCATTTCTCTTTCTAAAAAGTGGTTAGGGGCAATTTCATCTATTTTAATTAGAAATTTATTAATTAAAATCATGTTTAGCCATTTATTTAATTTCTAATCATGTTTACCCATTTTTCAAATCCCCTATTAAATCGGTCATTTTTCTTGTTGACCCTTAAATTTATTAACATATTAAAAAAATGTATAAATGAATTAGAAAAATAAAGAAAAGAAAAATCCAAACTCTGCCGGTACCAAAAAAAAAAACCCAAAAGTTGTACTAAATTAATTAACATATTGAAAAAGTGTAAATAAATTTGAACATAAAAAACGAAGAAAAAAAACGAAATCTTCCAAATTCTCATTCAAATTCTTTAAACAACACCTTATTTACCAATTTAAAATTACTTAAACAATTAATTAAAAGACACGCTTGAAATTAAAGAATTAATATTTAGACAAAATTGTAAACAAAAAAATTATTAAATTAGCCACTATTTCGTGCAAGTACTCGCATGAAATAGTCATGGCGCTTTGAAATTTCGTCACACATATAGAGTACTCACATGAAAAACTTGTTTGAAATGCACATAAAGTAAAGTACTCGCATGAAATACTCGTGGTGCTTTGAAATTCCGTCACAAAAAGTAGTACCTCTCGACAAAATCTAAGGTTGTTAGCAATCCAATGTTTGCAGTCATGTCCCACCACATTGATGACAAATTAAGGGGGTTGAAACAGATGGTTTACCAATAATTTCCAGCAATAACTTTTAGGAAAAGACATGATTTGAAGTGCCATATTTTTGCTAAAAACACATTGTGGATGCCAATATGAGCCTAGTTCAAGCATAAAGCTTGTTCTATATACCAAAGTCTATGGTTCGTTTCCTCCCACTCCCACATGTTGTCAAAAAGAAAAAAAAACACGTTTTCGATAATTTTTTGGTAATTTGTCAATGGTGTAGGATTGGTTGGATATGCAATTTAGATTATATTATAACCAGCGGCGGATCCAGAAGTTGATGGTAGGGGCACAAGTTGATATTAGATGAAATCATAAGTTTAGTCCGTAAAATTTTAGATTCGGGTTTATATAGTCTCTGAACTTTAAAAAGTGTTTAATAGGTTTCTGAATTTTCAAAACAAAAAATTGTTGAATATTGATATCTAAAGTTTCAATTAGATATCCAATAGGTCGTTGACATATTCAAAATGTTTATAAATTAAATGTTCTATTAGACATAAAGTTTAATTTTGTGTCTAATAACTTCTCAATTTATGCAACATTTTTTTTAAAATTAATGTATATATTAGTTACAAAATTGAAAATTCAAAGTTCAAATACATACAAAATTAAATTTTATGTCTAATAGAGTAATTAATTTATTTTCTTTTAAATATGTTTAAGACCCGTTAGTTGCAAAATTGAAAGTTCATGAATCTATTAGACATTTAATTTTAAAGTTTAAGGACTTATTAGACATAAAATTTAAAGTTTAACACACATATTATACACAGATTATAAAATTCAGGGACTAAACTTACCATTTAACTTTCACATAAATATAATTTTAAATGTGTTGATATTTAATATTTAGATTAAGTAATATTAATTACTTATTGTAGAATTATTCACACCTAAATATATAAGAATGTAATGCCCCGTGCGCTTTGGGTGTATTTAAAATCCCGAGTTTAGAGTTGAAAGAAAAATATAAACTCTATTTTGGCTTGAACTTAGGGGTTTAATTTTAAACCAAGGTGTTTGGGAATTTAACGTTATTAAATAAAAATCCCTCCCTAAAGTTTGTTAAGCGTGGTTTGTATTCAGTTGAGGAATCTCAGCGTTATAATTTAGTTATACACTGAATAATGGGTTTTAGTTGAGTGAATTCCTATTTTTGGGCTTTTGGTTATTTGGTAAAAGAAAAAGAAATTCAAGAGAAAGAAAAAAAAAAACAGAAACCCTAAGCCCCCATCTCCCTCCATCTCTTTTTCTCCTTCTTGCGTGAGCAGCCCCCTTTTTGAGAGCCCTGTCGCCGCCGCCGCCCTGCTCGTGGTTGTCGCGCCGCTGCCGTCTGAAGCCGCGCAGCAAGCCGCCGCGTGGTCCTTCTTCCCCCGCAAGCTCTCCCTTCGCGAGATCTCCCTCCGCACCGTCTTCCCCAGCCGCGCGTCCCTCCCTCTTCGCGCAAGCTCTCTCCCTCTCGCTGCGATCTCTCTCCCTCACTCGGCGTTCGCGTGGTGTTCGTCCAGCCACAGCCGCCGTTCAGTGCAGCCGTCGCGTGGGTCCCCTCATTCCCGCGCTGTTCCCTCTCTGTTTCTGTTGGGAGTGCGACCAAAGTCCCACATCGGCTAGATAAGGGGATGACCATGGGTTTATAAGGGAGGACAACTATCTCCACTAGTATGAGGCCTTTTGGAGTGAACCAAAAGCAAAACCATGAGGGCTATGCCCAAAGTGGACAATATCATACCATTGTGGAGATATGTGTAGTGTCCCGTAATCCCTTACATGTGGTATCAGAGCCATACCCTAGACATAGTCGTGTCGGATGAAATCCTTAGGTACCGGACAAAGAAGTTGTGATCCTAAGTAGTCATGGGGAAATCCGTTGTTACGCTCTGGACAGGCAATATACTCCGGAGAAAAGGAGTTGTCCTGGATAAGAGTAAACTCTCGGTTAAGCGATGGAGCCTAGAGAGTTGGAACCCAGAGAGTTTGACGGACTCTTGGTAAAGGAGAGTTCGACGGATAGATGACTAATTAAGGGGAGGCTCGGTGGTACTTTGTTCGAGGGGAGGATTGTTGGGAGTGCGACCAAAGTCCCACATCGGCTAGATAAGGGGATGACCATGGGCTTATAAGGGAGGACAACTATCTCCACTAGTATGAGGCCTTTTGGAGTGAACCAAAAGCAAAGCCATGAGGGTCATGCCCAAAGTGGACAATATCATACGATTGTGGAGATATGTGTAGTGTCCCGTAATCCCTTACAGTTTCGTGGTTCAAGGTGCAGATCTCTCGTTCCCTTGCATTTTCAGCCAAGAAAAACTCGTGGGTAAGTCTCATACTCACTCATTTGTATTCGTTAAGGCCCGATCTAACTCCCTTGAGTCCTTATTGGTTAGATCTTGCGCGGACAGCACCTTGAAGCACCGTCTTCTCCGCGTTCCGGCGGTAGAAGTCGTGGGTAAGCTTCTTGTTCCTCTCATTCTTGGATGAAATAAGGTCGATCTAACTCGCTTCGCTCTTTTCAGTCAAATTCGTGCGCGTCCAGCGACCTGAACCTCAGTTCCTCGCGTGTTTGTCTCTGTTCCGCTGATCGTTTGACCTTAGGGCGCTCCGTGTGGTAAGTTTATGCTTTACCCATTCTTGGTTGAAGCTTAAATTTGATTACCCATTAGCTTTAGGTGCTGAAAAGTTTAATGGTGTTCGATTTTCTGATCTGCAGCGCCGTCAAAGTGATCGATTGGGTTCGAAACGCTTTAATTCGAATACCCACTGCCCAAGGACTATTCTAGCGCATCGTTAGAGGTTGGTATAACCCGTCTAGCGCAGAAGCGAGCCCGTTTGGTAAGGTTCTTTGTTGTCCCTTCGCTTTTAGCGTTACAGGTTGCTGTCCATTAGCCATGTTAGCCTTAGAATCATGGTTTTGTGGTTACCCATTGCATAGCTAGGTTCTTAGGTGTAGCCCCAACCCTTAAGGGTCCTAGAGCATGCATTTAAATGAGTTATCATGGCTGTTTTGGCTAGAAGCTTGTAGTTTTTCAAATGCCCATTAAGTCGCGTTGCCTTAGGATGTTTCCGTTCCATTATAGGTTCTTATAGCATGAGTTAATGAGCTTCTCCTTGCTGTTTGTGGCTTAAAAAGCATGCTAGATTAGGGCTCCATTAATTGTCTTAGTCTTAGTAGCGTGTCCGGTCCTTAGGAGTTCTTAGTGTGCTTTATGTGGGTCATTTACTTGCTGTCTAGCTGCTGAAAAGCCTTATCTGGAGTCGTTTGGCGAACATGCCTTAGACATGGTTGCCCATGGTCTAAAGGTTTTGGGTTTTCATTGGGGTACGTTAAAGGCTGTCCAGCAAAGAAATGAGCTGGGTAAAGTGGTTTTGGCCCTAGTAGCATGTTAGGTTGTTCTTTCTTAGTTTAGTCTTTGATGGTAGCGCTTTTGGTTGTAGTTCGAGGTGCTTGTGGAGCTTGGTGCAAGTGTCGCCTCGTTGGTAATTAGAAGTGATTTGTAAGTAGTTTCTACTTGCTCGATCTTGTTTGACTGTGTGAAGCATGATGTTTGTTTATGTTTTGTCTTTATTCTTGTGAAAGCATGTTCTGTTGTTTGTACTTGTTCTGAGATGCTTGAGATGAGCTTATCTTGTTCAGTGCTTGGGATAAGCATGTGTGTTTTTGTGATAAGCATGAAAAATGACTGTGAGTTGTGATTGTTGTCTAAGCATGTTGTGTTTGGGTTCAAGCATGTTGGTTAGGCTAGCTTGTGTCACGGGAAGTGTAGCATAAGTCTAGCGGTAGCGTTGCATGACGCGTAATTCATGTGTAGGTGCGCAGCGTGGCGCGTAATTCACGTGTTTGGATTAGCGTAGCATGACGCGTAATGCATGCGAATAGTTTAGCGTAGCGTGGCGCGTAATGCACGTGTGTGGCTTGCGTAGCATGGCGCGTAATGCATGCGAGTGGTGCGTAGCATGACGCGTAATGAATGCGAAAGGATTTGCGCAGCGTGGCGCGTAATGCACGTGTTGGTTTGCGCAGCATGGCCTGTAATTCATGTGTTAGGTGCGGAGCATGACGCGTAAATCATGTGTGGTCTAGTAGAGTCTGGGTGCATAGTGTGGGATGCATATGCATGGTGTGGTTTTAGTGCTTTGTGAGCATGATGTGGTTTGGTGCTTGTGAGCATGTTGCTGGTTTATTTCTTTGAGAGCATGTTAGTTTTACTGCTTTTGGAAGCATGATGTATGCGTGTGAGAAGCATGCTCTCTGAAATTGTTTGATGTTTGTGATCTAGCTCGTGTGAGCTACTTACCAGTACCGTGGTTGTACTGATACCCCCTTCCCCACCTTCCCCCCAACATTTTAGATGTTGCAGGTATCGAGGATGATCCGGACCTTGGTGGCGAGGAGGAGAACTGCGAGGAAGGATTCCTAGAGTGATAGTTTCCATGTTGTTATGTTTTCTTAGTGCTGTAATAAGTAGGAGTGAGCAAAAACCGAGCCGAACCGACTGGTTCGGTCTGGTTTTAAAAAAAATTTGGTTTCTTCGGTTTAGGCATGCAGAAAACCGAGATATTCGGTTCGGTTCTCGGTTCTCAGACTTGAAAAACCGAAAAAACCGAACCGAACCGAATATTATATATTCCTTTAATATAACCCACCATCAAGCCCACATCTTCATAGTTCAAGCCCAATCCTCCCAGTCCCAGCCCATTTCCATTTCCAAGCCCATACCATTTCCCAGCCCATTTTCATTTGTGTTATTTTAATTAAAAAAAAAAAAAAAAAACCCTAGATTCATTTCACTTCATCTTCATGCCTCCATCTCCTCTCAGCCCCCAACCCTCCATCTCCTCCCTCCCATTGTCTTCACTTCACCTTCACTTCATCTTCATGCAAACTTCTTGAGAGATGAGATAATCTTCACGCCTCCATCTCCTCTCGCAGGTGCAAATCTCCGACGGCGTCCACGGCAGCGGCAGCAGGCGTACAGATCGTAGGGTCCGACGGCGTCGTGTGCGTGGGTTTTTTTTTTCTCGTTTTGTTGTTCTTCAAGCCCGAACCTTCTCTCTTTCGTTCTCTCTCTCACTTTCGACCTCTCCCTCTCTGTTTTCTCTTGAATTCCGGCGAGTCTCCACCTCTCACGCCCCACCCCGCTGCTTCTTCTTCACTATCTCTCACGTCGCCGTCCAAAAAAAAGGTAAGTTCGGTTCAAAAGCCGAAACCGAGATAGTTTCGGTTTTTTCGGTTCAGGAGATTGCAAAACCGACAAGCTCGGTTCGGTCCATGGTTTGGCCCAAAACCGGACCGAACCGAACCGTGACCACCCCTAGTAATAAGTTAGCTTGAGAATGGTTTGTTTTCGAGTTTATAAACTAGACTTGTTGGTTTTGGTTAAGATTTATAATATGTATAGCTAGTGGACTAGCTCTTGTTGTTAATAAAGTGTTTTCAGTTCCGCTGCATGGTTTTGATTTATTGTTTGTTGCCATAAAGTCTGTAACGCCCATAATTGAAGGAAAATTCAAATCTCCTTAGTTTGGAGTTGATTTGGAGTTAAGATGGAAATTTTCAAAGATTAAAAGGAGGGAAATTGGTGGAGTTTTAATAATTCAAAGCTGCAGTGGCATTGTTGAAATTTAGGTGAATTAAGAGCCAAGCCCAAGCCCATTAGGTCTTCATTTAGCCACTCACGCAGCCCTAGGTTAGTACCTTCTTCATCCCTTCTTTCTTCTCCACGAGTAGCAGCCGACCAACCCCCTTTTTTGCGATTTTCTTCTCCAAACCGTGGGGTTCACTGAGTTTTCCGGCAAGTTCCCTCACCGACGACAGCAACGGCGGCGACGTCTCGGTCTCAGCGGCGGCGGCGTCTCGTCTCAGCAGCGGCGGCGTCTTGTTCGTGGCAGCGTAGCAGCGGGCAGCGACGTAGCAACAGATCAGGTACTCTTCTCCGGCGGCGCGCGTCTCTCCGGTGATATCCTCCACGGCGGTGCGGCAGCAATGCAGCGGCGGCGTTTGGTTGGAGTTTCGCGGCAGCTTCCGACGGCAGCAACTTCTCCGGTGAGCGGCGACGCAAATAGTAGTGTTTTGGGTCGTTTTTCGGCGTTTTCGACGTGTTTAAGCAGTGGGTCTTTTAGTTCCTTAATTTCCAGCAATTTTGGTAATTGGGTAAGTGATTTTCAGCAAGGTTGAGGTTGATTTTGAAGTTTATTTGATTACCCATTAGTTTGGTTATTGATTTCAAGGTACCCATATCGATTAGGAAGTAAGAGTGATTTTGGAACTCCATTCAGCAAGCATCGCTCAACCTTGACTTGGTTAAAGGTCTTGAAGCTAAGGAATTTATTTAGATTTTTGTAAGATTATTAAGTCGAGGTAAGTGAACTTACTATTGAACCTTTCAATTGGGTGCGCGTGTTTGATTTTTTTCTAAAATACTCTTGTTTACGAGTTATTCTTGAAATTACTATTATTGTTTAAAAGCATGAGAATTATGCTTGAAAAAATTTATATTTTTCATTATGCATGAGTTTATGAAGGGTTATTGATAGCATGAAAATTATTATTTTTGCTTTGTATTTGTTGATGCTTGAAATAATTGAGTTGGTGGTCTCTTGAAATTCCATTAAAGGAATGACTTTAAAATTCCGTTAAAGGGATTATTCATGAGTTTTATAAGTGTACATGAAATTGATGTACATTCAGAGATGCCTACATAGGACTTAGAGACATGAAATTGATGTACCTAAGTCGAGGTTTGTGAAATTGACGACCTCGAGGTTTCGTGAAATTGACGGCCTCCGTAGGAGACATATGAAATTGATGTGTCTAGAATATGCATGAAAGTGATGCATATTCTCTCTCATTAAAATACACATGAAATTGATGTGTCTAGGATATGCATGAAATTGATGTATATCCTAAGTTTAAAATAAAGATAGAGCCACCAAAATTTATATTTATTGATTGATTTTAAAAATGTTTTTAAAGCGTGACCCAACCTCAATAGTAGGGTCACTTACTGAGTATTTAAAATACTCATTCTTTTCAAAAATATATTTTTTTTTCAGGTAAAGGCAAGGGTAGATGGAAGGCGATTGATGAGAATCCGATAGACAGCCATGAGAGGACTGAGTTTCATATTTTTCTTCCGCTTTAAGAACTCTGTTTTACTTTATTGATTTATAAATTTGTTTGAGAAACTTTCTAGAGGCCATGTACATTTATATTTTTAGAATGATCTAAACCTTTAAAATCTAGGGATCCCGAATAAAAGTTTTGTTTTAAAGTTTTTGTTTAAATCAGTGTTTGTGATTATTTTATTTAAAGAGGCCTCCAAAGCATGCATTGTCGTAGCGGTCCCTTAAAGGCTTATTAAGAAGTCGGGTCGTTACAAAGTCTGTCTTGTCTAGAGGAGGTAGGTTGTGAAATCTGGCGAAGTTTGGTGGAGTTTGGCTTTTTGCATATATAGAAGTGTTAAATGTCTTTTATCAGGTGAAGTAAAATTTTGGGATAATCAGTTTTACGCTGTTATGCTGCCGAAATTTTCGGTACATTCGGTTTAAAGAGAGTTATCCTAGTTGCTTATGAGTCTAGAGTGAGTAGTAGCGTCGCTAGGCTAGAGGTTGAAGAACCTGGGGCGTTACAAAGAAATATTAAATATTTAAGATTTCCTAAAATAGAATTAAGTTTTTTTTTTTATGTAAGTAGTTTTTCTAAAATAATTTACTAAAGAATAATATATATGTGTAAAATTAAGAAATAAAATAAAATTTTTTTGACAACTAAAAATAAAATAATTATAACTAGTTTTAACTTACTAAAAGTTAATATAATATATAAATATATAGCAAATTTAAAAAATTGAAAATTAAAACAGTATAGGCAAGGCAAAAAATAAATGAAATACTTCAAAACTTGCGGTTATTTGGGTTTGAAAGTTGGATTTTAATAAAATATATAAATATATTCCGAATTTAAAAAATTGAGAAATTAAAGTGTAGGTAAAGAAAAAATTAAATAAGATACTTCAATGAAGTTTGAAGTCTAATCGGAGAATAGAAAAACATGATCCTGAACCATCTCTGACCCACAAATTAAAGACCAATTTTGATAAATCATATGGATAACAATATACATCTATAATATCTATATCTATACCTATACCTATATCTATATCTATATCTATCTATAATCTATAATCTATAATCTATATATATAATATATATAAATGACGCTTAAGTGGAGAAACTTTTGATTTCTTTTTTAGTTCATTTTTAATCTTCAAATTCCTCTCCTTCTTATTTAATTATTTAATATGTAATTATTTAAAGATCTTCGATTTTTAGGTTATGTCACACGCATTTATTAAAAAAATCCGTTTTTTTAACTTTTAAAAATTGGTTAGATATTCAATTAAAATGTATATTTAATTATTTAATATTCAATTATTTATTTATTTATTATTTTGAACAAAATTTAAATAAATGTTATAAAATCTCTACGCACAGATTCTGATTGAAAAAATAATAAAATGATAAAATCTATAAAATATAATATTAAACAATATTTTAATATTTTTCTACAATTCATATTCATATCTCCTAAATTTGAAATTAATATCGTAATAATAAATTAGTGCATACATAACATGATTTATTTTAATATAAATTTTAAAAAAATCAATTATTGTTTATTTCAAAACATCCCATAATTTATTAAAACAAATTTTTAAAAATATTAAGGGAAAAATACACTTTTGGTCCCTGAGGTTTGGGTTAAGTGACAGTTTGGTCCCTGAGTTTTCAAACTCAACAAAAATACCCCTGAGGTTTGAGATAAGTAGCATTTTGGTCCCTGCCGTTAATTTTTCTGTTAAATCTTAACAGTTGCTGACGTGGCACTATTATTTTAATAAAAAAATTATTTTTCTAATTTTTTTAAATAAAATATTAATAAATTAAATAAAAAAAAAATTTTATTATTATTTTTATTTATTTTTCCCTCTCTCTCTTCCTCCTCTTCTTCTTCCTCTTCTTCTTCTTCCTCTTCTAATCCATCATCTTCCTCTTCTACTTCTTCAACCACCGGCCGCCGCCCGTCGCCGGCTCCGGCAACCGGCGGCTTTTTTTTTTTTTTTTTTTTTTTTTTTTTTTTTTATCTTCTCTTCTCTTTCTCTTCTCTTTCCCATCTCTTCTTCCTTCCTTCTTCTATTTTTTTTTTAAAAGGAAGAATGTAATGGGGAGGGAGGGTCCCTCCCTCCTACGTTTCCGGCGCCGGAATCGCGGGAGGGAGGTCCTTCCCTCCCTCTCCGTTACAGATCTGTAACGGGGAGGGAGGGACCTCCCTCCCGCGTCTCCGGCGCCGGAATCGCGGGAGGGAGGTCCCTCCCTCCCTCCCCGTTACAGGACCTCCCTCCCCGTTACATTCTTCCTTTTTATTAAAAAAAAAACAGAAGAAGGAAGGAAGAAGAGATGGGAAAGAGAAGGGAAAGAGAAGAGAAAGAGGAGAGAAGATAAAAAAAAAAAAAAAAAAAGCCGCTGGTCGCCGGCGGCGGCCGGCTGTCTCTGGCGGCCGGTGGTTGAAGAAGTAGAAGAGGAAGACGATGGATTAGAAGAGGAGGAAGAAGAAGAGGAAGAAGAAGAGGAGGAAGAGAGAGAGGGAAAAAGAAATAAAAATAATAATAAAAAAATATTTTTTATTTAATTTATTAATATTTTATTTAAAAAAATTAGCAAAATAATTTTTTTTATTAAAATAATAGTGCCACGTCAGCAACTGTTAAGATTTAACAGAAAAATTAACGGCAGGGACCAAAATGCTACTTATCTCAAACCTCAAGGGTATTTTTGTTGAGTTTGAAAACTCAGAGACCAAACTGTCACTTAACCCAAACCTCAGGGACCAAAAGTGTATTTTTCTCAAATATTAATGTGTAATTTTTTTAAAAAAATCTCACAGTTTATTAAATAAAAATATAAAAATATAAAAAAATATATATTTAATTCATATTTCAAATTAAAATTAAAATTGATATTTCAAATAAATCTCACGATTTATTAAAAAAATAGAAAAAATCAACTAAAAAACGACGATTTATTAAAAAAAAAATAGAAAACAAATCAACTAAAAAATGATTTTTTTTTTCCATTTTCAAAACTTTTATATTACTTTTCATTAAAATCAATTTCAACGTAAAATAATAGATTCTGGTCTATTGTCATTAGGTGCCGTGTATATATAGTCTCTCCTACAATTGAATTATCTCATACAAACTTATTTCGATAATAGATGATTTTTTATTTAATTATTAATTCTAATTGATTTTTGGTGGTGAAAATTAGAAGATTTTTTATTTAATTATTAATTATAATTGGTTTTCGGTGGTTATAATAAATAACAAGATAACTGATTTCAGAATTATTAATTTTAATTGGTTTTCGGTTGTGAAAATTAGAAGATTTTTTTATTTAGTTATTAATTTTAATTGATTTTCGATGGTGAAAATTAGAAGATTTTTTATTTAATTATTAATTATAATTGGTTTTCAATGGTTATGATAAATAAAAATATAACTTATTTTAGAATTATTAATTCTAATTGATTTTCAGTTGTGAAAATTTGAAGGTTTTTTTATTTAATTATTAATTCTAATTAATTTTCAGTTGTGAAAATTTGAGGGTGTTTTTTATTTAATTATTAATTCTAATTGATTTTCGGTTGTGAAAATTAGAATATTTTTTATTTAATTATTAATTCTAATTGGTTTTCGGTGGTTATAATAAATTGAATTTTTAAAATTAAATTTTGTGAAATCTAAATTTAGATCCATTGTTTTGATTTTTCAAAAATAAAAAGATAATTGAGTTTAATTTTCGATTAAATCAAATCAAGTTTTAAAATTAAATTTGAAAAACTAAAATTCAAATTAATTATTTTTAATTTTCAAAATTTCTAATTTGAAAAGATTTATCATAACCACCAGATTCACTTGAACCCTATAAATAGTGGTCTAAACCATCACGGAAATACATATCGAAAATAATTGATGTAAAGAGGTGAAATTTTGAGTTTAGAGGGTATAAAGTTTTTTTTTTTATTTTTTATGGTCACAGTTTGCAAAGATCCGAAGACAAATTGAGAGATTGGAGTGGAGCTTTTCAGTGGTGCATGACGAATTTAAAAAATTGTAGCAAACATCAACCAAGTGGGAGAAGACCCATTCCTACTCAAACGTAAGTGGGAGAAACCCATTTCTACTCCATCTTTAGCAACATGAGTAAATATAGCTTTTTCATTTAGTGTAGATATATATAATTGTTTCTTATTTCTTAGACTAATGAATCTTTAGAAGATTTTGTTAGTTTTCTTTAGTATCGAGGCTTTATTAGTTTATATTATATTTTTGTCACCCCTACGAGTTTCATATGAATAAGAAATATTTTCTGTTTATTTATAGAAAATTCGAGATGGGAGCTTCGGGATGGCAGCAAGGTTCGTTTTTGGCAGGATTATTGGTCTGATTGAGGGCCTTTATGTTTAACTCATCCTCGCTTCTTCGCCCTGTCGGATAGAAATAATTTAAAGGTGGTCGAGGCCTGGGACTCTTTCAACTCCTTATGGATTTTTTTCCTAGAAGGCCTTTACTGAATAGGGAAGCTTCAGCTTGGGAAGAGTTTTCAGCTTCGCTTCCTACGCCTTCGTCTTCTAGGGGACCGGATATCCTTCGGTGGAAGCATCAAGCTAATGGAGCTTTCTCAATTGCATCTACTCGGTTATTCTTCTGGGCTGAAGATCACCCTTCGGCTGATTCTTTTGACCCTCGAGCTCTTTTGAACCTTTGGAGTGCCGTACTCCCGAAGAAAGTAAAATTTTTTATTTGGACAGTTATGCATCGAAGGATTAATACGGTGGACAGATTGCAACTGATCTTCAAGAATTTTCCCCTCAGTCCGAGCTGCTGCATTCTCTGTCATAATCATTCGGAGACCTTGGACCATATCTTCATTCACTGTGCAATAGCTTCAGATTTCTAGCAAGCGCTCCATAGAGCCGTGGGTATTAATTTCCCACTCCATTTTCAGGCCAATAGTCTCTGTGAGGAAGCTTTTATCCTTAAGGGCTCTTCTCAAAGAATTATTCTCTATCAAGCCATCTTTGCAGCCGTTTTGTGGTTTATATGGAAGGAGCGAAATGCCCGGATTTTTAACAACTCCTTTCGTCCGACTGCTCATATCTGGGAGCAAATCATTGCTTCAGCCTCTTTTTGGTCTTCCACTTCAAAGCTTTTTGTCAATTACGATGTATCTTCCATAGCTTTGAATTGGAAAGCTTTTATGTAGCCTCTTCTCGTATGTCTCTTACATACGGCTCTCAATAAAGTATCCATTTAAAAAAAAAAAAAGAAATATTTTCTGTTTATTTCTTTAATAGAAGGGAGTACACCTTTGTATGAGTTTATTAGTATTGCCTTTCTTATTCTTTCTGAAATGGGAAAGGAGATCGATCACTATTATCTTTTTTTTTTTTTTTTTTTTAAATCGATCTCTCTTCATTATGCTTTTCTCTAACCTTCAAAAATTTTCATATATTTTTGAGATTTTTTTTAGACAATATGATAGGAAGAAAATGATCTTTTTATTTAATTAATGCTCATTTAACGGCTAAATTAAACATAACTTTAAATGAATTATTAATTATTAATTGATTACAAAATTAAGATTTTAGAAAATATAAATGCTCTACCTAGGTAATTTGAAAGATTTTTCGTTATCTTCAATCTTAAAAAATGGTTTAAGCGGGTTAGATTTTTTATATTTAATTTTTTTTAATAATATATTTAAAAATTTTATGATAGATAAAATAAATATGATAATTTATACATCCAAATAATATTGAAAATTTAAATGTGAAATAAAGAAAAAACATTTAAAATTTGATATTGTATAAGATATGATTTATATCCATGATATTGGTTATAAACCATTTTTATTAGAATGTCAGCTTCCTATACTTTTTCAATTTGGTCACATCTATAATATATATAAAAGTACGAATGAGGAAGAAACTTATTTTGGACAATATTAACCTTGATTTTTTTGAAAATGACTTAGTTGTTCCTAAAGAGTTTCATTTAAGTATTTATATCTATCTTAATTCTACATTTCTCTCTCCCACCAATTTAACTCTACATGTCCCTCTCTTCTACCCAATTTATTAGTTTCTCTCTCTCAACAATACGTCCTCTCTCTTTAATACATTTCTCTCTCTTCCACCATCTTTAACCCATTCAAATTTCTCTTCCTACGTTGTAAAAAAAAAATTTCTCCCTACATTAATGTTTGATTTTTTTCTCCTCAAACAAATTATCCCTCTCTAAAAGAATATTTCCAAAATTAATAAATTCAAATTTTAATTATAAAATTGTTAATCTATTTAAAACATTTATGACTTTATTTTAAGGTTTTGTGGCTAAAGATAGGTATAGAGAAATCAAAAGATGAAACAAAAATAGTAGATAATTATATCGTTCAAAATTAATACATAAATTTGGATCTCAAGAAGTAAGAAAAATAAATTTTAGACTATGTATCTTATCTTATCATATCTTATCTTACTATTTTAAAAAGTGACTAAGGAGGATGTATCATATTTGGACCGTTTTATCTTTATGATGTTTTGTCCTCACTCACATGCTTGCTAGGAAAATTCCCCAAAAGTCACCCAACATAGAACGTCTCCAAACCAAGCACGCTTAAACTTTGCAGTTCCTATGATTGAACTACCAAAAAGGAAGGTGTTGATATATATATAGGTAGTTACTATAAATTCTTTTAAGTTTATCTTGACCATACTTTCATGTCCTCAAGATTCCTCTTATTCGGATGTGGTCTCGATTCATTCATGTACCCCTCCTATCCTCGGGCATAAAAAAAAAAAAAAAAAAACTATATAAAGAACCCTTCTTCAACTTTTTTTTTTTAACAAACACTTCAGCATTCTCTTTTACTTAGTTTTTTTTTTTTTTTTTTTTCCCTTATTTTATTTATTGTCTTGCATTGCCTTATAACTTTTATTAGATTGCTTAATTTAACCTTTTTCTTTAACTTTACTTTTGTGTTGCAATGCTAATATTTTGTAATTTAAGAGAAGATTTGAAGATATGCAAATAGGGAAGCTTAAAAATGATATAATGTCAATTGAAGTCAAACCTAAGGATGTTTTTAAGTTTTTTTTTTTTTTTTTTTTTTTTAAAATAATGATGTTTTTAAGTTTTTTTTTTTTAAAAAAAAACTTGATGTTTTTAAGTTAACTGCACAATTATTCTCTCTTTTATAAATGTATTTAACTTCTTTTAAATAATAATGATAATTGTTGTGATTTTTTGTTTATATTCTATGATTTTTTAAGCTTAATTTATAGTACATGAATATATTCATTGAATAATTTTGAATAATTTTGAACTTCTACAACCATATAAAGAACTCTTTCCTCTTTTTTTTTTTTTTTTACACATTATTTTTTTTGTTGTCTCTTCTATGTTCTAAAAAATTGTTGTTTGAAAAATTATACACTACTTTATAATTCTTTTATTCTATTGTAAGTATAAGTGAGAGTGTCTGATACATATGCAACCTTTTTTATAAAATTATTCTTATAAATATGATTAAATAAAAAGAAAATACTATCAATATTATAAAATAATTAGAAATACCGCGTGCAAGACCGTGTTAAAAAACTAGGTGAATGGAAATACCACGTGTTAACCTTTTTTATTTGCTTACTTAATTAACCATTCATATACATATGGATAGTTATATCTAGGTTGGAACCAAATAACATTCATCATTCTTTCTCCATTATGTATTCAAATTACATATTTAAATCAATGTGAAAAACATGAAAAACCACGTGCAACGCACGTATGGAAAATCTAGTACATCTAAATATGATCAATTTTTGCAATAATTATAAATTCATGTGTAGTATTTATTCATTTTTATATTTTTTGGTACATTATCAAGTCATATTTCAAAATTTCTAATTAACTACTTATACTTTAAAAGGTATTATAACACGTGCAACACACTTAGTTTCAAACTAGTAGTATATAAAAGCTGCTATTGAGGGAGAAACTTTAGCTTCCCCTTATGCCCTCAATTTTTTTTAATCTATACCTATTTTTTCCTCGAATTGAATTCCATGAAAATTTATATTAAATAAAGAAAGAAAAAGAGAATAATGGAAGGAGAGAAAAAAACCAAAGCGAGCATAGCTCAGGAGGTCAGAGGTTCAAATCCCTCCACCCCTCGACCAAGAGTCTTGTTGGAGTAATTGTAGGGTTTCCATATTTGTTTTTTCCGCATTGACGAAAGGGAGGCGGAGAGAAAAATGGGAAGAGAGAGAAAGTGTGTTTAGGGGTAGTAATTGTAGGGTTTTCATATTTGTTTTTTTAAGGAAAAAAATATGCAGCCAAGTTTTGTTCTTTTTTTAATTTTTCTTTCTTTTTTAATATTGGGATGGGTTGTTGGCATGAGTTGAGATTTTTATTTTTTATTTTTCTAATTTTTATTATCTTACCATACACGGAAAAATGGATGTTTTTTTTTTTAAAAAATAAAGTAGGGGGACGTAGAGTGAGTAAGTTTTTCTTTCTATTTCTTGATTTCTTTAGTATACATAATATACATATATGTGTTTCAAAAAGAAAATAATAATAATACAAGTATATGGAAAAAGAGAGTGTGGGAGGGTAAAATTATTTATTTATTGTTTTTTACAACATAGATCACATTGAAAGAAAGTCCAATGGTCAATGCATAACAAGGATCCCTTAAGAAGGAGAGTCGAGTGAGCAAATCAAAACAGAAGCTTATTATTATTGCATTATTTTTTTAAATTCTAAAAATGAGAGAGAGATGAATCTATTGTTGCTTTTCCTTTTCTTTTTCTATTTTTATTATTAAATTAATCTCTCTTTGTTGCTATTTCTTCCATGACTCTCCAAATTTCTAATATATATTTTTGTGTATTTTTCAAAGAATGTGATAGGAAGAATGTTATTTTTTATTTAATTATTTAATTACTTATAAATTGTATGTTTAATTCAAAATTTGTTTTTATTTCAAAAAAAAAAATATCATAATTTGTTGTGTGCTTTTTATATTGTTATTTAATTTTGTAGATTAATTTAAAAAATCACATCAATCAACACAATAAAGGAGATTTCTTTTCAGTACAGTAAAGGAGAAAATGTGTGTGTCAAATTTTTAATACATTATAAATTATGTATACATTATAACTTATATAAATATTCAAATTTCGAAAGAATACATGTCAATTACCGCTCAGCTATGCTCGCTTTGACTTATTCAAATGAATTGTTGTTGATTACAAATTCCTATAAATTTTAAATGCTGAATTAGAAAAAATTTTTTGTGTTCAATTATATAAATGATGCTCTATTAAATCACATTTTAATAGAATTAAATAAAATAATTTGATTAGTTGATTTAATTTTTTTTAAAAAAAGAATAATACATTGTTAGAGCACAAATATACATGACGTCGTTTTGATAAGTTTTTTGAATTCTTTGATGTATAGTTTAAACGCTGTCGTTTTTCCCTATCTGATTTCTATTAGATGGTCTGTATACGTGTTGCATTCTTAGGGGTTGTCGAAGCTCTATTTATTGATTCTTTTGGCTATGTAGTAATCACTGAGAAATATAGAGAAAGATTGTTCTCTGCCTTTCTGTGTGTGCATCTCTCTATTCAATCTTGGTACAAGAGCCACGCTCTCAAGCTAACGCCATGGCTGATGATAGCTCCTCATCTTCCACAGCTGCTGCTGTCATTTCTTCTTCTACCCCTGCTATGCTCTCTTCGTCCTCGTCAAATATAATCAGCTCTTCGTTTGGCCACCCGCTCAGTACTGTTCTGACGGTTAAATTGGACGAAAAGAACTATCTGCTATGGAGGGGTATGGTCCTTGCGATTCTCAGAGGACAAAAGGTCGATGGATACGTTTTAGGGACAAAAGCCCAACCATCGGAACTTGTGGAAGTTGTTTTCGAAAATGAAACAAAGAAGCTCGAGCGTAATCCACTTTTTAATGAATGGACTACTGTGGACCAGGCTCTCTCCGGTTGGCTATTTGGGTCGATGACCCCAGCAGTTGCCGCCGATGTTGTCAACTTCAGAACCTCAAGAGAGGTATGGAAGGCTCTTGAAGAAGTCTATGGAGCCACCAGCCAGGCGAGGGTAAATCACCTTCGCGGAATACTTCAAAACACAAAAAGAGGGTCGATGAAGATGGTTGAGTATCTCGCCATCATGAAACAAGCAGCTGAGAATCTCTAGTTGGCAGGTAACCCTGTATCATTGGGGGATTTAATTTCATATGTTCTAGCTAGTCTTGACTCAGAATATGTTCCGATTGTGTGTTCTATTGAAGACAAAGACATTAGTACTTGGCAAGAGTTGGCATCTATCTTAATCAACTTCGAGGGAACTCTAGCTCGATATGGTGTTACTAATAATACTAATGAACTACCTGATTTAGCAGTGCATTTTGCGTCAAACAGACAAGATCGTTTTCCAGGAAACAAGCAGTTCAGCCCGAATAGGGGCAATGGGTCTCAAGGAAATGTTTCTTCCAACTTTAATTCCTCCAGTGGCTTTCGGGGAGGAAACAATAACAGTAACAGAGGCCGCAGACGAGGAAGGAAGAACCAGCGAGGAGGTGGATCTAAACCAACATGCCAACTATGCAGAAAATATGGCCATTCAGCACCCTATTGCTACTCACGGTTTGAGGAAGAGTTTAACAACCCCTATGCAGCAAACAACTTTTCACAAGGACACTCTAGTGGAGGTTCAGCTGCTTACATTGCATCACCTGAGATCCTCAATGATCTAAAGTGGTTAGCTGACAGTGGAGCAACCAACCATGTCACAGCTGATGCTGGAAACATTGCAAACAAGGCTGAGTATAATGGTAAAGAACTTCTTACTGTTGGTAATGACAGTAAACTAAGAATAGCTCATGTTGGTGATAGTGTTGTCAATACTTCTGGGGGATCTTCTATAGTTTTAAAGGATATGCCTCATGTTCTTTTCATTAAGCGTAATCTTGTGAGCATTGCTAAGCTAACAGCTGATAATAATGTTATTCTTGAATTTAACTCCAATATGTGTTTTGTCAAAGACAAGGATTCAAAGATGGTGATGCTGCAAGGAATGCTTAGAGATGGGCTGTACCAATTAGAGCTTCCTTCAACCCAAACGTCTTCCTCCAAAGTCAGTTTGAATTTTCCCTTTGCTGCTGTGTCTGGTTGCTCGAATAATCCTTCCAAGTCTGAGTCTGTTGTGTCTACTGCTTCTGTTTATCATACTGAATCCAAGTCTTGTATGGTGTCTCGTGTTTTATGGCACCAACGTCTAGGTCATGCGTCCAATAGAGTGTTGAATTATGCTCTTAAGTCATGTAATCAGAAAGTATCTATCAATGAAAGTGCTCCTAGTTTTTGTGTTGTCAACATGGTAAATCCCATCGTCTTCCTTTCTATCCGTCCCTTTCACACACAAAACAACCACTTAAGCTAGTTTATTGTGATCTTTGGGGACCGTCGCCTATTGTTTCAAACTCGGGGTATAAGTTTTATATAAGCTTTGTTGATAGTTTCACCCGCTTAACACACATTTTCCCTCTCAAAACAAAGGGTGAGGCCTTGTCAGCTTTTCATCAATACAAATCCCTTGTTGAAAACCGATTTGATAAACGAATCAAAATTCTCCAGTCTGATTGGGGGGGCGTTGAGTTTCGATCTTTCTCTCCATTTTTAAAATCCTCAAGAATTGAGTTTCGCCATCCGTGTCCCCATACGAGTCAACAAAACGGTGTTGTCGAGCGCAAACATCGTCATATTGTCGAAATGGGACTTGTTTTTCTAGCTCAAGCTCACATGCCTTTGCGTTTTTGGTGGGATGCATTTCTCTCTGCTGTCTTTGTCATAAACCGCTTGCCTACCCCTGTTCTTCACAACAAATCTCCCTGGGAGAAAGCCTTCGGTCAAGTCCCAGACTACTCTTTACTTCATACGTTCGGGTGCTCTTGTTTTCCCTGTCTCCGTCCCTATAACTCAAACAAGTTTCAATTTTGAAGTTCCAAGTGTGTGTTCATTGGCTATAGTTCTGATCACAAGGGCTATAAATGCCTCAGCTCAAGTGGTAGGGTCTATGTCTCTCGTCATGTCCAATTTAATGAGTCTGAATTTCCGTTTTCTTCTGGCTTTGGCTCCTATCTGTTTGAGCATCCTGATTCTGATCCCTCCCCTTCATGGTGTCCCTTCCCGCAACTTGCCCCTGATGTCCCTTCACGCCCAGCTCTTGTTCCCGTCTGTCCTGCTTCTCTTGTGCCTGTGTCGCCTACTTCCTCTCCAGTTCATGGTCCATCATCTGAGCTTCCAGTTGCATCCCCATCTCTGACTTCATCTTCACAGGGCCAACATACTTCTTTGGAGTCTGCTGCTCTTTCGGATTCTCCATTGGATTCTGTTTCTGTTGCTCCTGTTGTATCCTCTGAGCGTGCATCCCCTGCTCTTGCTTCTGTAAATGATCACCCAATGCAGACACGGGCCAAGAGTGGTATCTTCAAGCCAAAAAACTAGGGCTCGTTTGTTGCTTCTTGTTCCACTGATGCTCCTGTTTGTGAGCCACTGTCCGTCAAGGAAGCCCTGGCCTCTGATCTTTGGAAGAAGGCAATGAATTGTGAGATGGAAAGTATGATCCCAAAGGTCGTGAATGAGATGAACCTAAACTATATGCATGACTCCTAAGACTCAAATATTTGCTAGATGTGCAACTTAAATCTATCAGGAGGAAAAGAAAGAAGAAAAAAAAAAAATCTAAGAATTTTTTCTTTTTCTGAAAAGGTATATGGAGAATTTATTTCAAGGTGAAAATTTATCTGCACAATTTATTTCTTAAAAAAATGGAAAAAAAAAATTTAAAAGGAGAGATTCACTCAAGTTAAATGGAACCCTTTTTCTTTTTTTCTTTTTTTCTTTTAAAAAAAAAGAAAGGAAACAATAAAAAAAATAAAAGAAATTATTTTTGCCTTTTTTTTTTTTACAAAAGATCCTATTGTTTCCAAACACAAAAAAAAAAACATTAATATTCCATTTTTTTGTTTCACAAGAATATTTACAAAGAAATGATAAAATGAAAATAATGAAGAAGATATTTGACAAAGAATTGTAAAAATGACAGAGAATAAAATTTCTAATCCTAGGAAACAAAGGATCCCAAATTAATTTCAATGTTATAAGGTAACAATTGAATTAACTTGACTTGAAACAAAGGATCTCAGGTTAATTTCAATGTTATAAGATAACAATTAAATTAACTTGACTTGAAACAAATGATCTCAAGTCAATTTCAATGTTATAAGATAACAATTGAATTAACTTGAGTGGTGAGGATAATGTGAGATTAAAATTCTAATCCAATCCCAGAAAACAAAGGATATCAAGTCAATCTCAATGTTATAAGATAACAATTGAATTAACTGGTGAGGGTCATGATGTGAGGATAAAATTCTAATCCTATAAGGGAAATTGCATGTCTCAAATTCATTCAAATGTTATAAAATAACAAATGAATTAACATGAGGGGTTAGGATAATGTGAGATTAAAATTGTAATCCTAGAAAAAGGTCTCAAAATTAATTCAATGTTATAAATTAACAATTAAATTAACTTGAGCAAAAATTTTCATGCGCCTACACGAGGGCAATGATGTCCCTTCGAAAGTCGGCATTACTAATTTCGAATGTGATGCATGACTTGGGGAATGAGATAAAAAACAAATGGCCAAAGACTGAGCGATATGGAAAATTATTGAAGAGGAGGAAAAAAAAACCATTTCGAAGAGATTTTCTCCCTCTTTAAAAAGAAATCCAAAAGAAAGAGAGAAAAACCTTAAAAGAAACGGAAATGATAAGAATACTTGAATTTTTTTGGAAAAAAAAACAACGAAGATAGAAAGACTTTTATTTTTAAAGAAAGCTTTTTTTTTTAAAAAAAAAAAACAACAAAAATAAGAAGACTCCTTATTTTTTAAAGAAGTTTTTTTCAAAACAATGAGGATAAGATGACTTCATTTTTTAATAAAAGCCTTAAAAAAAAAAGGTAAGATGGTATCAAAAAGAAAGAGTTGAAACCTAATTGTCATGATTAACTCATGCTTTTAAAAAAAAACACAAAAATAATGATAATACAAAATAAATGACCCAAAACTATGATAATTAAGTGAGGGTAGAAAGATTCTAACTCTAATGGATAAAAGGCTCCCAAATTAATCCAAATGTTATAAAATAACAGATGAACTAACCTGAGTGAGCATTTTTCGTGCGCCTATGCAAGGGCAATTATGTCCCTTCGAAGGTCGACACTACTACATCCTCGATTCTAATCCTAAAGGGTATAGCCCGGGTATAGAGCTGTGATTGTGTGAAATGCATGATGATCTAAAAAAGTAAAGTTACAAAAATAAATTATACAAAAATAAAATAACATAATGAACCAAATAAATTAATAAAAGGATAATAGAAAAATAAAATTGAAGTGGCTTGACTCTCTAAAGTCCCCAGTGGAGTCGCCAAGCTGTCGCAACGTCATCGCGACGCGGAGCGGCCGACGTCCTTTTCTACGGGTCTCTTTCGAGAGGAGAGGTTTGGAGTCGCCACCAATCATCTTGGGGTGTGATTGGTCACCCATTTTAAAGAAAAACCGGTCTTTGGAAACCAAAAATTAGGCTCGGGAGTCGATTGAGTGTAGGGAAGGTGTTAGCACCCCTACAACACCCGTTTAAAAACGGTTACCACATTTTATTTTAAGGCTAATTTCCAGGCAGGGTGTTCCCTTTCGGTCAGCTTAAGTATCCGTTCTTAGACAAAATTAGCTTCAAAGTTTTCATAATCGATCTATTTTAGCTTTTCAAAATATTAGATAATGTTTTTGAAATTTGATTTAACCTTTGAAATTGATTTCCAATTTAATTTGAAATTGAAATTGATTTTCAATATAAAATCAAAAGACATTGACTTGGAAACTTTGATTTGGAACCAAATTATCATTTATTTGAGAAACCCAATTTGCACTCAAATTGAAATCAATTTTGAAAATTAAAATCAAATCGAAATTCATTTGTGAATATCTGAATTACAAATTGAACCAATTTGAGATTTTATTCAAATTAAAATCAATCAAAGAAAAATTAAAATTCTATTTGAAAATTTCAAACCAAAACTAAATTGAAATTGAGTTAATTTAAAACCAAGAATCAAATTGAATTGAAATCCAAATTAAACCAAATTGACTTTGATTTTTTAAAATCCTAAAAGAAATTAAATTGGAAATTCAAATTTAGAATCAAAATGGGATTGAAATCAAAGCTTCAAATAAAAATTAAATTGAAACTGAATTGAGATCTCTAATGTGAATTAAAGACATTGATTCAAATTCAAGTCAATTAAAACCAATGTGAAATTCAAATTAGAAATTTCATGTTAAAGCCTAATTGAAATTGATTTTGAGATTTTAATTAAAACTTATTTTGAATTTTACTTAGAAATTCCAAGTTAATTAGATACAATTTGAAATTCATTTGAAAAATCCAAAATCACTTTGAAACTCTTTGAACAATTCAAATTAAAATAAAATTGAAAACATTAAAATTCCCTATTTAAAGAAAATTGAATTTTCTTATTACAAACCAGTGAAAATTTATTAGGAAAATACAAATTCAAATTCAAATTAGAAATTAGAAATTTTATGTTAGAATCCAACTAAAATTAATAAGAAAGACAATTAAAGTTGAAAATGCCATATTAAAATCCAATTGAAATTGGTAATAGCAATTCAATTTAAAGCCAATTAAAATTAGTTTGGAAACTCCCAATTAAACTCTAATTGAAATTAGATTTAAAAAAACTTTCGACTAATATTCAATTAAAAGTTCTTTAGAAATCTAAAATAAATCAATTTAAATTTCTAATTAGAAAATGAAAGTTAAAACATAATTGAAGTTGATTTGGGAAAATTTCAATTGAAGTTAATTTGAAATTTCTCAATTCAAACCCAGAATTTTTTTATAAAATCAAAGAGGAAATAAAAGAAAAACACTTAAAACTTTAAATTAAAAAAAAAATGCTATTTGAGCAAATAAAGAAAAGAATAGATAAATTGGAAGAAAGAAAAAAATATATATATAAAGGAAAAGAAGTGGGTCCCACCAATTTTCTTTCTTTCTTCTCATCTTCTTCCCCAAGCTCCTTCTTTACCTTTCTCTTCCATGGAAATTCACTGGAATGTGGGTCAGAGTTACTCCTGGTTCTTCAGATGGTTGGAGTTCGCAGTGGCGGCGGACGTCGGATCGGGATTGGGTTAGTGGCGGAGTTCGTCGGAGTGGCGGCGGCGTAGGTCTTCAACGGCGGCGACGATGTGGTGAGTGGTGGCGGCGAAGCAATGAGCAACTCAATCTTTCAAAAGATTAAAATTTCTCTCTCTCTCTCAAATTTCACTCTTTTCTCTCTCAAACTTGACCTCTTTCTCTCCCTTTCTTTCTTAGATTTTCATCACTCATTCTTTCTTCACTTTCTCTCATTGTTCTCCCATTTTCCACCACATTGTTCTTGTCTTCATCCTCCATAAGCTCTCCTTTTATAGGAGAGCTTGGAGAAGCGGTTGAGGGAAAAGGGGAATGGGTTGAGAAAGAGGGGGAGAGAGTGGAAGGTTGGGAGAAGAAGGGGGAGATGGAGAAGGAGAAAGAAGGGGGAGTGGAAGACCAAAGAAAAAAAATTAAAAAAAAAGAAATAAATTAAATAAAAACAAAAAAGAAAATAAAATGAAATGAAAATAAACAATGCAAACCAAAACACAATTTTTTTTGATAATATGTGAAGAGGGGGATTCAAACCACAGATCTTGAAGTTATCAGTACAGTTTTATGCCAGTTGAGCTACACTCTTAGTTGCATACCAAAAAACAAATTGACCACCACATATTCAAATATTATTACTAAAAATCAAGCCGGACCAAATACGGTGTCTACAACTATTATTATCCTTATCTATGTCGATGACATTCTCATCACAGGGGACTGCTCCTCCTTCATCAATCAGTTTGTAGGTCGTCTTCATTCTGTATTTGCTCTCAAAGACATCGGTTCTCTAAGTTATTACCTCGGGGTTGAGGTCTTTCGCACATCCGCGGGTATGTATCTCCTACAGTCTAAGTACATATCAGATCTCCTAGATCGCATTGGAATGTCTCACCTCAAACCGTGTCCAACCCCAACTGTCACTGGGAAACAACTTTCTGCCTACGATGGGGAACCTATGAGTGACCCCAAACTCTACTGCAATGTTCTTGGCACCTTGCAATATCTCACCCACACTCGACTAGACATCAGCTACATTGTGGACAAGCTTAGCCAATTTCTTCAGAAGCCTTCTCTGTCTCACTGGAATGCTGTCAAACGGATTCTCCGTTATCTGCAAGGTACTAAGGAATATGGACTTTTTCTGCCACAGTCTTCGAACTGTTCTTTAATTGCCTATACCGATGCAGATTGGGCCTATAATTTGGATGATAGGCGTTCGATCACTGCACACTGTATTTTCTGGGTAATTCACTCATCTCATGGTCGTCCAAGAAACAAGGTGTTGTGGCACACTCAAGCACTGAGTCTGAATACTGCTCGCTTGCCCAAACGGTTTCTGAACTCTCTTGGGTTACTTCTTTTCTGACTGAACTTCATCTCTGTCCACGCGGTCCAACTATCATTTGGTGTGATAATATCAGTGCCTTGTCTTTTGCTCAAAACCCTGTATTTCACTCTCGCAGCAAACACGTTGAGTTGGATGTCCATTTCGTGTGTGACAAGGTCTTGCCCAAGGAAATCGACGTTCGTTATGTTCCTTCGTCCAAGCAATTGGCTGATGCTCTAACAAAGCCTTTAACCGAAGCCCAGTTCTCATCATTCAGAAGCAAACTCGGGGTTCTCCTGTCACCCTCTCGTTTGAGGGGGGATGTTAGAGCACAAATATACACGACGTCGTTTTGATAAGTTTTCTGAATTCTTTGCTGTATAGTTTAAACGCTGTCGTTTTTCCCTCTCTGATTTCTGTTAGATGGTCTATATACGTGTTGCATTCTTAGGGGCTGGAATCTTTTCCGTTAGGTTGCCGAAGCTCTATTTATTGATTCTTTTGGTTGTGTAATAATCACTGAGAAATATAGAGAAAGATTGTTCTCTGCCTTTCTGTGTGTGCATCTCTCTATTCAATCTTACATTGATTCAAAGTCCAAAAGAAAATGACAATATTGAAGGTACGTAATTAGGATGATTATTCATTGATTTAAATTCCAAAAGGAATGAATTAATTCTTAAAACAATTATTGTATTTATAAAAGGCAATAATTGATAATAAAATGTGTGACAATTGAATTGGCGATATGCCTTAATCACTTTTTGTTTCCATTAAATTGAATATGGAAAAAGAAAATTACAAGTAATAGCTAATCTCAGTATATCATCAATCAAGAGGTCAAAGATTCAAATTCTCACCCTCACATGTTTTTGAACTTAGACAAAAACTATAACAAAAAATAATAAGGTTTTTAATAATAAAAATACAATGTAGACATTTGTATAAAGTTACGTTTAGTGTCAATTTTGTCATTTTATTATATTTTCAAATATTATATGTGTTGTGTTACTTCAATTTCATATATCAAATATTTATAGTACATTATATACGTTGGATCCTCTTTTTTCTTTTTTCTATTTAATATATATATTGTAACGACTCGACTCTTTACAGGAGTCTATTCGGGGTCGTTACTACATGCATGCTTTGGAGACCTTTTTAAATAAAAACATTTTATAACCTAAACACAAATTTAAGTAAAAATCTCAAAGTAAAACCTTTATTCGGGATCCCTGGTTTTGAAGGTTTAAAATATTCTTAAATAATTTCCAAACTATAATCATACCTGACCTCAAAAAAAAATTCTCAAACAAGTTTACAAATCAAATAATGTAAAACCAAGTTCTTAAAGCGGAAGAAAATATGAAAATTCATGAGCCCTAGTCCCCCCATGGCTGCCTAACGGTTCTCATCAATCAATCTTTCATATGCCCCTGCCTTTCCCTAAAAGAAAAACATTTAAGAAAGATTGAGTATTTAAAAATACTCAGTAAGCGACCCTACTGTTGAGGTTGGGTCACGCTTATGCACATTTCTAAAATCAATAACAAACATATTTTGGTGGCTCTAAAATTATTCCTATGTAAACTTGGATATACATTAATTTCATGTATATCGCTTAGACACATCAATTTCATGTGCCGCCTATAAAGGAACGTCAATTCCACGAACCTCAGTTCAGGTACATCAATTTCATGTCCCTAAGTTCTGAATAGGCATCTTTTAAAGTACATCAATTCCATGTACCCCTCCAAAATTTAGGAAACTCAAATGTCATTTAAACTCATATATATTATAAAATTTTCGAGAGACCACCAACGGAAAAATTTCCAAACTCAACATTTGCAAGCATTCATAATAACTTTTATTTTATTTTATTTTATTTTTTTTTGAAGATAATAACTTTTATACTTTAACAATTTTTCATAAACACATACATATTCAAACAACTCATAAAACACATAAATTTTGGAAAATCAAGTATGCACTCCCAATTAAAAACTTCAACAATAAAGCCACTTACCTTGGCTTATAACTCCTTAATTTTAAACGCCAATTGAATTCTAGAGAAGCCGACCTCACCCTTAATTGACTAAGTGATTCCCAAAACTCCAATTAGTGGTTGGACAACAGTCTAAAATAGCGAAAATATGCGATTTAGTGGTCCAAAATTGAGCGACAACTGCTAAAATAGATTCCAACACATATGGGTAATTTTTTAGAACAAAAACAAACACTAACGAAGGCTAACCTGAGAATAAATTCACCCAAAACAACCTCCTTACCTTGCTGTTCAGGATAAAAAGAATCGCTCAAATTGACGATTAAGCCTCCAAACGCTAATGATACCTTGAAAAAAAAGAGCTACATCAATGGGTATTTGATTAAATGCGATAAACAACCAATATGACCTTCAATCCAACTTACCCAATGACGAAAACGCTCAAAACCCCACTGAATTAAACGCCCCAAATATGCTGCTGTCCGCGACCCACTGCACCATTCGCCAGAGAAACACAAAAACTAGCCACTTACGCCTCTAAATTCGTCGGAAAACCAGCTAAAATAACCAGCAACCAACTGAGATTGAGAGGGAGAGATTGAGAGAAGGAATGGGGAAAACGGGAAGAAAACCGCGAAAACAAACACCCACCACGTTGCCGCGAAGAGGCTGCTCGCGAGATGTCGTCGGACTGTTGAACCGCCACTGCACTGCCATGGAAGCCGCTGGAAAATGCACGCCCGCCAGAGCTGCTTAAGGTTGCCGCCGGAGAAGAGGGTGTGAGGGAGGGGCTACTGCCGTATGAAGAGGAGAAGATGAGGAAGATGGGAAAGATGAAGACCTAGGGCTGTGTGAATCCTTTTTTTAAAAAAATAAGCTTGGGCTTGGCTTGGCTCTAAAATCAATATATTTACAAAAATGTCATTCCAGCCTTAAATATTAAAATTTTCCAAACTTTTCTTCTTAACTTCAAATTTTCACAAATTAAACCCAATTAACTCCAAATTAAAGAAATTTGAGTTTTTACCTTGAATTACCGACGTTACATTCTACCCTCCTTAAGAACTTTCGTCCTCGAAAGTTGCTAGTCCTGGAAGAGCTCTGGACACTTGATTCTCATCTCCTCTAAATACAACTATGCCCACATATTCGCCAAGTAAGCATGCATACCTAGACTTGGTAAATGTAACGTCCGAAGTTCTATACCTAACGTAGCGACGTTACTAAACTTCTATCTTAATGCTAATCGAATGTCCCGAAAATTTCGATAGCATAACGACATAAAGATGGTTAACCCGAAAATTTCCTTAACCTGATAAACAAGAGAACCTCACTTCTATATGCAAAACCACCAAACTACAACTCTCAAAGCCTCAGATCAATAAACAGGCTCCGAACATACACAAGAAAAGTGAGTCAGATCTCGCACCAATCACAAGCTAAAGCTAAATAAAAGAAGAAAAAGAACATCAAACCAAACATACTCTATTCACCTCATTTCTATTAATTCATATGCAATGGAGAGTAAGAAAATGATTAGCTATCTCAGGGTTCAAATTTAACACTTAAAAACCAAATCCACGCCAAACTAAAAGATTAACACAAAAAACAAGTGTCATATCTCGACAAGCAAAGCAAATAAAAAGGTAACTACTAAGGTCATTCCTCACGAGCCTCCTCTTTGTTTTCTTTACCTCCGTGTCCACCATTTTAGGGGCAAAACGGGACAGTCGGGTGAACTCAAGCTTGTACTCTTCTACTGACTTCTCTCCTTGCGACAAGTCTAGAAACTCTAGCTTCTTTCTATATCTGATAATGGTCGAGTAATACTTTTGGAAAAACGCCTCCTTGAAGTGCAACCAAGTGACCGGACCAGCGCTAACATCGATGGATGTCTCAGCCGACCTCTACCACAACAAGGCATCATCTCTTAGCATAAACATTGCGCAAGGCACCTGCAGTGCCTCGGGGCATTCCATATGGCGAAAGATCTCCTCAATCGTGGCAGTCCAAGCTTCGGCCACCATGGGGTCTACAGTCTTCCCGCTAAACGACGACGGTTCATACTTCTTAAAATCTTTCAAACATTGAGCCCCCTCAGTTGAGCCCATCTGACCTTGATTCTCATTTTGGTTCGCCTGGGGCGCCTGATTGGCAATGACATTATTTATAAGAGTCTGGAGGGCCTCTAGAGTCAGAGTGACGATCTGTGCCTGCGCTGGAGGTGCAGGCTGAGCAAGAGCTTGATCATTAGGAGATCCTCAACATGCTGATCCATAGGAGGATCTACTTGCTCCGGGGGTGCCTGGCCTCTACCACCCCTACTAGGACCACGTCCGCGTCCTCGTCCTCGACCTTATCCACGTGGAGGCATACTTCAAGTTTCTACACCCATACTAAGCCTATTTAATTATCTAACCGAAAACTAAATGGCAAGAGAAATAATACATCTCATGGAAAAATAATTACATATGCATATATATATATATATATATATATATATATATTTTAAACATAGTTTATTACAAGGGCATACCTGACGATGATGAGAATCTCATTATTTAGCCTTGGGGACACATAAGCTTACGATGTAAGCAGTCTACAGAACCCTTAATAGGGCTCTGGTACCAACTATAACAACCCGACTCCTTACAGGAGTCTATTCAGAGCCGTTACTACAAGCATGCTTTAGAGGCCTTTTTAAATAAAAACATTGTATAACCTAAACACAAATTTAAGTCAAAAATCTCAAAGTAAAACCTTTATTCGGGATCCCTGGTTTTGAAGGTTTAAAATATTTTTAAATAATTTCCAAACTATAATCATACATGGCCTAAAAAAAAAAAAAAAAAAACAAAAATCTCAAACAAGTTTACAAATCAAATAATGTAAAACCAAGTTCTTAAAGCGGAAGAAAATATGAAAATTCATGAGCCCTAGTCCCCCCCATGACTGCCTAACAGTTCTCATCAATCGCCTTTCATATACCACTGCCTTTGCCTGAAAGAAAAACATTTAAGAAAAGAATGAGTATTTAAAATACTCAGTAAGCGACCCTACTGTTGAGGTTGGGTCACGCTTATGCACATTTCTAAAATCAATAACAAACATATTTTGGTGGCTCTAAAATTATTCCTCTGTAAACTTGGATATACATCAATTTCATGCATATCGCTTAAACACATCAATTTCATGTGCTGAATATAGAGGAACATCAATTCCACGAACCTCAGTTCAGGTACATCAATTTCATGTCCCTAAGTTCTGAATAGGCATCTTTTAAAGAACATCAATTCCATGTACCCCTCCAAAATTTAGGAAACTCAAATGTCATTTAAACTCATATATATTATAAAATTTTCATGAGACCACCAACTGAAAAATTTCCAAACTCAACATTTGCAAGCATTCATAATAATTTTTATACTTTAACAATCTTTCATAAACACATACATATTCAAACAACTCATAAAACACATGAATTTTTGAAAATCAAGTATGTGCTCCCAATTAAAAACTTCAACAATAAAGTCACTTACCTTGGCTTATAACTCCTTAATTTTAAACGTCAATTTAATTCTAGCGAAGCCGACCTCGCCCTTAATTTACTAAGTGATTCCCAAAACTCCAATTAGTGGCTGGACAACAGTCTAAAATAGCGAAAATCTGCGATTTAGTGGTCCAAAATTGAGCGACAACTGCTAAAATAGATTCCAACACACATGGGTAATTTTCGAGAACTAAAACAAACACTAACGAAGGCTAACCCGAGAAGAAATTCACCCAAACAACCTCCTTACCTTGCTGGTTAGGATAAAAAGAATCGCTCAAATTGACAATTAAGCCTTCAAACGCTCTGGGTACCTTGAAAAAAAAAAGAGCTACATAAATGGGTATTTGTTTAAATGCGATAAACAACCAATACGACCTTCAATCCAACTTACCCAATGACGAAAACGCTCAAAAACCCGTTGAAAACGCCCCAAATACGCTGCTGTCCACGACCCACTGCACCATTTGCCGGAGAAACGCAAAAACCAAACACTTACACCTCTAAATTCGCCAGAAAACCACCTAAAATAACCAGCAACCAATTGATATTGAGAGGGAGAGATTAAGAGAAGGAACGGGGGAAAAACGGAAAGAAAACCACGAAAACAAACACCCACCACGCTGCCGCGAAGAGGCTGCTTGCGAGACGTCGCCGAACTGCTGCACTGTCGCTGCACTGCCGTGGAAGCCGCCGGAAAACGCACGCCCGCCGGAGCTGCTAAAGGTTGCCGCCGAAGAAGAGGGTGTGAGGGAGGGGCTGCTGCCGTATGAAGAGGAGAAGATGAGGAAGATGGGAAAGATGGAGACCTAGGGCTGTGTGAATCCTTTTGAAAAAAAAAAGGCCTAGACTTGGCTTGACTCTAAAATCAATATATTTACAAAAATGTCATTCCAGCCTTAAATATTAAAATTTTCCACCATTAACTTTTCTTCTTTTAACTCCAAATGTGCACAAATTAAACCGAATTAACTCCAAATTAAAGAAATTTGAGTTTTTACCTTGAATTACTGACGTTACATATATATATATATATACACACACACACATTGGATCAAATTCTTAAAAAAATGGATGCAAAAGACTGAAACTACATTTACATACTTAGATGCATACTATTTTCACTTAAAAGATACATCATTTTAAAACAAATACACTAAAATTTTTATAACTAAATATAGTAATCTAATACACTTATAACAACAATTGATATATAATTGAAAACTCATTTGTTTTTATTAACCAATATTTTAAATTTTCTAAGAAAAAGTTATTAAAAAAATATATATAGTACTGATATAATTGTTTTTATAAAATTAAACAATAATCTAATGATTAAAGTTTTTTAAATCATTAATATAAAAATTCATTAAACCTTAATTTTTATACTTTAAAATCCGTCTACTATTTTAGTTTTAAAAGTATAAAGAAAAACAATATCTTCGTTTACTTTAAATTAGAACAACAAGATTTCACGTGCATCACACGTGTTTATAACTAGTATATTAAAAAACTACAATATTTGAAAAAAAATTTGGACAATTATATCCCTAATTTACTTGATATATTTACGACTATGCCATTTTCATTAGTTATTAATAATGAATGAATTACTAATTTACTATATGCTAATTTAAAATGCAATTCTTCTCTTATTAATTACAAATTTATTTAAATTAATATAATTAATTTAAAATATTATTTAATAAATGAATGAAATTTTATTTCAAAAAATGAAATCAAATTAAAATGAAAGCTAATAAGTTTAGTTTTTTTTAATATTTTTTATTTTTTAATTAGTAGCATAGTGCATCAAAATTATCATAAAAAATATATAATTTGATTGTTTGAAATATGAAATATTTAAATCGTGAGATGATGTCCTTCTTCTTTAATTTCTTTATTTAAAGAATATGCCACTCAAAACTAATTTTAAATAGTAAATTCATTTATTAATTAATTATCAATAATATAATCATGTGTAATATCAGAAGTTAGAATACAAAAGGTTTCCTCATTAATTAATTATTATTTTTAATTATAATTAATATTATAATTTAAAATGTTTTGGAATTCTACCGTTTGATAACGTTCTCGTTTCCTGTTTCTTGTTTCTTGTTTTTTAAGAACTAGAAACAGAAACATGTTTGATAACTATTTTTGTTCCTTGTGTTCTCTGAAAAAAGAAACAGAAACACAAATGTGTTTGATAACTGGTTCTTGTTTCTTCTTTTTTTAGTTAAAATAAAATTTAGTACATATAATATAAAAATATATTAATTTTCAACGATTATTTTTTTTATTTCTCCTTCTTCTTCCTCATCACTACCACCATTGTTACCGATCACCCGATGCCCATAGTGGCGGCCGATAGTCGGAGGTCGACGGTGGCATCTGGTAGTCAGAGGTTGACTGTTGCAGCTGGTCGACGGAGGTCGGTGGCAGTCAGTCGACGGAGGCCGATCAGCGGAGGTCGACGACGATCGGTAGTTAGAGGTCAACGGAGATCGACGGCGCCCAGTAGTCAGAGGTCGACGGTGGCGGTCAGTCAGCAGAGGTCGGCAGCGCCCGAAAGTCAGAGGTCGATGGTAGCAGCTGGTTGGCAGCGCCCGGTAGTTGGAGGTTGACAGTAGTCTGAGGTCGACGGTGGCAGTCGATCGACGAAGGCTGATAGTCAGCGGTCGACGGTGGCGGTCGTTCGGTGGAGGTTGACAGCTGTCGGTAGTCGGAGGTCGACGGTAGTGGCTGGTCGGCGGCGCCCGGTAGTCCAAGGTCGACGGTAGCGGTCAGTTGGTGGAGGCTAGTCAGTAGGGGTCGAGGGCGCCCGGTAGTCGGAGGTCGACGATGGTGGTTGGTTGACGGCGCCAGGTAGTCAGAGGTTGACGATAGCTGTCGGTCAGCGGGGGTCGGCGGAGGCCGGGTATCGTAGGTCGACGGTGGCTGTCGGTTGGCGGAGGTCAGCGTTGATCGATAGTCGGAGGTCGATGACGGCGACCAGTCGGCGGTGGTTGGTCGATGGTAATCAGAGGTTGGCAGCGCCCGATAGTCAGAGGTTGACGGTGGCGGTCGTTCGGCGGAGGTCGGCGGCTGCCGGTAGTCAGAGGTCGACGGTAGTGGGTGGTCGGCGACACCCGGTAGTCTGAGGTCGACGGTAGAGGTCAGTCGGTGGAGGTTGGTCAGCAGGGGTCGACGGCGCCTAGTAGTCGGAGGTCGACGATAGCTGTCGGTCAGCGGAGGCCGATTATCTTAGGTCGAGAGTGGCGGTCGGTTGGCGGAGGTCAGCGTTGATCGGTAGTGGGAGGTCCATGACGGCGGCCAGTCGGCGGTGGTTGGTCGACGGTAATCAGAGGTTGGTAGCGCCCGATAGTCAGAGGTCGACGGTGGCGGTTGTTCGGCGGAGGTTGGCGGCTGCCGGTTGTCAAAGGTCGACGGTAGCGATCAGTCGACGGAGGCTTGTCAGTGGAGGTCGACAGCGGCTAGTAGTTGGAGGTCGAGGATGGTGGTTGGTCGGTGGCGCCAGGTAGTCAGAGGTCGACGGTAGCGGTTGGTTGCTGGAGGCTAGTCAACGGGGGTCGGCGGAGGCCGGTTATCTTAGGTTGACGGTGGCGGTTGGTTGGCGGAGGTCAGCGTTGGCTGATAGTCTGAGGTCGACGAAGGCGGCTGGTCGGCGGTGGTTGGTCAACGGTAGTCAGAGGTTGGCGGCGCCCGGTAGTCAAAGGTCAACGGTGGCAGTCGTTCGGTGGAGGTTGACGGTTGCCGGTAGTCAGAGGTCGACGATAGTGGCTGGTCGGCGGCACCCGATAGTCTGAGGTCGACGCTAGCTGTCGGTCAGCGGAGGCTAGTCAGCAGAGGACGGTTATCGTAGGTCGACGGTGGTGGTCAGTTGGCGGAGGTCAGAGATGGCCGGTAGTCGGAGGTCGATGACGACGACCGGTCGGTGGAGGTCAACGACAATCGGTAGTCGGAGGTCGACGGTGGCGGTCGATCGACGGAGGTCGACAGTTGGAGGTCGGCGGCAGTTGGTAATCGGAGGTAGACGGTGGCCGGTAGTCGAAGGTCAGCGACGACGGCTGGTCGGTGGAGGTCGGCGGCAGGCGGTAGTTGGAGGTAGACGGTGGTCGGTAGTTGAAGATCGGTGACGGCGGCCGGTCGATGGAGGTCGACGACAGTCGGTAGTCGAAGGTCGACTGTGGCGGTCGATCGGTGGAGGTCGACGGTGGCCGGTAGTCGAAGGTTGGCGACGACGACCGGTTAGTAGAGGTCGACGACAACCAGTAGTTGCAGGTCGACGGTAGTGGTCGGTCGACGGAGGTTGGCGGTGGCAGCCAATCGACGGTGGCGACGATCGTCGGAAAAGTTATCGAAAGAAGTTTCTAAAAAAGTGTTGGAGAAATTGCTGCTGCCGGTCGGTCATTGGAGGTCTTTGGTGACGTGCGGTCGGTGGAGGTCGACGACAGCGGTAGTCGGAGGTCGATGGTGGCTCTCGGTCGGAAAAAAAAAAAAGAAGATGGATCTAGGAATGGAAGAGAGAGATGGATACATGCATAAAAGAAAAAAAAAACAGAAACAAAATTTGAGAAACAACTTTTTGTAGTTTCTCAAATTTTGCCCATTTTCTAGAAACGTTTCTAGAAATTTAGAAACAAGAAACAGGGATGAGTTATCAAACATGTTTGTTTCTTAAAAATGAGAAACAGGAACAAGAAACAGGAAACGGGAACGTTATCAAACGAGCCCTTAGTTTTGTAACCTTTAATTCTCTACCACTATAAAATGAGGCATTCTTCTACCATTTTTTTCATGAAGTCCTCTCAATTCTTTACTCTCAAAGTTTCTTCAAATCTTGAAATCGACTCTATTTGTTACTCTCGGTAGATTCAAGTCGCAAGAGATGCATGTGATGAAACATATATATAGAACGTTAGAATTCGCTTAGGATGCTAAAGTTCCACTTTGATGAAGTCAAATAATGGCATTGCAATTACCAAGTGAGTATATCTATTTTGAAGCATGTGTGTGTATACCTTATTGGATATTTTACTACTTTTTTTTATTGTCACTTGATAATTAGTTCATCGTTTGTTATTAAAAATGTCGACCATATCTTTGAATTCATTAATTCAATTTCATGTAGGTTCATATTTCATAAGAATTTTAGCATGTTAGGAAATTATATACTCTCTTCTTTTTGTCAATTTATTATTTTTATTAATTAAACTATAACACGAAGTTAAAATATTATTTTGAGCCTATGGTAAAATAAAATATTATTGATAGTTGAAGCATTGTTTTTATAATGATAATGAAAAGGGTAAATCTTAATTAGCAAAAAAATATAATACAGGCCAAAACTAGCAAAATAGTCTTTGGAAAATGAAAGAATGACAACTTAATTATATATTTCTAGATTGAGATATTAAAATTAGTTTTCCTTTTAATAAATGTTAAATTAGTTTAAAGTTCATAAATATTTTCAATAAACAAATTAGACCCGTTGAAAAGTTAATTTAGATAAATAAAATTTAAGTACATCCATAAAGGTGATAAATGAAGAAATATGAAAAAAAAATAGCCTTCATTATTAGAAATGAATTCTAAAATTAAGGTTCTTAATTACTAAAACTTTTCATACTAAGCCTTTGAATTTTATAGTTCTAATTTTAATTATAGTTAGAAAACTAAATTAATACTGCATGATTTTTTTAATATAAAAATATATAATTTTTTTGAAAGGCTGGTTTGAATGAATGTAATTTAAATCCTCTCAATTTTTTTTTTTTGATGAAGGAAGGGAATGTAAAAGGTTAAGAGTATCAAAAGTTTTTTCAAAAAAAAAAAAAAAAAAAAAAAAAAACAAGAGTATCAAAAGTTTTGTTCTTTTTATTGCTAATTATGTTTAATTATAGTTAGTATTACAAGTTTTGTAACTCCTCCGTCTCCTTAAAATACAAAATGATATCTTCCACTCATAATCATCAATAATTTGAACTTTTTTTTTCCTCACTCTTTACATTTTATCTTTCAGGTTTCTAAAGTTAATTTATACTAAAATACTAGCATTCGTAGTTCTTTGAAAGTTTTATAGAGCAATGTTGTTTAGTGATTTCAAATATTGGTGAGAGGTAAATCTATTCTTCCTTTACTATCATTGGATTATTTTATAATTAATCTTAAAATTATAATTTTTGATATTTTAAACGTTTATACATGCTTAAAATTTTTATTTTTTATTTTTTATATTGTTAGTTAAACTTTTAAATTTTTCGTTAGATTATGTTTTTTTTTTCCTTCCATGTTTATACACTCATAAACACTAAAAAAAAAAAAAAACTATAAAATAGTTATATAAATATAAGTTAAGAGGCAACAAATGTTATTCTCAATCATTGATAACAAATCGTTGTAAATTTGTGTCCCTAACATAAAATTTTGAATCCATCTCTAATGCTAAATAGGTAGTGTTGATGGCAAAATTTGGCCAAGCAACTCACCTGACCTTCACTTGACATCAACGATGAATTTATTTGAAGGGGAAAGACGTGGTCTGCAAAACAAGAGAAAACTGTGCATCGGTGTGGTGCTTGCCACACCGACTCCGATGCTTAAGTCAGTTGGGAGATCATAAGGGAAGCAAGTAAATTAATAATATAGAGGAAGAAAATAGATACCAAGTTGAGTCCCCTTACCTTAGGTTAGTCTCTTCTATTTATAATTGAAATTAGGGGTTTCCCCTTCCTTTTAGGAGAGGGAATAACCCTAGAGATTGATTCGAGCCCAATGGGCCTCGGTGGGCTTGTTTATTCTCTAGCTCTTATCATTTTGACTTTCTTAGAACTAGGTCCAAATTCACCCATAACATTAAGCCCCTACTCTTGAATTGGGATTTAGGGGTGGCCTGTTGCTATAAGTCAAACGCCTTAAGCCCAATTTAAGAGTATAATTCTCACTTGTGCCGATTTGTGTGCTAGTTTCCTCTTCACTTCACTTCGGCAGTTACATAAGCCCTTCTGAGTTCAAATATTCCAAGGCTAGACCTAGATGTTTTATCGTGAGGATCTCCTCTAGATGGATGAAAGTCGATTTCCAGATGAGTCTTTTTTTTATCACCAGTCGATATCTGACTTCTTGCTTGTAACTAATTTAATATCCTGCAAAAGAGATTGTTCTGATTTTTGCCATTCGCTTTGCTTGTGTGAAATGACTTAGGTCTTAACCTCAACTATAAGTGCAGTTTATTATTTTGAAGCCCCCTGTGTAGGTGCTTCTTTTCCATGCTATTACAAATTTTGAGTTCCTTAGTGTACTGATCGACCTTGGCTCCTTAAAAGTCAGCCCTGACACTGCCTTCTTCAGATCATAAGACTTTGTCTCCATAGGCTCAGCTAAGTGGAGAATATGGGTGGCTCCTTCTCCACTTAGGTGAGGGCTTGGGGTAGCTGAGAATATGGGTAGCTCAACTTCAGTAAGAATCGATCTCATCTTAACCAAGAGGAGAATATGGGTGGCTCCACTTGATCAAGGACTTGGGAAGGTTGGGAATATGGGTGGCTCAACCTCCGCAGGAATCAATCTCATCTTGACGGTGGCTCCACTCGGTTGAGGACTTGGAGAGTTTGGCATGTGAGTGGCTCAAACTCTGCAAGAATCATTCTTATCTCGACGGTGAGTATACTCGATCGAGGACTTGGAATCTCATCTCGACGGTGCGTACACTCAGTTGAGGTTTTGGAATCTCATCTCGACCGTGCGTACACTCCGTCGAGGACTTGGGGAGGTTGAGAAGATATGTCAACCCCTGCAAGAATTAGTCTCATCCCGACCGTGTGTACACTCCGTCGGGAACTTGGAGAGGTTGAGAAGATATGTCAACTCCTGCAATAATTAATCTCATCCCGACCATGCGTTCACTCCATCGGGGACTTGGAGAGGTTGAGAAGATATGTCAACCCCTGCAAGAATCAATCTCATCCCGACCGTGCGTACACTCCGTCGAGGACTTGGTGAGGCTGAAAAGATGGATCAACCCCTGCAAGAATCAATCTCATCCCGACCGGCGTACACTTCGTCGAGGACTTGGAGAGGTTGAAAAGATTAAGGACCCAACCTCTGCAAGGATCAGTCTACACATAGGCTTTTCATAAACGAGTGTATCATTAAGCTTCTAGCCAATCAAACTATAATAAGAGCACATATTAATAGGAAAAAAATACTACCCTTGCTCAAGAATATTCTAGACATCGGAACAGTCAAGTAGCTTAGGAATGCAAATGCTAAATCTTTGAAGATGTAGATAACATAAATACCTAGATCAAATTCTTTATGGAACTGAGAATAGTATGAGTTTTTATGCGTAAATAAATGACCACAAAGTCACGAGGCCAAATTTACTGCCTATCTGACTGCTTTTTACTTAATTAGGGAATCATATACTCTGTGTAGCCCCCTACTCAAGCAAGTTTTTTATTTTATTTTTTTACTTTATTTTTTTTCTTGAAGTAAAAGTTATGTTTGAGTAATCGATGTCAACATACCTTAGTGTTTTCATGTCGCGTAATTCTCCCATATTGGCATTTGTGGGCCTCGGCCTCCTAAGGATCGGCCTCCCCTTGCATGTCAGCTCTGTCATTGTCACTGAGACCTTCAATGTAACGTCAACATTATCAGTAAATCTTAATTTTTCTGATTTGAGTTTAATTTCATGAGATTTGGGGGAGAAATAGGATTTATTTTAATGGTCTTTGTCAATATTTCTTAAAGTAAAAGAATGAAAGGGGCATTTTTGTAAATAACTTTAAGTTGGAGTCAACTCTAAGTCGTCCCCTTTTTATTTAAGCCGCGCATAGCCCGAGAAAGTCAATTTCAACCCACATCTTCTTCTTCTTCACGTGTTCAGTCGCCCAGCCCTACCCTCCATCGTTTTTCTTCTTCTTTTTGTTCCAGCCGTGAGCATCCATTCCATAGCTTTCCTTCTTCTTCCTTTTCGCGATTTGGCAGCGGCGCGTCCCTCCTCCGGCAAGCAACGTTCACGGCGGCGGCGGTAGCATCGGTTCTCGACGTTGGCAGCGTAGAAGCGGACTGTGAGGGGCGGTTTTCAGACGAGTTCTCAGTTTCCGCGCGTGGTAAGGTCACTCTCACTCTTGGTTTTGTGTTCCTTTTTGTCTTTACATCGTGTTTCTTCGTTCTCGATCTCTCACTCTCGAATTTCCAGCGGATTTCAGGCTCGCAAGGACTATTTTTGTAAGCTCCGGTGTCTGTGTTGTTTGGGCGCGTGGACAACAGTGATTTTGGGTCTTTTGTGGCATTTTTCCGGCGATTTCAAGTGTGGGTAAGTGAGATAATTAAAGTTTTGGTTAATTCAAGTGTGTAGGAAGATTACCCATTAGTTTTCGCCTTTGATTTCAAGGTTCCCTTTGCTTGTGGAGGTTTAATTGTCGTTTGGAGCGGATTTGGAAGCTTGGGTAGCAAGCGTTATTGCTGTTTTAGGTGAGTTTCAGGAGTTAAATCTCTCCCAAAAATTAATTAACTCCTTATGCCTTTTGATTCAAAGAGGTTTATGAGTTTTAAGTATGTTTTTTTCCCTTTTAATGTAGTTGGTTAAGGGCTTGAAGGCTAAAGGAGTTTATCGTTGTGACGAGCAACTTATTTAGCTAAGGTAAGTAGCTATTAGACTTTATTTTCAAGCTTAGTCCCCATAGCACGTTTGTTGGATTCGATAAATATCTAGCCCGAAGCTTTGAACTAGTTCCTTTCGAGAATTTGGCATGCTAGCATGAGTTAGTTGTGAGCCTTGAAACTTGTGTTTGGATTCCAATGAGTATGATAGTTCATTGCAAAGCATGTTGTGGGTATGAAAGGTTGATTGTTTATTATAGCATATCTGAGATTACTTTTTAGATGGATTAGCACCTTTTAGATTGTTTTGGAAGCATGTTTGTTTGTTTGGCTTGGGCTCTGAATGTCTGGTTAGTTGTGGATGCGAGGTCTGTCTCGCTATGATTATGGTAGTTTGGAGTACTTTGAAGTCTGTGGTTGGGCCGTGTTGATTATCGAAGTGTTTTATCCACCTTTCAGGTGATAGAAAAATTTGAGGTTTGCCTTATGCATGTCGTTATGCTGTCGAATTTTTGGTAGCACTACAGCGGAAGTGAGGCTAAGCTTAGTAGAACCCCCGATTAGGCTAAGCTTAGTAAAATCCCTTGATACGTTAAGCTCAATAGTCGTACGTATGAAGAGGTCAAGACCTAGAATAGGAGCCTTAGATGTGATTCAGGACCTCAAGTAGACTTAGCAAATCGTTAAGCTTTGTGTCAAGCTAGGGTCGTTTCCTTCCCCATCTTAGGATACTGATGGAACCTACCTACAGGCACGAGATCGTGCACTCTATCAGTGACTGGTAGAGCTTACTTTTCTGGCACGAGATCGTGCATTCCATCCGGATGGTGTCGAGCAAGGCACAGGATTGTGCGCCAGATGGCATTCGGGCATGCTTCATGCCCAGATTGCTCCACCGTACTTTGACTTCATGATTCAGGGGTGTCGTGTAGTGATAGGTGTAGTTCTACTAGAGGTTGCCAGCTAGTAACTAGTTTACTCGCCTTACTTGACTGACCCACACAACACCATAGTTGGCACAGGTTGGGGGCAGGAAACTACCCTAGGGAGATCATTACCTGAACCTGACTATGGCCTTGGGGTTAGAAACCCGAATTGATGTTTTCAGTTAGGTTCCTATGACGTAAAGACCCGGATGCTAAGTTTCATGTTACCTGATTTTATGATTTTATGTTTCCAGTTAGGTTCCTATGACGTAAAGACCCGAATTGATGTTTCCAGTTAGGTTCCTATGACGTAAAGACCCGGATGCCTTTAAGTGGGCTACTTACTGAGTATATTCTTATATACTCACCCATGCTACGTAACTTTCCTTTTCAGGTGGTACTTGAGGACGTCTAGCGCTTGGCGAGAGTTATGACTTCGTTGGCTATGGGATCGTAGCTGCAGTTTATGTCTCCATTCCTTTGATTATTTCTAGTCTCTAATGTCGTAGGATCAAGCTCTTGTTTTACATTTGATGTTTTAAAACTATAAGTTTTTCAATGTTTTGTTTCAGATGTTCTATTTTAAGATTTATGAACTTAACTTACGTTTTGGGCCCTTTTAGTAAATGAAAGTTATTTATTTCTTCTGCTATGCATTTGTCTTTTTTTTTTTTAAAAAAAAATGTCCTTGATTTAGTAGCGACCTTCAGCATGTTTTAGCTTTCTTCTAGTGGGTCATTGAGTTGGTATCAGAGCCCAATTTATAGGTTCTGTAGACTTGCTTACATTGTAAGCATCAGATCTCCCCATAGCCAAGCGCAAGTAATCACGCTTGTCATCGCCAGGTATGTTAGTACAAAGTAGGAAAGAGTGTATGAATGATGATTTATGTTATGCATGAAACTTGAGATAGTCCAATCTAGCTAGTTGGGTTGTTGTATCCTGGAGGGGACAGGCCAGAGAAGACCTGCTGCACCGGTGGTTGATAAAGAATTATACACCGCAGAGGGCTTGAATCTCCTTAAAGAGAGCGAGATACCTGCGCCTCAACCTAATTGTTTACGTGTTTGTTTCTCAATATCTTCTCCAATTTCCTTTGTTATTTGTAATTTCCCCCAACAATACATTTTTCTTTTTAGACTATGCCTCCACGCGGTCGAGGACGCAGACGTGGTCGTGGTCGTGGTGGGGGTTATGTACCTCGAGGTCAAGTAGATCCTCCTGTGGATCCCCAAGCCGACAATCAACCAGAGGGTGAGATGGCAATGGATGTAAGCATAGATGGCAATGGATGTAAGCATAAGAGAATATTTTGCTGCCAAGCACATCGGGCTGCTCATAAACATTCTTCATGAGTTATACTTTCTTTCTCTCTCTCTCTCTCTAAACGTTGCTTTCAAAGAAGAACCATTGTGGTTTCGGCCCATCATCACAATCACAACCCAAACGCAACGAGGGATCGAGTCGATTAGCCGCAACCAAAGCCACCCCCAAGCGTAAAAGGCCACAAACAAACGTGTGGATCTCTACGGACGAGCCAATTTTCTTGGTTCCCTTTTTCTCATTCATGATGTGAAAATGGTGTACAATTTTCACAAGCAAGCAAGCTTTCGTCCCCACAGACGGCGCCAACTGTTGATGGTAAAATTTGGCCAAGCAACTCACCTTACCTTCACGTGACATCAACGGTGAATTTATTTGAAGGAGAAAGACGTGGCCTGCAAAACAAGAGAAAACTGTGCGCCGGTGTGGTGCTTGTCACACCGACTCCGATGCTTAAGTCAGTTGGGCGATCATAAGTGAAACAAGTAAATTAATAATATAGAGGAAAAAAAATAGATATCAAGTTGAGTCCCCTTACCTTCGGATTAGTCTCTTCTATTTATAGTTGAAATTAGGGTTTTCCCCTTCCTTTTAGGATTGGAATAGCCCTAGAGATTGATTCGGGCCCAATGGGCCTCTGTGGGCTTGTTTATTCTCTGGGCTCTTATCATTCTGGCTTTCTTAGAGCTAGGTCCAAATTCACCCATAACAGGTAGTAAAGAAATCGATTTCAGTTAGTAAATAAACCAAACTAAAAAAAAGTTAGTAATTAAACCAAAAAAAAAAAAATCTATAAATAATGTTATTGATATAATGAATCAACAAAATTTGAAGTTAATGCATGTATTAGTCAATTTTGTGCTTATACGATTTTATATTTATCTAATTATAAATTTAATAATTTCATCTTTCTAAGCAAGATGCTGACTTCCTATAATATATGTAAAAAAAAAGAAAAAAAAATCACCTACGAATAAATATATATATATATATATATATATATATATATTATAAATTCTATAATACATTATCTATCCTCATATAGACTCCAAATACATTATTTTACCAAATTTCTATGAGTTATATATCTCAAACAAACATGTGTTATTATGAAACAAATAAATATACAAATCGTACTAAAAAAAAGATATAAAAATCAATCTTAATTAATGAAAAAAATAATTATACTTAATATCATTTTACTCAAATCGTTAATAATTAAAGTTAAAAAAAATACACGTGCAATGCACTTGGTAACACACTAGTATATATATAATCTATAATTTTTGGAGAACACATACCTTCCTGCCCCTTTATAGATCTGCCCCTAATATTTACAACTCTATTATTTATTATTAAATCTATTGCTTTCATTTTTTTTTTTTTTTTTACAAGAGGAATGATTAATTTTGAATAGTCGAACTTGAAAAATGATTAAAAATATAAGATATTTTAAATATGTCCAAACGAAGTATAAAGAGGAGAGAAATTTATTTAAAAAAACAAATCTTCTAAAAAAAAAGTTATTTAAAAAAAAAATAGAGATTATAAAATAAAAAAATAACAAAAACATGAATTAAAGATCGTGCAGTTATTAAATACTACCTTAACTTGCAATCGTTAGTAAAGAAATTTGTAACTTGAGTTTAGCATTGGTATTTAAAACCTAACCCACGCCTTTAAGTTTTCTTTGTTCCCATATTTACCTTCTTTCTCATGTTTATAAAAACCAAGTCAAGTCTTGAAAACTAAAACTAGTTTTTAAAAGTTTGTTTTTGTTTTTGAAATTTGACTAAGAATTCAAATGTATTTTCAACAAAGATGAAAATCATTGCAAGGGAATTTAGAGAAAACAAATATAATTTTAAAAAATAAAAAATAAAAATCAAGGTTCCGTTTGATAACCATTTGGTTTTTGGTTTTTGCCTTTTGAAAATTATACTTGTTTTCTCTGAATTTCCTTATAATGGTTTTCATCGCCAAATTCTGAAAACAAATACAAGTTTTTGAAAGTTACTTTTTTTAGTTTTCAAAACTTGACTTGTTTTTGTGGGAGGAAGGTAGATAATAAAACAAAGAAACTTATAGGTGAAAGTAGTGTTTACAAGCTTAATTTTCAAAAACCAAATAGTTATCAAATAGGACCCAAATGATTATCAAATGGTGCCTAACATTTATTACTAATTGAGTGGTATGGCTCATTTAACATCTAAAATCATTAGAAAACCTATAAAAATATAGAAAAAAAAAACAAAGCAATGTGGTATGAGTTTAGCATCTAAATTACATTAGGAAATTGCATGGGGTAGCAATTAGGATTTTTTTTTTATTTGCAAATATAGCAAATATGACAATTTATTAGAATAAAATATGACAATTTATTAGAATAAAATTTCATAATTCCCGTTTTACCCCTATTTAGTTTTGAATTGTGTGCAAATTCTATCAATTACCGTACATTTCTTTCTATCAGTGTCTATCACCGATAGACTTTGATAATCGGAGTCTGTCACTGAAAGACTTTGATAATCAGAGTCTATCAATGTCTATCACTGATAGACTCCGATTAATCAAAGTCTATCAGTGACTATCGGTGATAGACATCGAGGGACCGTTTGACCCCCTGTGTTGGTTATAATAGAGGGGGCTATTATAGCCCACTTAGTGTTTGAGGAATCAACAAAAATAAGTGGTGAAGTGGGTTATTTTTACCCCTCGTGTTGCTATAGTTACCACCATTCAACCCACCCGATTATTCTATTCATTGTTTACAGTAACTCTCTTCTCTCTTCTTCCATGTGACTCCTTGACTTTTCCAACGACCGTCGGCCGACGACTTTTCCAGCGACCATTAGCGACTTTTTCGACGACCTCCGTCGACTTTCCAGCCACTTTTTAGGCGATCGCCGACCACTTTTCCATCAACCGGTTCTTTTTTTTTATCTTTATTCTCATTTTCATTTCAAAAAATATAAAAAACAAAAAAAAAAAAGAAAATTTTGGTCGCCGGAAAATTTGTTGGTGGTCGTCGAAAAGTCGCCGGCCGGCGGATGTCGCCGACGTTAGGGTTAGAGGAAGAAGATGATGATGAAGATGGAGGTTGAGGTTGAGGTTGAGGAAGAAGATGAAGATGATGAGGATTTAATGGAAATGGAGGAAGAAGATGAAGAAGAAGAAAAAAGAAATAATCATAAAATATTTTTGAAATAAAAAATGCATGTCATTTTAGCAATCCATTAGGGTTTAACGAAAAATTGGACGGAGGGACCAAAATGAAACGAAATCCAAACCTCAGGGACTAAATTGTCGAGTTTGAAAACTAAGGGACTAAAATGAAACCTAACCCAAACATTAGGGAGCAAAAATTTTTAAAAATATTTTTTAATAAAAAAATGCATGTCATTTCATCAATCCGTTAGGGTTTAACGAAAAATTAGACGGAGGGACCAAAATGAAATGAAATCCAAACCTCAGGGGCTAAATTGTCGAGTTTGAAAACTAAGGGACTAAAATGAAACCTAACCCAAACCTCAGGGACCAAAAGTGTATTTTTTTTTTTTTGAACTAAGCACTTACAATTTTTTTAGGTCAAATTTCTTCCCTATTTTTGGCAACATCGAAGGTTAACTAGGGTTAAAAAACTGAAAAAAAAAAAAAAAAAAAAAAGAACATTCCTCACCATATTTTGTGCATATTCAACGATATTCATACAGCTAAATGAGACCAGATTGTCAAAGGATAACATAACTTAAAACCCTCAGCTAATTTTTTAAGATTGATGGAACAAACATTTCTTATTGATATTTGCAAAATATGATATTTGGCGTACAAAGTTGTATGAGGAAGATAAAAAAAAAAGCTAGAAAAAAAAGCAGTCGGCTTGAACTTTTGATTCAGAACCCCATGTTAAAGAGATCAGCACCCCAAACACAGACTATTTTAACCCATACTAAACTAATCTGCACCCCAAACACAGACTATTTAACTCCAAAGATTATTATTGTAACGAACTGACTCCTTATAAGAGTCTATTCGGGATCGTTACTACATGCATACTTTTGGAGGTCTTTCTAAACAAAAACATTTTATAACATAAACAAAAATTTTGAAAGTGTTAATATCTAAAATACAGAAGCAATTTTGGATCTTAGACACATAACAAGCTCAATTTGATCATTCATTGCATGCTGTCCAAGTGAAGAAAAACAGAGACAGTTTACCAACCTTATGTAAATGGAGAAATTGGTTGGATTCTCTTGCTGTTTTTCTTCACCAATCAACCACGAACCACCACTGGATCTTCCTTGCTATCCACCAACCACTCCTTGGTCTTTTCTTCATTTTCTTTATTCTGTATAGTATCTGAGGTAATGTCTGACTTCTTTTCTAAAATCTTTTCTCGAGCTTCTTTTGGGATTCCTACTTCTTGATTCACTGGATACTTTGGGCCATCATATTCTAATCCACTTCTTAAGGTTACTGCCTTGCATTGCTCCTTTCCTTCTCTGTGAGGGATCTCGATCTTGCTAGGCAACGTCCCTTGTGGTCTATTTTTAATCTCCTGAGCAATCTGTCCAAGCTGTACTTCCAAATTCCTTACTGCAACATCGTTTCTTGTCATGTATTCCTTCATAAGATTCTCTAGATTTGACTATTGACTCTGCACTTGGACTGGTTGGAAGTTCTTCTGCGGCTGCTGTTGTGTAGGAGGTTTTGCAAATTGATTTGTATTGGAATTACTTGAACCGACTTGTCCTCCCCAAGAGAAGTTTGGATGTTGTCTCCAACCTGGGTTGTACGTGGTCGAATATGGATTCCATCTATTCTGGTTCTGGTTTCCTTGTGGACCTACATAAAAGACAGACGCGAGATTTAGTGGACAGTTATCAGCGATGTGTTCCTCATCACAAATTTCACAACAGGGAGAAGAAATGGGGCTATGTTGGCTTGATTGTTCATAGTCATGCCCATCATCATGTTGTGGATAGCCTGAAGGGAATAAAAGTCCCCACGCAGCGGAAGCGCATCGATTGGACCTTACGCCGTATATTAATTAACATTAAAATACCGTTACGAAAACTCAAACAAACTTTAAACACTCTTTAAAGTTGCTGGAAAATCAGTTTAAACATGCTTAAAAATAAATCTAAATTTATTTTCATGCTTTTCTAAAGAAAAGGGGAAGAACCGTTACAAACCTCCGTTGTAGACTTGACCGTTCGTCGCCAACGATGCTCCAACGAACAAAACACAGCAGCCTCCTTTGTCTTGTGATCGCTGGAAAATTCTTCTTGAATGACACAATAACCACAGAGGTTACACCGGTATGACTCTAGGTCTAGGAGGCAAAAGACTTGTGGGAGTCTTTCTCTAAGAGGGAGGCTAGAGAGAATTCTAGGTCTTGTCTTGAGAGTCTAAGAGCAAGAGCAAAGTGTCAAGTCTCCTAGACCAATTAGGTCTAGTGTTCTATTTATAGAAGAGAGGCCATGAATAAAATATTCAATTAAATCAATCTTTTCCAAAATTGATTCAATCTTATTCCTTAATTAATCAATCATGATCAATCAATTCCACAATTGATTAATCTTTTCCACAAATGACTAATTACTTCCATAAGTGATTAGATCATTTCCATAAATGATTAATCACTTCCTTAAGTGATTAACTATTTCCATAATTGATTAATTCCCACCAATTAAATATCACATATTTAATTTTCGGCCTAGAATTAATTAATTTGCCCAAACACATTTTAGGCCTTAAATTAATTAATTCATTATTTGAACTCTTTCAAACTTCCATAAATTTATTTTGAATTTCTTCAAATATTAATTTCTCTCATAATAATATATCAATATATATTATATTTGTTTCCCTTAGTAAATTGAACATTTTCAATTTACATTTATTACTTAGTTGCCTCAAATTACTTTATGAGCTACCAGTGGGACCTAATGGACCTGCAGATCAGAAGCTCCAACGATGTGAGATTAATTGGTCAAACTCATTAACCACATTAATCAATATTCGTTAACTGTGTGTTCATTCCACTATAGACTCACAGTTGCACTCTTCTCACTGCAGACATATTTTCTGTGTCCACGGATATAGACCAATATCGACTAGTTAGTCCTTCACGAGTGTCCGTAACACCAGCTGGGTCAAATTACCGTTTTACCCCTGGGTTACCTCTATTTCCTTAAGTACCAATTCTCCTCTAATGAACAACCTGTTTGTGGTCCAACCATCAAACAGAAAACCCTCTCGTGCCATTGAGAGGGTAGGGCCCTTTGTTCAAGACTCGGAGTAACCACTTAAGGGAACACTCATCTGCTTCCCTAAAGTCGGGAAGGAGTGAATTCCATCTTGTACGATTATGTTCCCAGCTCCCCATTCGGTCTTGTCCCCAAAGTGGTAGGCTTATTGAGTCGGCGTATTGGCCACTCTCACCCATACAAATCAAAGGACAATCTCTCATGAGCGGGAGTCCATAATCAACTCAGGATTAAGACTAAGTTGTCTAGGTCGTCCTAGTGAAATAGAAAACCAACTAGTTAACGGTGTTATAACCAGTGGTTACTATTTCGCGGTCCGGTCTTATGCAAACTCATTGCATAGGATACCCCCACTCGCATGTCTCCTACACGAACGCGTTGGATCGCAGAGTTTGTATCAAATACAAAGTGGGCCGTATCCATAGTGTCACCAGGATAAGGCACCCAGTCTTATCCCTATACTATAGACCCTTTAGGCTGTTTCTTGAACAATGATCCCATATGTCGCTACATATAGTTCAAGACTCATATTACAGCCTTGGATGTCTAGTTTATTGGATTAGGGTTATTATTAGGCAAAGACAAATATAAAATAACTAATAACAATTAATAAAAAACATATCAATATTATTTCATTAATATCCGGTCAACGGTTACATTCACTATCTACGAGTTTTAGGGCATAAAACCCAACATAGCCTTGATCTGGGCTTGCATGGTAGAATTAGCCTCTGTTTCCACTGCTTTAACTGGATTCTTCAAGATTGCTGTTGGCTCAGTCTCTCCCCAATGTCTATTGTTTGTGGCTATGGTGTCTAATATAACATGTGCCTCATTTGCAGACTTCTTCAAGAAAGATCCGTTTGCAGATGCATTGACTAGTGCCTTCGAAGCTTGATCTAATCCACTATAAAAATGCTCCAAGATGATGCAAGCAGGCAATCCGTGGTGTGGACACTTCCGAACCAGCCTTTGAAATCTTTCCCAAGCTGCATCCAGAGGTTCATTGTAAGATTGTCTAAAAGTAATAATTTCAGCTCTATATTTGGCATTTTTATTAGAAGGAAAAAACTTCTCTAGAAATTTCTCAGCCAAATCGTTCCAAGAAGTGATGGAGTTTGGAGGGAATGAATCCAACCAAGCTTTAGAATCTCCCTGTAAAGAAAATGGAAAAAGCTTTAGCTTCAAAGTATCTTCAGGCACTCCTGTAACTTTAAAAGAATTGCAAACTCTCAAAAATAGCTTAATGTGTTTGTGTGGATCTTCATTTGGAAGTCCAGAGAATTGGCCCATGGTATTCAACATTTGGAACATCACTGGTTTAAGTTCGAACTGTGGAGCATCTATCGGTGGCTCCAAAATTCCTGGATTTAAAGTCTGAAGAACTGGTAAAGCGTAGTCCCTTATTGCTCTATTGTGGTCTTCAGCAATATAAAATGGATTTTCTTGTTGTGGCACCGGTGGAACAGGAGGAAACGGAGGAATTCTCCCACCATTTTGCTCCCTTCCACGATTATGTGGATCAACTTGAGGATCGACTCTAGGAGGTTCCATTGGAAACTCTTGTATGTAAGAAGCTTCTTCTAGAGGTTCCTGTGCGCTCAACTCTTGTTGCTATCTCAGGATCAATGTCAAGGAGTGGACACCCCTTGTTCATGCACTAACTCCAACCTGCAAAAGCAAAACAAATGCAAATCAAAGTCAAATTCCCCTTGAGACAGAAATGCGGTCGCAATCTGATCGCAATTTCAAAAACAAAACTGGTTTCACTTTTGGTCCCCGGCAACGGCGCCAAAAACTTGGTGCGTCGTCGACTGAATGGATGGATGTGAGATAAGATGATAAATAATAATAAAGATAAATTCAGCCAACCCTAGTGCAAGTATACACTGTCGCACGTAGTAATAAGAAAACCTTAGAAGTATTCCAAGGGTATCGAACCCACGAGGACTAAATTGGAAATTCAGATTTGAAGAAGAAACTGCTCAACTTGATTGCTTAAAAATAGGTAACCAAAGAAATAAGATTGATGATTGGTTTTTAGAAAAAATAGATAAAACAAGCAAATTAATAAAAGAATAACAATAAAATAAAACAAGGATTTCAACATGGATTCATCCCAAAGGCAATAACCTTAATCATGGATTATTTAACTTAAGCCTATTCAATGCATTGGGTCAGATTTAACTTCTATTTGGCCTTGCTCCCAAGAACTGTTAGAAGGCTAAGCGAGTACCGTTATGCACATTTCTGTGACTCGACTTCGACATAGATAATTCACGAATGCAATCTATAACCCTATAGTCGATATAGGGTGCCTTAGGCAGCTTGCCCTATACCGCTGAACAATCTCTTTCGAGCTTTTTCTCCTATATCACCTTTATGAGAACCGATATCGTCTGTCCCTTTCGAGATCAAACTCACATAGCATGCAAAGTCTAAGTGATCAAGTTAAACTCAGCAAGATCAGAATGATATGCAATAAAGAATGACATGCATTGAACAAAACTTAAGCAAATAAAACACTTTCAAGCTATTGAACCATAAGGGAATTCACCATATTGAACCCCTCAACGGAATTTATCTACTCACGGTGAGATAAAGTGCAAATGAATACATTTTCATTGAAAATAAGGAGTAAAGAATACAGATAAATGAAAAGTATCAAACGCTGGAAATAATGGAAGTAGCCAAATACTATGGGTTTTCTATTTATCCAATCCTTCTAGAGTTCGCTTAGACACTCCACTCTCTCACTTTTACAAGTGGGAATGGGTGAAAATCCCTACAAACCCTAAGGTTTAATGTCTAACTAAGGTTAGAATTTAGTCATCTAAGAAGGACCTCGAGCATCCCTACTTGTAGGCGTCAACTAGGGTTCTGTCACCACCCTCTTCTTCCAAATGAGTTCTGCTTGAATTTAACTTCGAATCTCAAGCTTATATAGTGTGGGAAATGGTTGAGGAGCTGCGAAATAGGTGCTGGTAGGTAGCCCAGTTGGTTTCGGGGTCAAAACAGCAAGTTAGGTGCGAAGAAATCTCGTTCAAAACGACCCGCGGACGACTCGGAACTGTCTCTGTTTTTCCAGAAATGCGGTCGCATTTCATTTTGCCTTCCCAGAAATGCGGTTGCATTTCTCGGTAAATCCCAGCATTTCCTCTGTTTTCCTGCATAGCAACAAACTTAGTCAAATTCCCTTAAAATTAAGTCTTTTTAAGCACAAATGAGCATAATTTAACAAAAGTGAATCTCAACACCCTAACTTAACAACTTTAACATATTTTGAGCTCGGGAACAGTAAAATTGATCTAAATATGCAATATTTGACAAGGAAATGAGCTAAATATAAGGGTAAAATAGGTATATTTTTTACCCTTATCAATATGCGTTAATTATATATGATATACTTAACCTATTATAATTTAATTATGAATTAAATTGTAAAGAGAGTTCGAATTATTTAAATATGATTTAAATATTGCAAATATGTACATATACATATTTCGGTTTATATATATGAATAGGGATTAATATTCCAGGTTATTTGAGAGAGTTTGGAATTGTGCAATTATTTAAATTAATATTTGATATTAAATTAAATAATTATAATTAATTAAAATGTTTAATTAATTATTTAAAATTAATTTTAAACTATTTATATGTGTTGGGAATTGGGAGTGCAACCAAAGTCCCACATTGGCTAGATAAGGGGATGATCATGGGTTTATAAGGGAGGACAAGTATCTCCATTGATCATGAGGCCTTTTGGGTGGAACCAAAAGCAAAGCCATGAGGGCTTATGCCCAAAGTGGACAATATCATACCATTGTGGAGATCTGTGTCGTGTCCTCGTCCTTAACAAGTGGTATCAGAGCTAGACCCTGACTTAGCCATGTCTTTCGTAAATTCCTCGGGTGCCGAACAAAGGATTTGTGAGCCTTGAAGAAATAGTCATGGGGGAGATCTGTAATCTGGCTCTAAGAGCAAAAACTCCCCCGTATGAAAGGAGATCTGGACAGATTATCCGTAATCTGGCTCTAAGAGCAACTCCTCCGTATGAAAGGAGATCTGAACGGATACAATCCGTAATTTGGCTCGGCTCTAAGAGCAAACTCCGAATCCGTAATCTGGCTCTAAGAGCAAACTCCTCTGTATCAAAGGAGATATGGACGGATAGAATCCGTAATCTGGCTCTAAGAGCAAAAACTCCTCCCTATGAAAGGAGATATGGACGGATAGATGACTATTTGAAGGGAGGCTCGTCTGTGGTACTTTGTTCGAGGGGAGGATTGTTGGGAATTGGGAGTGCAACCAAAGTCCCACATTGGCTAGATAAGGGGATGATCATGGGTTTATAAGGGAGGACAAGTATCTCCATTGGTATGAGGCCTTTTGGGTGGAACCAAAAGCAAAGCCATGAGGGCTTATGCCCAAAGTGGACAATATCATACCATTGTGGAGATCTGTGTCGTGTCCTCGTCCTTAACAATATGAATTAAAGTTTGTTTAAAATTAATTTTGATATTTATGAAATTAAGTTGTTAATTTCATTTTAATTGTCATGCAAAATTCTAGAGAATGACACCCATTTTCATGACAATGCCAATTCCACTATGTCTTGCCTCCATGTATATATAGCTTTTTTCTTCTTATTCATTTAGTGGATGGAATTTTACAGAATACCTCATGCAAAAGAATGAAAGCAAACTCTCTCTAAAAGCCATGGTGTTCAAGCTCTCAAGCCCGTTCTAAGGCCGAAGAATAGCAGGGAAGATCTTGATGGTCGTCTACAACTTGTTCGTGTAAAGAATCGTCCATGAAAACGCAAGAAATCGAGCTTCAAAGATAAGTTTAATCTTCCTCTGTTTTTCGGTTTAATTACATGCTTTTAATTAGAGAAATTAATGAAATTAAACGCCCAAGATCGTCAATCGCTTCCGAACGAGTTATGTAAATTCCTACAATTGGTATCAGAGCGTGGTTTAGGCGTTTAATTTGCTTTAATTTCGAGAATGGTGGGTGATTTCATAAGATGAATGAAGTGGGAGCTAAAGTGGATTTTATTTCGGTTTGGCATCAATTTTCATTCAATTCGTTGAAATTAATTGTAATTACCTACATGTTTATGGGCACTAATGAGTTCATATGAAGTATGTAAAATTTGAGAGTCAATAGAGTCCGTTTAGGCCTTCAATTTGAAGAAATTTGAAGTCTGTGCGAAGCTGGAAAAAATAGAGCAGCAGATTTTTTTTTTCAATTCTGGAATATGGGAAAAGATGAGGGCAGTTCAATTCTGGAATATGGGAAAAGATGAGGGCAGTTCAATTCTGGAAAAAATATGGTCTTCAATTGGTCTGGCCGGTTCAACAACTTTTTCTTCAATTTGAGGGCAGTTCAAGCAACTTTTGACTTGGTTCAGCATGATTTTGGTTGGTTCAAGCAAATTTGAAGCATTCGGGAGCGGTCCAAGGCGTTATATTAATTATTAATGTAATAATTTAGTTAATTTGCTTGCTTAGGATGCCAAACCGGTCCACTTTAGTGTGTTTTAATTTATTATGCATTGTGAATGGATGTTTAAATTAAATAGGATCATAATATGCATAAAGTATGTCACATAGATTTAAATCCCACCATAAGAAAGCATGTTACATGCATTAGTAATTAATAATAAGGGTTATAATAAAAGGAATGCATGTTGGGTTTCATGATAGATGCATGTTGGATGTTTTATTTTTCGTTTATGTATGTTTAATATAATCGTTATATTAATAAACGAAAACGAACAAGCATGCAGCATGAAACCACCTTAGCATAGATGAATGTTATAGGTTGTCTTTTTTTTTTTTTTCTTTTTTTTTTTTTTTATAAATTGTTATAAAATCAAGTTAGAAATTAAAACCTATAACAAAGATAAACTCATGCTCACTTAGGGTTAACGAACCACAATTTCGATCAAATTTTTTCATAGAATAGGTCGATATCTTGTAAAGCTAAGGTAACAAGAAAACTCACCCGGCAAGGTGCTGTCTAAGGTTGGAGGTATTTAAGTTGACGGTTTACGGAACACCTCCTACCTGGGCATCGAGTCGGTACTTGAGTTATGTTAACCTGGTTTTATGAGCATGCGTGAGCGATGTGAGGTTTAAAGTGTGTTATTACCTCGACATCGTAGCGTAATTGTTATGCCTTGGGAAATCACCTAAACATAGGTTGTTTCAAAATGTTTTTGCTTTCTTAAAGGTACTTTTATATAACTTGAATTTTTATTGTTATATGCTTTCATCACCATTAGAAGCATGTTATAGGACTAATTCAATAAAAGTTATAATAGTTATAAGTGTTAATGAATAGAAACTGTCAATCCTATAACAAAGAGTTGCATGCTAACGTAGGATCTTAGGAAATAAATTAATTTTAAAATAGTTTAAAATCAATTAGACCTAAGATCACCATTTCTAATAGGATTAGAAAAATGTCTTACTTAGTATTTTAATAGATTTAAAATATGGTTAAGTAGGACATAAGACTTTGGTTATAAGGGAACTCTCGCAGTAATCCGGTACCTGAGTTGAATTAACCACGGTCTTATTAGCATGCAATGTCACTAGGTAATTAAAAGGTTTAATGCACCTAGATATTAGTGTAAAGACCTTATTTAATAAGGCATAAACTTAGATAGATTCGTTTAGCCAAAATTTACCTAAGTAAAATCACCCTAATATTCATAGGACACTTCAGTGGGAGGAAAAGTCTAAAAACGAGATGCTCATATCAAGTTTTTACTCTCACGTCCCCCTGTGTTCACACCGTGAGGTCCATGCTTGGCTTTGTGTCGCCCTGGAAGCGGCCTCCCATTTGGAGAGTGTTTGAATGGGTCAATACCAAGGTGAATGGGGAAAGTGTTCATAGTAAGTGGGAGAAGGACGCATGTCAACCCATCCTGCGGTCTCCTCCCCTAGGTTGCACCGTGAGATTCTTATGATCCGCCTGCATGTCATCTTAGTGCGACCATCCCATTTGGAGGGCTTGATCATAGGTTTCGGAACACCGCGAACTCCAGGAATGGATAGGGTCACTTAGGGTAATCACCAACAGTTGTCTTTCCTATCGGTAGCCTGTTGGTGCGTCTCTCTGGGATCTGAAAGTGGGAGGGTCACACTTACAGGATTTAGATCCTGACCAAACAAACGGTAGCTAATGTAATATTTAGGCATTGAGATGTTCTGATATTAAGAATTGGCTGAGATAAGTCTCAATTCAGAGGAGGAGTAGCTGATCACCCATTTGGTGATTGTTGCTCTAAACCTCTGAAGTATCGTTGCAAAAGAATTATTATTCATAGGGTGCTTAATTACTTTTGCTAAATTGATTGGATTAAGTAAAGAGTTAAGTGCTAGACAACCGATATTAGTTAATTTGTTTATTTTCAGCATGTAATAGTTCTTTGAATGCCTCGTCTATACGCCAAATTCGTTATTGGTATACATCATACAAACACACTTAACTCGTGGTTTTAAAACGGTCTTAAAATTGAGGAACGTCCTCAAACTTCTATGTCTACTTCATCTCAAAAGTTTGTAATGAATGTGACATTAGAAAACTGCCTTACCAAAAAGGAACATCAAAGACTCTAAATATGATTTATTAGTCTTGAAAACGTGCTTAGTAAAGAATAATGATTCAACTTGGATCCTTGATTTAGGTGACACTAATCACGTATGTTCTTACTTTTACAAATAAGATCCTGGCAATTCTAATTTAGAGTTGGAACAGGAGAGTTTATCTCGGCTATCACAGTGGGAGACATAAAAGATTATTCTTCTCTTAGGAATGTTACATATTATTTGATAATGTGTACATAGTTCCTAAGATTAAAAGAATTTTAATTTCTATATCTTTTTTGCTAGAACAAGGCTATTATACTACCTTTTAGTGTATGAACTGTTCATGTAAAAAAGGATGCCAATATTTGTTCTGCAATATGAAGAATAATCTATATGATTTTAAGACCGATAGAGTCTATAGCAATCTCTAAATCATGAGATGATTAAAACCGCTGAGACTCAACCAAAAGGCAACATGTTTCTCAAAAGTACCTATCTTTGGCACTTCAGGGTAGGCCATATAAATCTCAATATGATTGGAATTTGGTCTAGAATGAACTTCTAAGCAGGTTAGAAGACAACTCATTACCTCCTTGAAAATCATGCCTTAAGGGCAAGATGACTAAACAACTTTTTCTGGAAAAGGTTCTCGTGCCAAAGAACCCTTAGAGCTTATGCATTCTGATCTCTGAAATCAACGAATGACAAAAGCTCAAACAGGGCATGAATAATTAATTAGTTTTTATTAAGGATTATTCAAGGTACCCCATCTCTACCTAATACATCGTAAGCCCGAAGCCCTTGAAAAGTTCAAGGAGTATAAGGCTGATGTTAAGAACAATTAGGTACGATGATAAACATACTTCGATTCGATCGTAGTAGAGAGTATAAGGACACCAAATTCCAGGACTATTTGATAGAACATGGAATTATGTCCTAAAACTACCGATACGCTTCAAGAAAATAAAATATCGGAAAGGAGAAACAAAACCTTGTTAAACATGGTTCGTTTGATAATGAACTATGCCAAGTTGCCTAACTCGTTTTGGGATATGTAGTGTTGACTGTAGTTTAAAACACGAATATGGTTCCTTCAAAGAGTGTCTTTTGAAACACTATTTGAGCTTTGAAAAGAGCATAAAGTAAGTTTATGCCATTTCAGAACTTAGGGATGTTCTGCATATATACAAAAGACATACTCGAAGGAACTGGAACCTTATTCTAAAATATGCCTATTTATAAGTCATGCCAAAGAAACGAGAGGTGGATGTTTCTTCAAAATAAAGCATTTGTATCGACAAAATGCTAAATTCTTAGAAGAATACCACGTTGGAGATCACAAACCACGCAGTTACATAATTAAAATTATCTAGTAAAGCTACAAATGGATCAACAAGAGTTGTTGATCAGGTTAGTTCTTCAACAACAGTTTTTGATTGAACTAACACATTGAGTCAATCCCGTCATCCTCAATTGTCGAGAGAGCCTCGACGTAGTGGGAGGGTTGTTATTCGACCCGATGAAAACTATTTGAGTTTAATTGAAACTCTTGTTGTCATACTTGATGACAATATCGAGGATCCATTGATCTTTAAAACAACCAATGAATGACGTGGACAAGGATGAATGGATTAAAGTTATGGACCTGCAAAAGGAATCTATGTACTTTAATTCAATCTGGGTCTTGTAGATCAACCTGAAGGGTATGTCCCATAGGGTACAAATGGATGTACAAGAGGAAATGAGACTTAGCTGAAAATGTACGGACATTTAAAGCTAAACTTATGGCAAAGGGTTTTACCCTGTGGGAGGGAATTAACCATGAAGAAACTTTTCTCCCCTGTTGCCATACTTAAGTCAAATTAGGATACTTCCATCCATTACCACATTTTATAATTATGAAACATGGTAAATGGATGTCAAGACTGCCATTCTGAATGGTAATCTTAAAGAGAGTATCTACATGTCTCAACCAGAAGGGTTCATTGCTCAGAATCAGAAGCAAAAGGTTTGCAAACGTAAAACAGTCCATTTATTGGTTGAAACAGGTGTCCAGATCCTAGGATATAAGATTTGATACTTCAATCAAGTCTTATGGCTTTGAACAAAACGTTGATGAGCCTTGTGTCCAACAAAAGATCATCAACTACTTAGTAGCTTTATTTAGTTTTCTGTATGTATGATTGATATCCTATTCATTGGGAATGACGTAGGTTATCAAAACTGACATTAAAAGAAAGCTAGCAACCATGATTCAAAATAAAGGATTTAGAAAACGGCTTCATATGTTCTTAGAATCCAAATCGTTCGGAATCATAAGAATAAAACACTAGCCCTGTCTCAAGCTTCTTATATCGACAAGCTGTTGGTTTGATATAAGATGCAGAAATATTCCTTATGCCTCGACAATAGGCAGCCAGGCTTGGCATATGGTATGCGGTAGGGATTGTCAGTTGATACCAATTCAATCCAAATTTAGAATACTGGACTGCAGTGAAAATTTCCTTAAGTATCTTAGGAGAACAAGGAATTATAAGCTCGTGTATGTCACTAAGGATCTGATCCTTAAAGGATACACTAATTCTGATTTGCACACCGATAAAGATTCAAGGAAATCCACATTGGCATCAGGATTCACCTTTAAGAGAGAGCTATCGTTTGGCGTAGCACCAAGAATACCATTGCTTGTGAAGTAGTTTAAGAGTCTGTATGGCTAAGGAAGTTCTTGACAGATTTGGAAGTTGTTCCTAGCCACTAATGAGGCAAACACATAGAGCGTAAAAATTATCTCATTTGAGAGATCGTGCTCTGAAGAATCGTGACTGTCACAAAGATAACTTCAAAGCACAACATGCTGATCCATTTACGAAGGCCCTCACGGCTAAAATGTTCTAGGGACATTTAGATGGTCTAGGTCAACGAGTTATGTACAAAGGATAATCTAGGGCAAGTGGGAGATATGTAATGGGTATATAAGATGCCCTAGTTTATTGTATTTGTACTATATGAATACTAACCCACTATGTTTCTAGATAATTGTACACCCCACTAGAGTTTTAGTCCAAGTGGGAGTTTGTTGGGTTTTATGTCCTAAAACTCGTAGATAGTAAATGTAACAAAATTAATCAATAAAGCGTTATTGAGTTTATTCAATAAGTAGTTATTGAATGGTTGTTTAATTATGCATTAATTAACCCAAATCCAATAAACTAGAACCCATGGCTATATAATGAACACTTGAACTTTATGTGTAGACATAAAAACGGATCAAGTTCAGGTGATAGCCAAAACGATCTATAGTATAGGGATAGAGGTTGGGTGCCTTATCCTGGGGACACTATGAGACACGACCCGCTTTGTATTTAATACAAACGATGTGATCCTGAATCGTTCATGTAAAGACATGCGAGTGGGGGCGTCCTATGCAAAGAGTTCGCATAAGACCAGGACCGAGAAATAAGTCACTTTCACCTTATAACACCGTTTACTGTGAAACTGACTATTTCATGCGATGACCTAGGTAACTCGATCTTAATCCTGAGCTAACTATGAACTCCTGTTTATTCGGGATTATCCCTTGATTTACATGGGTGAGAGTGGCCCAACATCGCCGACTCAATAAGCTTACCATTTTGGGGATAAGACCGGGTAGATAGCTGGGGACATAGTCTTGCAAGATGGAATTCTCTCCTACCCCCCTGTAGGGATAGTAGAGGTTGTTCCCTTAAATGCTGACTCCTGGTCTTGAACAAAGGCGCGCCGGTTCTCTCTTGGCACGAGAGGATTTTATGTTTAATGGTTGGATCATAAAAAAATTGTTCATTATAGGATCAGTGGTACTTAAGGAACAAGATGTAACTTCAGGGGTAAAACAGACTTTTGACCTGCTGCAGTTACGAACAACCTATGAATGATCGACTTACTAATTATGGTTGTATCGGGTGGACATAAATATATCTACAGTGAGGGGAGTGCAACTACGGGCTATAGTGGAGTGTCCCGTTAGTTAAACAAATGTTGGTTAACTAGGCTAAAAAGTTTAGACAAGTTGATCTCGGATCTTTGGAGCCCATGATGATCTGTAGGTCCATTAGGTCCCCCTGCTAGCTCATACGGAATCAACCTTAGAACAAAAGGGATGAAAGAATTTGAAAACGTTCAAATTCAATTTAGGGAATATGCTTTAATTATATATGATATACTTAACCTATTATAATTTAATTATGAATTAAATTGTAAAGAGAGTTCGAATTATTTAAATATGATTTAAATATGATTTAAATATTGCTAATATGTACATATACATATTTCGGTTTATATATATGAATAGGGATTAATATTCCGGGTTATTTGAGAGAGTTTGGAATTGTGCAATTATTTAAATTAAAATTTGATATTAAATTAAATAATTATAATTAATTAAAATGTTTAATTAATTATTTAAAATTAATTTTAAACTATTTATATGAATTAAAGTTTGTTTAAAATTAATTTTGATATTTATGAAATTAAGTTGTTAATTTCATTTTAATTGTCATGCAAAATTCTAGAGAATGACACCCATTTTCATGACAATGCCAATTACACTATGTCTTGCCTCCATGTATATATAACTTTGTTCTTCTTCTTCATTTAGTGGATGGAATTTTACAGAATACCACATGCAAAAGAATGAAAGCAAACTCTCTCTAAAAGCCATGGTGTTTAAGCTCTCAAACCCATATCTTTCTCCCATAATTTCATCATGCTCGGGTTCCCACAAGCCCGTTCTAAGGCCGGAGAATAGCGGGGAAGATCTTGATGGTCATTTACAACTTGTTCGTGTGAAGAATCGTCCATGAAAACGCAAGAAATCGAGCTTCAAAGATAAGTTTAATCTTCCTCTGTTTTTCGGTTTAATTACATGCTTTTAATTAGAAAAATTAATGAAATTAAACGCCCAATATCGTCAATCGCTTCCGAACGAGTTATGTAAATTCCTACACATCCCACGTGAACCTCCTCATCCACATCACCGGGCACATAAAGCTCATCACCTGCATAATCTGAAAATGTTTGGGGAAGAAAGGGGGGGGGGTATTAGTACAACCACAGTACTGGTAGGTAGCGCACACCCGATGAACCACCAAACAACAGGCAACCACATCAACATGCTATCCACACACATCATGCATGTAAAGCGATAAACAATAATCCAACATGCTCTTAAACACGAAAATAATAATGCCAACACATGCTTCATGCAAAAATGGGATGACAACATGAATCCACGCATCATGCTATGCACCCCCACATGGTTTCTGAGCCATGCCCGAACACTCACACGTGATTTCCGCGTCCTGCTCCGCACTCACAACCCACACGTGATTTCCGCGTCACGCTCCGCAAACCCACCCAACACATGTATTACGCTCCATGCGCAGCGCCACACACACGCGATTTCTGCGTCACGCTCGACACTCACACCCACACCTGATTTCTGCGTCACGCTCCGCACACACACCCAACACATGATTTACGCGTCATGCTCCGCCTCTCCCCAATGATCACACACTATGCAGACACGACTCTTATGCAGCATAGTTATCATACAACAGTGCCTCATGCTTAAGAAATAAACGAAGCAACCTGCCTATCTCACATTTCATGTTATATATATATATAGCACTCACAACTCATAGGACAAAACAGGTAACACAAGCAACATGCTCAACAAACAATCAAACTCATCCAGGTAGAAACTACTTACTCTAGTTTAAAAACGCTCCTAAACCAAATTATCGCTTGCTGGAAAATTTAGAATATGCTCTAAACGGACCTACAGGCACAAAAGAGACCTTCTAAAGGTTAGAGAAATAGCCTAACAACCTTTCCAACACCTAACATCGATTAAAAGGAACCTAAGGTGCTGAAAACTTACCGAACAGGGGCGGGAACCTTGCTGGAAATTACCAATCAGCACTGAAATACCTTATACAAGTGCTGTCCCGAGCCCGAATTGATATGAAACTGAAACTAGAGGATACACAAAGGTTAAAAAGCATTCTAAAGCTAACTAAGGCCGTTTCTAAAGACTTTAAGGCCACTAGAACTTACCGAACAGAACTGAACAGTGATGAATACGTGCTGTACAGTGTCCAAAATGGCCAGAACCTACAATTTAGGAGGCGATAAAGAGTGGGTAACTCAGATTAACGCTTTTTGCATCATGGGTAACTTAAATTCAATGCCAATAAGGAATGGGTTAGGCCGAATCTTACTGAAATCACTGAGAGGTAGAGGAATTGCCTTGGTATTCGCAGATTGAAGCCAAACAGAGGAGAGACAACGTCGAGGAGGGCTGAAACCTCACTGACTTCACGTTGGGTGAAGGTAAAATCGCAAGAAAAAGAATTCCGAGTAGTTAATCACATCATTCCAGACAGAAACGGGAGGGGGTTTACCCTTGCTCAAACCAACAGAGAACGAAAGCGAGGGAAAGAGGAGACTTACACTGTGAGTGTTTGCCAGAATCGAGAGAGGGGACGAGACGAACCTGCGGCTGACGACGAAGAAGAAAATGATGACTAGGCAATGTGGGTTCTGTTCGCCGGAGGGAGAAAACAGAGGGGGAAGGCGGCGGCGTGGGTTCCGACGAAAACAAATGGAGGAACGAGATGGAGGATTGGCGGCAACGTCGCGAGGAGGGACCTGCGGCTGGGCATTGTGAGGGCAGCAAGCGACGACACGAGGCGGCTGGCGGCGATAAGGGAGCAGGCGACAGCTTGGAGAAAAAAATAGGGGAAGGGCGGTGCGGCTACACGGCTAGAAGAAAAAAAAGACGGAAGAGATGGGGGAGGGGGGGTCTGCACGCGAGAGAGAGAGAGAGATAGATTCCTTCTTTTCTTTTCTTTTCTTTTTTTTTAAACTCAACTGATCCCAAACCACCCACTAACCAGGAGAAAAAGATGCTACTCAAATGCCCACTAACCTGGAAAAACTCAACCAACTAAAACATTCAGCCACTAATACACGAGAAAAGGCAAACATCTCAATTGGCTAAAATATCGATTAATAAAAACTTTGGGTTACCTGGAACGCTGGTAGTTTCTGCGTTGAAAGCCAAACATCTATTGCAACATGGTGCATGGGCTTACCTAGCCAGTGTAGTTGATGTTAGCAAGGAATCTCCCGGCCTGGACTCTGTCCCCGTGGTAAGGGATTTTGCAGATGTCTTCCTGGATGATCTTCTTGGGCTACCTTCGACTCGGGAAATAGACTTTTGCATAGACCTCCTCCCTGGGACAGCCCCGTTATCGAAAGCACCGTATCGTATGGCTCCAGCAGAGTTGAAGGAACTGAAAGTGCAATTGGAAGAACTCCTGGAGAAAGGGTTTATCCGTCCTAGTGTTTCCCCATGGGGTGCTCCAGTCTTGTTTGTCAAGAAGAAAGATGGTTCCATGATTCTTTGCATTGATTATCGGGAGCTGAACAGGGTGACCGTGAAAAATAAATACCCTCTCCCTCGCATTGATGATCTATTTGATCAGTTGCAAGGAGCCAAGGTATTCTCAAAGATCGACTTGCGTTCCGGTTACCATCAGTTGAGAATTAAGGAAATTGACATTCCAAAGACTGCCTTCAAGACCAGGTATGGGCATTACGAATTCACAGTGATGTCCTTTGGACTTACCAATGCTCCTGCGACCTTTATGGATCTTTCCTTTACTCATTTGTGATTGTCTTTATTAATGACATCCTGGTCTTTTCCAAGAGCAAGAAACAACATGTGCAACACCTGGTTCAGGTTTTGGAAGCCTTAAAGGAGCAACGAGCTGTATGCTAAATTTTCAAAGTGTGAGTTTTGGTTGGATGAAGTGGCGTTCCTTGGTCACGTAGTCACCCAAGATGGTATCGCAGTGGATCCTGCTAAGGTGACGGCAGTTCGCAGCTATTGTGACTGAAATCTGTAGTTTTCTAGGGTTAGCAGGCTACTACAGGAAGTTTGTTGAAGACTTCTCAAGCATTGCAGCGTCGTTGACTCAGTTGACCCACAAAAATGTGACTTTCACTTGGAGTGAGGGCTGTGAAAAGAGCTTTCAGGAGTTAAAGGAACGGTTAACCACCTCTCCGGTGCTAACCATTCCTGATGATTCAGGAGGCTTGATGGTTTACAGCGATGCTTCAAGAAAAGGGTTAGGTTGTGTGCTTACGCTGTTGGGTTTAATGTCCTATAAACTCGTAGTTTGTAAATCATTAAACATATTCTATTTCCAATAAAGACGTTATTGAGGTTATTCAGTAAAAGATGTTATTGAATATGTAAATTGCCAAAGTTTAACCTACATCCAATAAACTAAGATCCTTGGCTATAACGTGAATACTCGAATTATATGTAGAGACATATCATAGGATCAAGTTCAAGTTTATAGTCAAAATAGTCTATAGTATAAGGATAGGGTTGGGTGCCTTATCCTGGGGACACTATGAACGCGACCCACTTTGTATTAAGTACAAACGATGAGATCCTAAATCGTTCATGTGGAGACATGTGAGTGGGGGCGTCCTATGCAATGAGTTTGCATAAGACTGGACCACGAAATAAGTCACTCTCTTTATAACGCCGTTTACTGTAGAAACTGACTATGTCACTAAAAGACCTAAGTAACTCGATCTTAATCCTGAGCTAATTATGAACTCCTGTTTATACGAGATTATCCTTTGATCTGCATGGGTGAGAGTGGCCAGTCATCGCCGACTCAACAAGCCTACCATTTTGGGGATAAGATCGGATAGATAGCTGGGGACATAGTCTCGTAAGACGGAATTCGCTCCTACCCATTTCAGGGATTAGTAGAGAGGTTGTTCCCTTAAGTACTAACTCCAGGACTTGAACAAGGGGCCCCACCCTCTCCATGGCACGAGAGGGACTTAGGTTTGATGGTTGGACCACAAACCGATTGTTCATTAGAGGATTAGTGGAACTTAAGGAACAAGAAGTACTATAGGGGTAAAACGGTTATTTGACCTAGCTATAGCTACGAACAACCTGTGAAGGATCGACTTACTGAACATGGTTAAATCAAGTGGACGGAAATATATCTATAGTGAGGGGAGTGCAACTACTGGGCTATAGTGGAGTGTCCCGGTAGTTAACGAATGTTGGCTAGCTTGGCTAATGAGATTAGTCGGTTAGCCTCGAATCGTTGGAGCCCATGATCTATAGGTCCATTAGGTCCCCCTACTAGCTCATATTGGAATAAAGCCTAGAACAATAAGATAGGATTCTTTGAATCGTTCAAAATCGGGAAAAAGGGTATTATCGTAAATTGTGTTTGACACAATAATTTAATTATGAATTAAATTAGAAAATGAGAGATAAAGTATTTAAAAGTGTTTTAAATACTAAATATATGAATTAGGATTCATATATAATAGATTGCAGAAGGTGACAATGATTAATTGGATTAATCATATCAAATTAATTTGAAATGTATCAAATTAATTACCATGAAATCAATTTCAATTTAGAAGTGAAATTAGAGTTAATTTGCAAGCTTGAAATCAGATTTCAAATCCAAGTTAGTGGATTTAGTTGGATTCCCACTCTTGCATGTTGATACAAAGTGGAAAACAACACATCCATGCACTTGTTGCATGTATTGTGACATGAACACCTAGAATCCAATATGGCTTGCATCTCCACCATGTGTCTTGCATCTTGAGGCTTTTCTTTGCATGGTATCACTCTATAAGTAGAGGGTAAATCAGATTGAAGCTTAAGAGATCCATTTCCTTACTGTTATGCTGCTGGAATTTGCTCTCAAACTCACTCATCTCCATATATCTCTCAAGTGCTTGTACCTTTAAGCATTCCCTTCCCATTCCCTATCACTATAGACTCCCACAAGTCGTTCTTGGCTGGAGAATAGTAGGGAAGACACTAACAGTTGTCCAGAGTTGATTGGAGAAGGAAAACATTACAAGGAGGTCCATCCATTTGAGTTACAAAAGGTTGGTACTTCTAAACTCTCTGCTTCTGGAAATTTAGAACAAGCATGCTTTAGGCGTAAAATTGATGTAGTTAAGTGCTTTCGATCATCAATTGCTTCCGCATGTGTTATATGAACACCTTCATATGCAACATGGGAAGGTAGTTGCTTATGCCTCACGTCAGCTTAAAGGGCACGAGCTTAATTACCCCACTCATGATTTGGAACTGCAGCAGTGGTGTTTGCTTTGAAAATTGAGAGGCATTACCTGTATGGAGAAATGATCCAGATTTTCACTGACCACCAGAGTTTGAAGTACTTCTTCACCCAGAAGGAGCTTAACTTGAGGCAAAGAAGGTGGTTGGAATTGGTAAAAGACTATGATTGTGAGATCAACTACCACCCTGGCAAGGCCAATGTGGTAGCAGATGCTCTTAGCAGAAGGGCAGCAAGTGTGGCATCCATGGTTTCATCAGAAAGTCCTATGTTAGCAGAGTTGGACCGAGTAGAGATTGAACTAGAGGTGGCAAATGTGTCATCATTGTTGGCTCAGCTTTCAGTGATTCCTAGTTTGTGGCAGCGTATTACAGATGCTCAACAAGACGATCCAGATTTAATCAAGCGTGTAGGTGAGGTAAGTCAAGAAGACTTCACTCTCACTAAGGACTCGACCTTGTTGTATCAGGGAAGGTTGTGTGTGTCAAAGAACTATTCGCTGAGGCGATCGTTGCTGGAAGAAGCACATAACACTTCTTTCTCAGTGCATCCGAGCAGTTCCACCCTCAGACTGACGGCCAGACTGACCGGTTGAACCAGGTGCTAGAAGATATGCTCAGGGCTTGTGTGTTAGATTTCGGTGGTAGCTGGGAAAGTCATTTGTATTTGATCGAGTTTGCCTACAACAACAGTTATTAGTCGACCATTGGTATGGCTCCATATGAGGCTCTGTACGGGAAAAAGTGCAGGTCACCGGTGATAAGGGTAAAAAATATACCTATTTTACCCTTATATTTAGCTCATTTCCTTGTCAAAAGTTGCATGTTTAGATCAATGTTACTGTTCTCGAGCTCAAAATATGTCAAAGTTGATAAGTTAGGGTGTTGAGAGCCACATTTGTCAAATTATGCTCATTTGTGCTTAAAAAGACTCAATTTGATGGGAATTTGGCTAAGTTTGTTGCTGTGCAGAAAAAGCAGAGGAAGCTGGAATTTGCCCAGAAATTCGACCGCATTTCTGGGAAGGGAAAATGAAATGCGACCGCATTTCTGGAAAAACAGAGGCAGTTCCGAGTCTACCGCGGATCGCTTTGAATGAGACATCTTCGCACATAACTGGCTGTTTTGACCTCGAAACCGACTGGGCTACCTACCAACACCTATTTAGCAGCTTCTCAACCACTTCCAACACTATATAAGCTCGTGATTCGAAGTCAAATCCAAGCAGAACTCATTTGGAAGAAGAAGGTGCTGACAGAACCCTAGTTGACGCCTATGAGTAGGGATGCCCGAGGTCCTTCTTAGATGACTAAATTCTAACCTTAGTTAGACATCAAACCTTAGGGTTTGTAGGGATTTTCACCCATTCCCACTTGTAAAAGCGAGAGAGTGGAGTGTCGAGCGAACTCTAGAAGGATTGGATAAAAGAGAAAAAAACCCTAGTATTTAGCTACTGTCATTATTTCCAGCTTGTGTTACTTTTCATTTATCTGTATTCTTTATTCTTATTTTCAATGAAAAGATATTCATTTGCACTTTATCTCACCATGAGTAGCTAAATTCCGTTGAGGGGTTCAATATGGTGAATTCCCTTATGGTTCAATAGCTTGAAAGTGTTTATTCGCTTATGTTTCTATTCAATGCATGTCATTCTTTATTGATTATCATTCTGATCTTGCTGAGTTTAAATTGATCACTTAGACTCTGCATGCTATGTGAGTTTGATCTCGAAAGGTACAGACGATATCGGTTCTCATAAAGGTGATATAAGAGAAAAAGCTCAAACGAGATTGTTCGGTGGTATAGGGCAAGCTGCCTAAGGCACCCTATATCAACTATAGGGTTATAGATTGCATTCGTGAATTATCTATGTCGGAGTCGAGTCACAAAAATGTGCATAACGGTACTCGCTTAGCCTTCTAACGGTTCTTGAATATTCTAGGCCAAATAGAAGTTAAATCTGACCCAATGCATTGATGAGGCTTAAGTTGAATATTCTATGATTAAAGTTATTTGCCTTTGGGACGAAACTATGTTGAATACCTCGTTATATTTATCATTGTTATTTCTTTATTTATTTGTTTTATTTATTTTCCAAAAATCAATCATCAATTATTTCTTTGGTTACCTATTTTAAGCAATCATTTGAGCAGTTTCTTCTTCAAATCTGAATTCCCAATTTAGTCCTTGTGGGATCGATACCCTTGGAATACTTCTAAGGTTTTTATTACTACGTGTGATAGTGTATACTTGCACTAAGGTTGGATGAATTTATCTTTATTATAGATATCATCTTATCTCACATCCATCATTCAGCCTCTGCCGCACCAAGTTTTTGGCGCCGTTGCCGGGGACCAAAAGTGAAACCAGTTTTGTTTATTTGAAATTGCAATTGGATTGCGACCGCATTTATGTCTCTAAAGGGAATTTGACTTTGATTTGCAATTGTTTCTATTGCAGGTTGAAGTTAGTGCATGAACAAGGGGTGTCCACTCCTTGACATTGATCCTGAGATAGAAAGAACCTTTCGTCGTTGTAGGAAGGAGCAAAGACGAAAGAGAAGGGAACAACAAGAGTTGAGCGCACAGAAACCTCTAGAAGAAGCTTATTACATACAAGAGTTTCCAATGGAACCACCTGGAGTCGATACTCAAGTTGATGCACAGAATCGTGGAAGGGAGCAAAATGGTGGGAGAATTCCTCTAGTTCCACCGGTGCCAGAACAAGAAAATCCAATTTATATTGCTGAAGACCGCAATAGAGCAATAAGGGACTACGCTTTACCTGTTTTTCAGACTTTAAATCCAGGAATTTTGGAGCCACCGATAGATGCTCTGCAGTTTGAACTCAAACCAGTGATGTTCCAAATGTTGAATACCATGGGCCAATTCTCTAGACTTTCAAATGAAAATCCACATAAGCACATCAAGCTATTTTTTAGAGTTTGCAATTCTTTTAAAGTTACAGGAGTGCCTGAAGATACTTTGAAGCTAAAGCTTTTTCCATTTTCTTAGCAGGGAGATGTTGAAGCTTGGTTGGATTCATTCCCTCCAAACTCCATCACTTCTTGGAATGATTTGGCGGAGAAATTTTTAGAGAAGTTTTTTCCTTCTAATAAAAATGCCAAATATAGAGCTGAAATTATTGCTTTCAGACAATCTTACAATGAACCTTTAGATGCAGCTTGGGAAAGATTTCAAAGGCTAGTTCGGAAGTGTCCACACCACGGATTGCCTGCTTGCATCATCTTGGAGCATTTTTATAGTGGATTAGATCAAGCGTCGAAGGCACTAGTCAATGCATCTGCAAACGGATCTTTCTTGAAGAAGTCTGCAAATGAGGCACATGCTATCTTGGACACCATAGCCATAAACAATAGACATTGGGGAGAGACTGAGCCAACAACAATTTTGAAGAATCCAATTATAGCAGTGGAAACAGAGGCTAATTCTACCATGCAAGCCCAGATCAAAGCTATCCACAGCATGATGATGGGCATGACTATGAACAATCAAGCGAACATAGCCCCTGCCAATGCTATTTCTTCTCTCTGCTGTGAAATTTTTGGTGAGGAACACATTGCTGAGAACTGTCCACTAATTCCCGCGTCTTTCTTTTATGTAGGTCAACAAGGGAACCAGAACCAGAACAGATGGAATCCATACTCGGCCACGTACAACCCAGGTTGGAGACAACATCCAAACTTCTCTGGGAGGACAAGCCGGTTTAAGTAATTCCAACACAAATCAGTTCGGGAAACCTTCTACACAACAGCAGCCGCAAAAGAACTTCCAACCAGTCCAAGTGCAGAGTCAAGAGTCAAATCTAGAGACTCTTATGAAGGAGTACATGGCAAGAAACGATGCTGCAGTTAGAAATTTGGAAGTACAGATTGGACAGATTGCTTAGGAAATTAAAAACAGACCGCAAAGGACGTTGCCCAGCAAGACTGAGATCCCTCACAGAGAAGGAAAGGAACAGTGCAAGGCAGTAACCTTGAGAAGTGGACTAGAATATGATGGCCCAAAGTACCCAGTGAATCAAGAATCAAGAATACCAAAAGAAGCTCAAGAAAAGTTTTCAGAAAAGAAATCAGAAATTACCTTATAAGTTATACAAAATAAAAGAAATGAAGAAACGACCAAGGAGCATGAAGCCTTGGTAGAAAAAGAAGAAAAATGAAATTCAGAGAAAAAACAGGGGAATGTGACTGCAAATGCGACTGCAAAACCTAAAAAGTTTGTTATAGATCCAGAATACAGACCACCTCCTCCATACCCTCAAAGATTTAAACATGCTTTGCAGGATGTACAGTTCAAAAAAATTTTAGATGTTTTAAAGCAGTTACATATCAATATTCCATTGGTAGAAGCGCTTGAACAGATGCCTACCTATGTGAAGTTCCTGAAAGATATTCTATCAAAGAAAAGGAGATTGGGAGAATATGAAACGGTTTCACTCACTGAATGTTCCAGTGCACTGGTCAAGAATGAGATCCCTCCCAAGCTCAAAGACCCAAGAAGTTTCACCATTCCTTGATGACATCAGACGAGTGGCAAGGATACTGACTTGGCTAGGCTATGGGATGCAGCTGCAAATCATGTTCCTAGAAGTCTAGGACTGAATTTCTAGCTTCATGTTTTCAGATGTTTTTAATGTTCAATTTTATCAAAGTTTTCTATCATCGATTTTGACTGATCGTTTAATGTAAATGACTTATGCTTTTGGGCCCAGTTTATTCAATAAAAGATTTTTACTTATAGTCTCTTCCGCTTTAAAGTTTCAAAAGTTTTACATTCTCATGCATGTAGTAGCGACCCTCAATATGTTTTAACTTCCTTTTAGTCGGGTCGTTACACTAACCAAATTGATTACCGCAAATACTCTTGTCCGATTTTATCTTGGGATTTAAACTTAGTGGTAATGAAGAAATCAAGACACAAAAGCTGAAAAGTATGGAATTCAAATGATGAAAAACTCTTAGGGAATTGATTTCACCTATTGGGGTTGTGAATTAATTAATGGATGTATATGGACATGCAATGACTCATAAATCTAGGATTTTCTATTCTCATATTTATCTCTCCCGAGCATAAATAGTTCTCACACATATGATCAACCCGATATCCCTATCTAAATTCATTCACATGCATGGTTTAAATTGAATCCAATCCAGATTATATTTTATGTTTTCAGATTCACTGAATTCAGTGAATATGAAATTGACAGATGTGTTTTTTAAAATTGTTTTTGGATTTTGTGATAAAATAGTGGAAACTCTAAAAACAACTTTTTTATGTTTTTAGTGTATCTAGATTTTTAATTTGGAATTTTCAAATGCAAAATTAAATTAAGAAAGATTAAAACTTTAATAAATATAATCTTTTATATTATAAACTCAATTCATTTTTGTGAAATTAAAATTTGTATAATATAATGTGTTATAAATTATATGATATTTTAAAATAACAATTATACAAAAGGTCTCTAGTCGGAATTAGGGCTAAAATCTAACCAATTGGACTCCCCTTGGCCGTAGCACATAATGTGGTATTTATAGAAATTTTGTCGACAGCGTCGAGATGCTAGGGACACCGTCTCGACGCTGTCCTACTGCCGCTGTTATGACAGAAAACAGTAATCAACGTAACAACAATGAAAGGGCGAAGAGAAACAACACACAGATATACGGGGTTCACTAACGGTGTGTTAGCTACATCCACGGGCAGAGGGAGAGAACGATCTTATTATGAGAGGAGTATTCAGAATACAGAGATTACTATTTCTATCATAACAAGTGGTATCAGAGCTACGGTTCGTGTTATTCCGCAACAGTTTTTCAGCGTACAAGGATGTCAACTATGAACGTGAAGATCGACAAATTCACCAGGAGGAACAGTTTTGGTCTGTGGCAGATCAAGATGCGATCTCTGCTAAAACAGCAGGGATTATGGGCGCCGCTATCTGGTACGAAGAAGGCGGAGCTGATGAAGAAGAATGGAAAACCTTGGAGGAGAAGACCCATTCCACGATTATGTTATGTCTGGCTAATGACGTCATCATCGAGGTTGCGAATGTGGATGTAGCTAACACACCGTTAGTGAACCACGTATATCTGTGTGTTGTTTCTCTTCGCCCTTTCATTGTTGTTACGTTGATTACTGTTTTCTGTCATAACAGCCGCCAAAACAGAATAGGAAAAATCTTGGCAGCGTCGAGACGGTAGGGACAGCGTCGAGACTCTGTCCTCTTTACCGCCCTAATCAGATAAGGAAATTTCTTAGCATCAAGACACCAAGAAAGCAGCGTCTCGACGCTAGCTCTTGGGTCTTCCACTTATGACAAGCCTCCAATTTTATTCTTTTCGTTTCTTTGCCTCTTTTAGCGTCCCTAACACCCAATTATCTCCAATTTCTCTCATTTAGCTTCAATAATCAATTCCTACAAAATAAACATTAAAATGCATAAATTGGTCATATAGTACTCAAAGACTAACTAAAATGAACCAGGAAAAATAGCTCGCTATGCATGCTATCAAGAAACTATGACTTATCATTGTCGGCACAATTACTCTTGGGAATCCTCTCGTCCTAAACGTTCTCTCATACGCATCTCTTTAGTCTTCACATACATATTTTCTTTGAAAAAATACCTCTTTGGTCCCTGAATTTTCAAAATAGACATTTTTAGTCCTTGAGTTTTGACAAATATGTTTAAAAGGTTCCCTATACAATTTTTATTAATTTTTAAATTTTTTTATATAAAATTAATTTTTCTTATTAGTTTTTAATATTGAATTATTAAAAAAAATACTTTCACTCTCTACCCCATTCTCTCTCCTCTCTCCTCTCTCCTCCCTCCTTCCATTTTCTTCACCTTTTCCCCATCCTCGTCACTATTTCTTCTTTCTTTCCCCTTCCCTCTCTCAATATGCTGCAACGACCATTTTCAAAGAAAAATTTAAACTTTGCCAACAATTGATCAACCATTCTTCCTTCTCCCAGATCTTCATTAGTTTTCTCTTGTTGATTGTGAAATGAAATTTCATATGCGCAATTTCTTGTTATGTTAGAAGCATGTTTAGGCCATTGTAATGTGAACTTAATCAATCAAATCATGTTTATCATATAGGTATAGCAATAAAATAAATTGAAAAACTTAGGGACTAAAAATGTCTATTTTGAACACTCCGGAACCAAACGTAGTTATCCCTCAAAACTTGGGGACAAAAATGTATTTTCCCCTATTTTCTCTCATTATCTTCAATCTCTCTATGGACACAAATTATCCTATTCATTTCTCAATACACACAATTTTTCTTGCTAATCTCTCTTTTCACATACTTTGTTATTCTTTCATCTTAATTGTTGCATTTTAGTAATTTATAAACTTTAAAAATAACTCTTAAGTGCATATTTTAGTGATTAAAAAAACACACTTCTTAGTATAGATCAAAATTACATTTTTCATAAAGCAACGACAAGAAAGAAGATAACACCAATCTTGCAGTAGAAAAACCCTATGCATTCATATATGGGGATTACACTGTTCACGCCATATATAATGGCCTAGGGATAAAAAAAATTCTTACAAAAATAATTAGAAAAATACATCTTCCAGAATCTTCATCATCTGCCATAATACACACTGAAATAACGAGAGAAAAGGGCTAAAAATATTGGGCCTAAACACTTGGGCCAAGATACAAATACAAACTCAAATTATAACTAATGGGCTATCTTAATACCCTCCCGCAAGCCAATGGCAATGGCATCACGAACATTGAGCTTGAATTTCAGTTGATCAAAGTGGAAGCTGACAATCGTTTTGTAAGAATATCCACAATTTGATCATGAGCTGGAAGGTGTTGTATAAGAAGTTTCCGTTGGAACACAAAGTAAATGTCAAGCTCAACATGTTTAGTCTTTGAATGCATAATAGGATTAACACTAAGATGAACAACACCTAAGTTCTCACAACATACAAGAGGAGGTTTAGGCAAACAAATATGCAAATCAGTAAACAGGGATTTAAGCCAGATAAGTTCCGCAACAATAGTAGCAAGACTACGGTATTCAGCATCAGTACTTAAACGAGATATGATACCTTGTTTCTTAGATACCCAAGTAATTAAGTTGTTACCAAAGAAAACACAAAACCCAGTAGTAGACTTACGATCATCAGGGTCCGACGCCCAGTCTGCATCAGCAAACCCAACAAGAGATAAGATACTAGAAGGCTTGAGAAGAAGCCCACAATTGTCGCTATTTTAGTCTCAAAATATTAAGCTTTTTAGTGCTTTAAATGTGTTTTTATTGAGAAATCCTAATTTAATTTATTATTTTGTCATAAGGAGCACTTTATGGATTTTTGGTGGAAAATGACCTACAAAGAGTCATCCAAGCCCAAATTTCCATCCATGGGTCAAGGAGAAGCCCAAGAAGTCAACCATGAGGAAAATAATTGAAGTTCGCCCAAGAAATGAAGCCAAGCCCGCGTGGACTGTTCTAGAAATCGCCTAGCGTCGAGACACTGTAGGGACAGCGTCGCAACGTTGTCCCATTTCTTAGTCGGCAAGTCGATGACGTCACAGCGTCGCGACGCTGTGCCGATAGCGTCGCGACGCTGTCCCATTTCTGGGCCTATATAAGGGGCCCCCTGGAGCCCCTTTTCACCATCAACCATCATTTCATTCCTTCATTCTTTTCTTTCTAAGGCTCCTTTGGAGCCTTCTCTCAAAGGCTCTCTAGCCTTTTTGAGAGTTCTTTAGTGGGAAAATTTTGGGGAGTTTTTGGGAGCATTCTAGGAGGCTCAAGGTTTGCTCGGAGGGACTCCAAGCGCCAACGACGGGGTCTTCGACGGTCAATTCCTTCCCTTTTATTGTGCTTATATTTATGCTTTCCATTGTAAATTTTGTGAATATTTTAGCTATGTATAGCTAAACCCGAATTTGGGGTCTTGAAATGAAATTATAGTTGAATATTGTTATAATTGCCTATCTCTTGCCCTGTTTACTATTTATTTGTATGGATGTGCTTAATGCTGTATGCAATCTGGCCAATTGTGTATTGATCTGATTCTTAATGGAGACTCGACGGAGAGAAGTTAGGATAGGTCGTAGTGCATGCAACTAGTTTAATTGGCCGTCATGACAACGGGATTAGTTGATTAAACTTAGATTCCTAAAATGAATCAGAGCGTAATAATTAACGATTTTTAATGGCGCTAAAGACACTTAGGTTGTTAAAATGGATTAATTATAATTAGGGGAGACCGACAGGAGAACCTATGTGATTAACGAAGATTCTAGGAGTATAATTAGTTGGGCAATGAGATAGGATAATTATAATAATTATTTAGCTATTAATTGAGTTTCAGGACCCCACTTCCCATTAAAAACTCTTTCTCCACATTTTAATTTTTCTGTGGTTGATCAAATTTCCTCTTTAATTGCTTTAATTTTTGAATTCATTTTTATTGCATGTTTTGGTCCCTAGATATTATTTCTCCCAAGTATTTTTAGTATTCAAGAATCTTTTTGCTTGCTTAAATTTAGCTTCGCCTCCCTGTGGATTCGATACTCGGAATATTTCTGTTTTACTATTACTTGTGACGACCCGTGCGCTTGCGGACAGTCGAACAGACCAACAAGTTTTTGGCGCCGTTGCCGGGGAGGCTTGATTTTTAAGCAAATTCAATTTTTCTTGACATAAAAAAGAAAGGGATAAATAGTAATTTAGGTGTAAATATTTTTTTTTTCTTTGTGAATATTACTGTATTTTTGTTTTTGTTTAGTTCTTTTGATTGTTTGGGAGTGTTGCATGCGAAGAGACAAGGTGGTTAATTTGTTTCCGCTAGATCTTGAAATTGATAGGACACTCAGAACCCTTCGTAGAGAGAAAAGATTAGCAGAAGTAATGGCCCAGCAAGAAGCTCCCAAGGCAATCAGAGACTTTTTACAGCCAGTTCTCCCAACCGAGAATTCCGGAATCATTTACACCCCGATTCAAGCTACTAATTTTGAGTTGAAGACATGATTGATTCAGATGGCGCGCGATAATTCTTTAAAGGGACACCCTTCGGAAGATCCACACTCACATCTGCGATCATTCTTGGAGATTTGCGGGACTATAAAGATGAATGGAGTTCCGGCCAACGCTATAAGATTGAGGTTATTCCCATTTTCTCTGCAAGACAAGGCTAAGGATTGGCTCGAATCAGTCGAGACGGGCAGTATCAGCACATGGGACGAGCTTGCCCAGGCTTAACTGACAAAATTTTTCCCGCCTGCCAAGACCACGAAGCTCTGGACTATGATCGGAACGTTTAGATAGCTTGACAAGGAGCGGTTGTACGAGGCATGGGAGAGAAATAAGGAGATGCTTAGGCGATGCCCGCAGCATGAATACCCAGATTGGCTCCAGGTGCAGTTATTTTACAATGGACTGAATCCATCCACCAAGACAGTTTTAGACACATCAGCAGGTGGGAGTTTTCTTTCCAAGACAGTGAGGGAAGCCAAGGATCTGTTAGAGGAAATGGCAGCAACCAGTTACCAGTGGCCGATCGAGAGGGGGATAGTTTCTAAGAAGGCTGGAATTTATGAAATTGATGAATTGAGTTCGCTGAAGGCACAGATGGCATCTTTGACAAACGCCCTGAACAAGCTGACTTCATCTGAGGTGGTCAAGTCCATTTCCACCTTAGCTGAAGGATATTCAAAGAAAGAAGGTCAAGATGTGGAAGAAGTTCAGTATGTAGGAAATAGACCATTTACTTAAGGAGTACCGAACTTCTACCATCCCAGTCTGCGCAATCATGAGAACTTTTCGTACTCGAACACGAAGAATGTTTTGCAGCCACCGCCAGGATTTGCATCAACCAGTTCGCCTGAAAAGAAGAGTAACCTGGAGGAGATGGTGGACATGTTTATTAAAGAACAAAAAGTGTTAAATGTGAATCTCTAGACAGCAGTTAATAACAACGACACAGCTCTGAAGAATATGGAAGTTCAGATTGGTCATATCGCTTCAGCGGTTAATGCCCTTCAGAAAGGGAGGTTTCCAAGCGACACTGAACCCAATCCTTGAGAGCAGTGCAAGATGGTGACACTGAGAAGTGGTAGACAGTTGGAGATCAGTTCAGAAAAGAAGAAAGAAGAAAAGAGCATGGATGAAGATGGAAGGGCTGAGGCACAAAAAGCCTCCTCTGAAAGGTCCCAACATCCTCCTAGCTCTGTTGATTTGAATTATGATGTTTCTAACTCTTTTGCAGGAAAGAAAAAAGATGAAAAGCAGGATAAAAGGCATGAAGTGAAGCTGAACGAGGAAGAAGTGGTTCCATGCAACCATCATGGCAGAGGCTCGCACATTAGCCCGTCCAAGCGGAGGGGCGAATGTCCTACCTTTGACTACAGGGAGTTACCTTTTCCTCAGCGTTTTAAAAATGTTAAATTAGATGATCAGTTTCAGAAATTCCTAGAGATGTTTAGAAAATTGTCTGTGAACATTCCCTTAGTTGATGCTTTATATAATATGCCTAATTATGGGAAGTTTATGAAAGAGATGCTATCTAGGAAGAAAAGCTTGAAAAAAGAATTTTTTAAATTATCTGAGAGCAGTAGTACCATAGTTTCTGGAAAGATGCCTTCTAAACAAAAAGACCCAGGGAGTTTTACTGTTCCCTACACTATAGGAGAAGTATCTTTCAATAGGGCTCTGTGTGATCTAGGGGCTAGTATAAATTTGATGCCCTATTCTGTATACAAGAAGATTGGTTTTACAGGAATGAAGGACACCGACGTCACTCTCCAGCTTGCTGATAGATCGATTACCCAACCGATGGATATTGTGGAGGACGTGCTGGTGAAGGTCAACAAATTTATCTTCCCTGTAGATTTTGTGGTGCTCGACATGCAGAAAGACAGAGAGATACCCATCATTCTAGGCAGACCTTTCTTAGCAACTGGTAAGGCTGAAATTAGTGTGCATACTGGTAAGCTTACCTTGAACGTAGATGATGAAAAAGTCGTTTTTAGTACTTTTGGGCATGATGAATCTGTATGTAGTCTGCATACTTGTTTTTCTATTGGTCCTGAATACTTGACTGACGATGATGAGGAGGTAGAGTATAATCTTGGCCTAGGATTAGGAGAGACGCCTATGGATGATGAAAATTTTAATCATAATGCATTTTTTGATGACCCTCTGCTTGAGAATGAGCTGATTGATGTAGAATTGCTTGATTTTGAAAATGAATTAGAATTGCCTGCTTTTGAGAATGAAATGTCTGCAATTGATGACTTACCTTCTTTTGAGAACGAATTGGAATTGCCTGAAATTGATGATTTTGATAATGAGATTGAATTGCCTGATTATGAGAATGAGCATGATTTGTCTGATAATGTGCATAATTTGCATGGAGATGATTACTTGATAGATGACAATTTTGAGTCTGATCATGATAACGTTGAATCTATTGAGTCTGATCCAGATGAGTATATAGAGTTAGACCCTGAAAGTATGAATAGTGTTGATTCGGGTCCTGATGATGTAGATAGTATAGAATCTGACCCAGAGGAGCTTATATTCTTTAATTCTTCTGATAGTGAGTCATATGATAGCTTAGTCGAATCATTTTTTAATTCTGAGTCTAAGGAATCTTATGAGCATATAGATGTTATATATGATGAATGGTCTGGCATGGTTGATAGGCCACCTTTAGATCCTAGACCAGTAGATATCATAACGCTTGATGACTCTGTTAACAATTGTTTTGTGAATAGAGATTTAGAAAAGAGATTTGATGTTGCTACATATTTTCTGAAATGTTATTATAACAATCTCTTTAGTGATGATGGGCCAGGGGAAAGTTTTTTTTCTCCCCTGTTTGTAGTATGCAATTCGGTGCGTGATTTTCTGCAAGGCCCGGAGGATGATGAAAACTTTTATTTCGAGCCTCCGTGATCGTGCCGAGCCTCGTCTAGCTAAAGGCGTTAAAGAAAGTGCTGCTTGGGAGGCAACCCAATGATTTAAGTTTAGGTAGTTGTTTTTGCGGTAAATAATTTTCGTTGCTTCGTGATCCAATTTTGTTTTGCAGGATCACCTTAGAAAATCCCAAAGCTCCATGATTCCCATTTTCTGGATCCAAAGGAAGAGGATGAATCGCTCTTAACTCAGGGAAGTCTTAGTATCCCTCTTTATGCTTTACTGTTTTTAAACATTAGGGACAATGTTTAATTTAAGTTTGGGGGGGAGGCTTTCGCTGTGTTGAGCATATTTGAATTCTGTTGGATGCATGAATAGATAGCTATGATAGCCAAGGATGTGATTTTAGAAATTTTGGGAGAAAATGGTTTATATGTTGTGGAATCTGGGAGCATAGCAGAAATTGTGAAATTTTAAAATTTTTTTATACTTAGTTTTGATGTCTAAAGCATGCGATAGACTTATCTAATGACGTCTTTGAAAATCTAGATTCTTATTATGATTTTTAAAGTTTGTTGTCACCCCGATAGGCTTAGTTTCTAATATTAGGAAGTTCATGCTTGATTGTTCTAAAGAGCTAGGTAGAAAAAAATGCTATGCATGCTGAGAGAAAAGCAAAAGCAACAAAAGAAAATGAGAGAAAAGAAAAATCTGTTGAAAAAAAATATATTTTTGCTTGCACAAAAAGAAAAAGCCTAGGGGTAAAAAGAGCTACCTGTAGTGTGATCAGTTAGGCCAACCAGATAATAAAATTCGGGTTAAGAGTCTCTGCACCGTAGTGTGAAAGCTAGTACCATTAGATATCAAAATGCAAGTTTGGGGGAGTAGCAAAAGAAAAAGAAAAAGAAAGTGAAAAATCAAATTGAGAGTTTTGCTCCTCCATAAAAAAAAAAAAAAAAAAAAAAAAAAAAAAAAAAATTGACAGGCGCCCTAGGTTCTTTTTTTTTTTGCATGATAGAAGAACTCCTATTAGGGGCTCTTAGCCAGTGTAGGGGGAAAACAAATGGAGAAAGCCATAAGACTAATCTAGATTAGTAAAAGAATCAGTAGAAAAGTCTTGAGCATGCTATTCATTAATCTTAAGTTCAAACTATTTTAAGATTTCTTCATGAGTATGCGGTGCTTGCTTATTCCACTTGCATGTTTTCCATTCTATCTTAAAAATTCCAAAATCATTGAGGCTTGAGTGATTCTATTTCATGCAACTTTAGAATTTATTTTGCTCGGGACTTGCAAAAGCTTAAGTTTGAGGGTGTGATAGCGGGCAGAAATGTCGCTATTTTAGTCTCAAAATATTAAGCTTTTTAGTGCTTTAAATGTGTTTTTATTGAGAAACCCTAATTTAATTTATTATTTTGTCCTAAGGAGCACTTTATGGATTTTTGGTGGAAAATGACCTAAAAAGAGTCATCCAAGCCCAAATTTCCATCCATGGGTCAAGGGGAAGCCCAAGAAGTCAACCATGAGGAAAAGAATTGAAGTTGGCCCAAGAAATGAAGCCCAGCCCGCGTGGACTGTTCTGGAAATCGCCTAGCGTCGAGACACTGTAGGGACAACGTCGCGACGCTGTACCGATAGCGTCGCGACGCTGTCCCATTTCCGGGCCTATATAAGGCGCCCCTTGGAGCCCTTTTTCACCATCAACCATCATTTCATTCCTTCATTCTTTTCTTTCTAAGGCTCCTTTGGAGCCTTCTCTCAAAGGCTCTCTAGCCTTTTTGAGAGTTCTTTAGTGGGAAAATTTTGGGGAGTTTTTGGGAGCATTCTAGGAGGCTCAAGGTTTGCTCGGAGGGACTCCAAGCGCCAGCGACAGGGTCTTCGACTGTCAATTCCTTCCCTTTTATTGTGCTTATATTTATGCTTTCCATTGTAAATTTTGTGAATATTTTAGCTATGTATAGCTAAACCCCAATTTGGGATCTTGAAATGAAATTATAGTTGAATATTGTTATAATTGCCTATCTCTTGCCCTGTTTACTATTTATTTGTATGGATGTGCTTAATGCTGTATGCAATCTGGCCAATTGTGTATTGATCTGATTCTTAATGGAGACTCGACGGAGAGAAGTTAGGATAGGTCGTAGTCCATGCAACTAGTTTAATTGCCCGTCGTGACAACAGGATTAGTTGATTAAACTTAGATTCCTAAAATGAATCAGAGCATAATAATTAACGATTTTTAATGGCGCTAAGGACACTTAGGTTGTTAAAATGGATTAATTATAATTAGGGGAGCTGATAGGAGAACCTATGTGATTAACGGAGATTCTAGGAGTATAATTAGTTGGGCAATGAGATAGGATAATTATAATAATTATTTAGCTATTAATTGAGTTTCAAGACCCCACTTCCCATTAAAAACTCTTTCTCCACATTTTAATTTTTCTGTGGTTGATCAAATTTCCTCTTTAATTGCTTTAATTTTTGAATTCATTTTTATTGCATGTTTTGGTCCCTAGATATTATTTCTCCCAAGTATTTTTAGTATTCAAGAATCTTTTTGCTTGCTTAAATTTAGCTTCGCCTCCCTGTGGATTCGATACTCGGAATATTTCTGTTTTACTATTACTTGTGACGACTCGTGCGCTTGCGGACAGTTGAACATACCACCATGAACATCTTTAGGAGAATGCATGAATTGACATGCTTTATTAACACTATATGAAATCTTGGGCCTAGTCATGGTAACATATTGAAGTGCACCAACAATGCTTCTATAAAGAAAAGGATCATTGGAAGACTCACCTTGATGTGCAGAAATAATGGATCCACTAACCATAGGTGTAGTAATGGAGCGAGCATCAGACATACCTACTCGATTTAAAACCTTTGAAATATATGTAGATTGGCAAATAAACATACCACCAGTCTGAGGATAGGATACCTCAAGACATAAAAAATAACTCAATTTTCCCAAATCTTTCAAAGAGAATTAAGTATTTAGAGAAGATATCAACTATTCAACCTCAGAAGATGAGCTCCCCATAATAATTATGTCATCGACATATATGAGAACATAACAACAAGAATGGGCAGTATGTTTAAGCATAAGAGAGGTATCAACCTTAGACGTAATAAAACCAAGAGATCGAAGATAATAACTTAAGTGATCATACCATGCCCTTGGTGCTTGCTTAAGACCATAAAGGGCCTTATTGAGCTTGCAAACCATGTTTTTAGCACCTGCAAAAAAAAAAAAAAAAAAAAAACTTTAAACCTCGTAGGTTGTTCCATAAACACAGATTCAGTTAGTTTCCCATGTAAAAAAGTATTATTGACATCAATTTGGCGAATATTCCAGCCATAAGTAAGGGCAAGAGTGGGCAAAACCCGAATGGTAACTGGTTTGATCACAGGGCTAAAGGTTTCATCATAATCAATATCAATTGTTAACCCTTTGGCCACAAGACGAGCTTTATAGCGACAAATGGATCCATCAGAGTTTCGTTTTATACGAAAAACCCATTTACAGCCAACAACTTTCTTATTATCCAAAGGAGGAACCAACTCCCATGTCTCATTCTTTTGTAAAGCATCGAATTCTTCTTGCATAGCTCTTCGCCAATGAGAAGATTTCAAAGCCTCCTTGACATTTGGAGGTTCAATATTATCATAATCAGAGGTAGAAACAGAAACAAAAGCTTTGAGATTAAATATACCACTTTTACCTTGAGCAACCATATGATGAGTATTTTGAACAATAGGAGGAGGAGGAGGTGAGGGAGAAGAGGATGATATATTTTGAGCAACCTCAGCCAAAGGACCTGGAGATGGGGAAGCAGGTGTGCTGAGAATTGGAGCAGAATCCATACTTAACTCAAAAGAGGAATTAGGTGAGATGGGAGGAGATATAGATAAAATTGATCCAAGGGTAGGTAAAGAGATTTAAGAAGGAGACTTAGTCAATGAAACAGACTAGGATTTTGAATAAGGAAAAATGGACTCATTAAAGATAACATTCCTTGAAACATAAATACGACCATTGGCAGATAAACAACGATAACCTTTATGCGATGAACTGTAACCAATACAGATGCAATGATCAGACCTATAGGCTAGCTTATGAGAATTGTATGGGTAAAGACAAGGAAAACATTGGCTATCGAAGGTCCTAAGGAAAGAATAGTCAGGTTTAGTGTTAAAATAACATCCAAGGGACTTCTACCATGAAGAACTTCAGTGGGCAGCCTATTGATCAAAAACACAGTGGTAGAAAACGCTTCATCCCAGAATTTTAGAGAAATTGAGGAATGAGAGAGTAAGGCAAGACCAGTATCGACAATATGCCTATGCTTACGTTCGACAATCCCATTTTGTTGGGACGTGTGAGGACAAGAGAACCTATGCGTAATACCATGAGACTCTAAATATGGTTTGAAAGCAAGAAACTCTCCACCATTATCAGATTGAAACTCGGCAATGGGTAAGTTAAGAAGTTTTTCAATATGATTTTTAAATTTAACAAAGGCAGCAAAGGCATCCGACTTCGATTTTAAGAAGTAAATCCAGGTATATCTACTAAAAACATCAACAAAGCTGACATAGTTGTTGTTGAACGATTTTATACCGATAATGCCGCAAGTGCACGGGTCGTCACAAGTAATAGTAAAACGGAAGAATTCCGAGTATCGAATCCACAGGGAGGCGAAGCGAAAATTAAACAAAGCAAAACTTCTTTTGAACACTAAAAATACTTGGGAGAAATAATATCTAGGGACCAAAACATGCAATAAAAGAGAATTTAAAAATCAAAGCAATTAAAGAAATCAATTTGATCAATCAAAGAAAATAAAATATGGAGAAAGAGTCTTTAATGGGAAGTGGGGCCTTGTAAATCAATTTATAGCTAAACAATTATTATAATTATCCTATCTCGTTGCCAACTAATTATACTCCTAGAATCTCCGTTAATCACATAGATTCTCCTCGGTCTCCCCTATTTGTAATTAATTCATTTTAACAACCTAAGTGTCCTTATAACTATTAAAATTCATTAATTATTACGCTCTGATTCATTTTAGGAATCTAAGTTTAATCAACTAATCTCGTTGTCACGACGGGCAATTAAACTAGTTGCATGGACTATGATCTATCCTAACTTCTCTTCGTCGAGTCTCCATTAAGAATCAGATCAATACACAATTGGCCAAATTGCATACAGCATTAAGCACATCCATACAAATAATTAGGCAAAAGGGCAAGAGATAGGCAATTATAACAATATTTCACTATAATTTCATTTCAAGACCCCAAATTGGGGTTTAGCTATACATAGCTAAAATATCCACAAAATTTACAATGGAAAGCATAATTAAGAGCACAATAAAAGGGAAGGAATTGACCGTCGAAGACCCCGTCGCTGGTGCTTGGAGTCCCTCCGAGCAAGCCTTGAGCCTCCTAGAATGCTCCCCAAAATTCCCAAAATTTTCCCACTAAAAGAACTCTCAAAAAGGCTAGAAAGCCTTGAGAGAGACTCCAAAGGAGCCAAGGAAAGAAAGGAAAGAATGAGGGAAATGATGATTGATGCTAAAAAATGGATCCAAGGGGTGCTATTTATAGGCTCAGAAATGGGGTAGCGTCGCGACGCTATTAGCACAGCGTCGCGACGCTATTAGCACAGCGTCGTGTCACTGTGACATCATCGACTTGCGGGCCAAGAAATGGGACAGCGTCTCGACCTAGGCGATTTCCAGAACAGTCCACGCGGGCTGGGCTTCATTTCTTGGGCCAACTTCAATTCTTTTTAGGCCTTTTCCTCATGGTTGACTTCTTGGGCTTCCCCTTGACCCATGGATGGAAATTTGGGCTTGGATGGCTCTTTTTAGGCACTTTTTCACTAAAATCCATAATTTTGCTCCTAGAGACCAAATAACAAAATATATTAAATATCTTTAATAAAAACACAATTAAAGCACTAAAAAGCTTAATATTTTAGGGCTAAAATAGCGACATTTCTGCCCGCTATCAATAGTACCTATAACCATTTGCTGAAGGAATATAAGTGGGTCCCCACAAATCAGAAACAACTAACTGAAGAGGAGCAGTGTAAGTAGTAGAGGAAGGAGAGTAAGGTAGAGAGTGAGATTTAGTCATTGCACAAGCATCACAGAATTGAAACTTCGTATTATTTATAGACATATATGGTTTAAACAACCATAACACATGTTTAACAGTGGACAAACTTGGATGGCCTAGACGCCTATGCCAAATATCTAATTCAGAACTATTTGAAACAGAGAAAATTGAAGGATAAGTTGTATGAAACGGAACAGTGGTGGTGGAATGAAGAGCTTGAACCGTTGGTTTATGAGATGTCTAGTGAGAGATAGAGATATTAAAGCGATAAAGCCCCTCATGGAGAGTCCCTTGGAGCAGAACCCGACCAGACGCTTGATCCTTCACATAGCATAACGTTGGATGAAATTCAAAAAAGACACCATTATCACGCGCAAACTGACTGACACTAATAAGGTTCTTAGTAATAGAAGGGACATGAAGAAGATTATTTAAATGTAACATACGATCAATACACAAAGGAGAAGAGAAAGAGGAATATCCAAAGTTAAGTATAGGCAAACCTGCTCCATTTCCCACATGGACTTGATTCGCACCACCATACTCAGTTCCAACGGAGAGATTCCCAAAATTATGAGTGAGATGGTTAGTGGCACCAGAGTTAGGGTACCAAGACGTATCTTGGTTAATATCAGGAGTAGTGAGCATAACATTCATCTGAGGAAATGAGGGAGATCAGTTAAATTGGTTGTAAGAAGGAGTAAACGAACCTGGATAGGGAGGAGCCCTGGGAGGAGCATAGCGAAAATAGAATTTCGCAGCAGTATGATTGAATTTCCCACACAGTTGGCACTAAATTCTATTCCGATTGTTCCATGTCCTGCCTCCTCGATTGGACCTGCCACCCCCACGCCCTCTGTTACCACCACTAAAATACGGAGGAAACGAAGGTGGATTAGATTTTTTAGTATCGTTATCAACATGTTTAGACTGAATAGAGAGATTAACAGATGGTAGAGATGTATCAGTGTGAGCAAGTTTACTCTCAATCCTGTTCTCTTGCATGCGTAAACAAGAGGGTCATGACCTCATGGACCAATTTAGGACCTACCTTTGCCGAAATAATCGAAACCATCGATTCGTATTCAGAACCAAGGCCAGAAAAGATGTACAAAATATGATCCTCGACTTCAACAGTTTTACCAACAGCAGACAACATATCAACATATTGTTGTATTTTTGAAAAATACTCTTTTAGAGACATACCTCCCTTCTGGATGGTTTGTAATTTTGTTTTTATTTTCATCACCTGGGCAAGGTTTCGAGAAGAGAAAATCTGGGCAAGGTGATAAGGGTAAAAAATATACCTATTTTACCCTTATATTTAGCTCATTTCTTGGTCAAATGTTGTATGTTGTGATCAATTTACTGTGCCCGAGCTCAAAATATGCTTAAGTTGTTAAGTTAGGGTGTTGAGAATCACTTTTGTCAAATTTTACTCATTTGTGCTTAAAAAGACTTGATTTTAAGAGAATTTGACTTAGTTTGTTACTGTGCAGAAAACAGAGGAAAAGCTGGAATTTCCCAGAAATGCGACCGCATTTCTGGGAAGGCAAAAATGAAATGCGACCGCATTTCTGGAAAAATTGAAACTGTTCTGAGTCATCCACGGGTCGTTGTTGACGAGTCATCTTCGCACCTAACTGGCTGTTTTGACCCCGAAATTGACTGGGCAACCTTCCAGCACCTATTTCGCAGCCCCTCAACCATTTTCTACACTATATAAGCTCGAGATTTGAAGTCAAATTCAAGCATAACTCATTTGGAAGAAGAGGGTGGTGACAGAACCCTAGTTGACGCCTATGAGTAGGGATGCCCGAGGTCCTTCTTAGATGACTGAATTCTAACCTGAGTTAGACATCAAACCTTAGGGTTTGTAGGGATTTTCACCCATTCCCACTTGTAAAAGCGAGAGAGTGGAGTCCCATAATATTTAGCCATCTCCATTATTTCCAGCTCTTGAATCTTTTCATTATTTTGTATTCTTTACATTATTATTTCAATGAAAATGTATTCATTTGCTCTTTATCTCACCATGAGTAGCTAAATTCTATTGAGGGGTTCAATATGGTGAATTCCCTTATGGTTTAATGGCTTGAAAGTGTTTTATTTGCTTAAGTTATGTTCAATGCATGTCATTCTTTATTGATTATCACTCTAATCTTGCTGAGTTTAATTTGATCACTTAGACTTTGCATGCTACGTGAGTTTGATCTCGAAAGGGACAGACGATATCGGTTCTCATAAAGGTGATATAGGAGAAAAAGCTCGAAAGAGATTGTTCGGCGGTATAGGGCAAGCTGCCTAAGGCACCCTATTGTAAGGGTATGGTTGATGCCCTAGTTTATTGTCGTTATACTTCTCTCACACCTAACTTTATGTACCCCACTAGAGTTTCTAGTCCAAGTGGGAGTTTGTTGGGTTTAATGTCCTATAAACTCGTAGTTTGTAAATCATTAAACATATTCTATTTCCAATAAAGACGTTATTGAGGTTATTCAGTAAAAGATGTTATTGAATATGTAAATTGCGAATGATTAACCTAAATCCAATAAACTAAGATCCTTGACTATAAAATGAATACTCGAACTATATGTAGGGACATATCGTAGGATCAAGTTCAAGTTTATAGTCAAAATAGTCTATAGTATAAGGATACGGTTGGGTGCCTTATCCTGGTGACACTATGGACGCGGCCCACTTTGTATTAAGTACAAACGATGAGATCCTAAATCGTTCATGTGGTGACATGCGAGTGGGGGCGTCCTATGCAATGAGTTTGCATAAGACTGGACCACGAAATAAGTCACTTTCTCTTTATAACGCCGTTTACTGAAGAAACTGACTATTTCTCATAGATGACCTAGGTAACTCGTTCTTAATCCTGAGCTATCTATGAACTCCTGTTTATGAGAGATTATCCTTTGATCTGCATGGGTGAGAGTGGCCAGCATCGCCGACTCGACAAGCCTACCATTTTGGGGATAAGATCGAATAGATAGCTGGGGACATAGTTTCGCAAGACGGAATTCACTCCTACCCATTTTAGGGATAGCAGAGAGGTTGTTCTCTTAAGTACTAACTCCAGGACTTGAACAAGGGGCCCCACCCTCTCGTTGGATCCAGAGGAACTTAGGTTTGATGGTTTGACCGCAAACCGATTGTTCATTAGAGGATTAGTGGAACTTAAGGAACAAGAAGTACTATAGGGGTGTAACGGTTATTTGACCTAGCTATAGCTACGAACAACCTGTGAAGGAACGACTTACTGAACATGGTTAAATCAAGTGGACGGAAATATATCTATAGTGAGGGGAGTGCAACTATCGGGCTATAGTGGAGTGTCCCGATAGTTAACGAATGTTGGCTAGCTTAGATAATGAGATTAGTCGGTTAGCCTTGAATCGTTGGAGCCCATGATCTATAGGTCCATTAGGTCCCTCTACTAGCTCATATCGGATTAAAGCCTAGAACATATTGATAGGAATTTTTGAATCGTTCAAAAACGGGAAATAGGGTTTTTATCGTAAGACGTGTTCGACACAATGATTTAATTATGAATTAAATTAGGAATTGAGAGATGAGGTATTTGAAAGTGTTTTAAATACCATATATATGTATTAGGAATCATATATAATTCATGACATTAGGTGATAGAGATTGATTGGATCAATCATATCAAAATTACTTGGAAATGTCCCAATTAATTGCCTAGAAATCAATTTCAATTTTGAATTGAAATTGAAATGAATTGCAAGCTGAAAATTTACAATTAGGATACAATTCATAATGGATTTAGTGGCATTTCCACTCTTGCATGATGATGCATAGTGGAAAACAACACAACCATGCACTAGATGCATGTGTTGTGAAGTAGACACCTAGAATCCACTTTGAGTTGCATCTTGGCCATGTGGCTAAGTGTCATGAAGCTTGTCTTTGCATGGGATATGTCTATAAAAGGGGCTTGAATTAGATTCAAGAAGAGCAAGCTTTCATTTAGTGTTATGCTGCAAATTTTCTCCCTCAAATTCTCTCTCATTTCATCTCCTTCCAAAAGCTTGTACCATCAAGCATTCCCTTCTATCTTTCTTCTATAGACTCCCACAAGTCTTTCTAGGCCCAAGAGAATAGTAGGGAAGACTCTAGAGGTTGTCCAAGGAGCATAGGAGAGGCAAACACCACAAGGAGTTCCACATAAGTGAGCTACAAAGGTTGGTGTTCTCTCAACTCTATATTCTGTCTTTTATAGAACATGCATGCTTTAGGAGCAAAATTGAATGTCTTAAGTGCTTCCGATCTTCAATTGCTTCCGCATGTGTTATATGAACACCTTCAATTGGTATCAGAGCATGATTAGAGCACTTAATTCGTTTTAATTTTGCTTTGGTGGGTACCATTTTGAAATTGAATTTTCTGTGTGCTAAAATGGAAGTGTTCTGGTTTGGCAATTTTTTGAGCATTCAAACCTTCATGAAATTGTAATTGCTCGGATATGTAAGAGCGTTAATGTGTGTACTATAGTCTGTAATTTTTATAGAGTCATTAGAGTCCATATAGGCTGTAAAATCGAAGAAAAACCGGAGAAGACGCAGCAGAAAAGTAAAATCCAGCAGCAGCAGTTTTTTTTTTCTTCTTCTTTTCGGGTCCGGTTCGGTCTGCTGCAGTTTTTTTACACATATTTGAAGGCCGGTTAACTCCATGGAGGGTTGGTTCGGGTCGGTTCGTAAAGCTCGGGATCATCACAAGCAATTTTATTGATTATTATTGTAATAATTAGTTGATTGTTTGTTTTAAATTCCCAAACCATTCCATTTTAGCTTGATTTAATTTCTTTTATGCATTGAGAATGTATGGTTTAATTGGATTAAATGTATGTGCATTATGAGCATGCCATATAGTTTAAAATCCCACCATAGGAAAGCATGTTCATGCATTTTTTAATAAGTGTTATTAATAGTTCAAATGCATGAGGGAAATTTTATGTTTAAATTGATATAAATGTTGTATTGATTTAGGGAGATTCATGCTTGAATGGTTAATTAAAATTGATTAATTGATATAAAAGTTATATTAATCAAAAGATAAAATTAACCTAGCATGATGCATGAAATTTCCTTAGAATTTTGTTTATAAGAGTTATATTCAAAAGGCAAGTTTGTTATAGTTTAGATTTATAATTGTTATAAATCACATAGAAATTTAAAATCTATAACAAAGAAAAAGGTGCATGCTCACTTAGGGTTAATTTGATCCAACTCTCGATCGATTTCAATTAGATTCAAATAGGTCGATAAGCTTGTAAAACATAGGTTACAAGAGAACTCACCCGACGAGATGCTGTCTAAGGCTGGAGGTATTTAAGTTGACGGTTTACGGAACACCTCCTACCTGGGCATCGAGTCGGTTCTTGAGTTAAAGTTAACCCAGTTTTATGAGCATGCACGTGTGTGATGTGAGGTTTTAATCGTTATCACCTAGACATCGTAAGATTATATGAACTTAGACTTAGGGTTATTCAATTAGCCGGAATTCACCTAAGTATAGGTATACCCAAAACCGTTTAAAATACTTAGTGGGAGGGGAGAGATATATCAAATCCATTTCCCTTTTACGTTCTCCCTTTTGTTCACAAGGTGAGATTTATGCTTGGCCTCGTGTTGATTATACCTCAACTGCTCCATTCGGAAGGTGTTTGCATAAATCAATAACAAGGTGAATGGAGAAAGTATTTATAGTAAGTGAGTGAAGGAAGTGTGTCAACACATCCTGCGGTCTCCTTCGTTAGGTTGCACCGTGAGATTTCCATGTTGCGCCTGCTTGTATGCCCTGGAGCTACTAACCATTCGGAGGGTTGTAACATGGAGATCGGAACAACGCAAACTCCAGAGATGGATAGGATTACTTAGGACCATTTCCAACATTAGCTTTTCCATTCGGTAGCATTGTTGAGGCCGTTCTCTGTAATCTTAAAACGGTGGGTCACACTTACAAGGGTTACTAAGTGTTAGTAAATTCCTGACCAAACGTAACGATAACTAAACAACTATAGGAATAAGAGTTATTCTGGGATTAGTATTTAGTCAAGGACGTCTTGGTTTGGTGAAGGAGTAATTGACTGCCCCTCGGTAGCGGTTGCTCTAACTCACTAAAGTGTCGTTGCAAAATAATAATCCTGGGTACATTATTACTTTTGCTAAAACTTGATTGGATTTTGTCTAAAAATGGTTAATAAGCAATTTCTAATAGCTTTGTTTAATTTTTCAGCATGTCTAGCTCACTAGTACAATTACTCGCTTCGGATAAGCTTAACGGGGATAACTATGGAACTTGGAAGTCTAATCTAAACACAATACTAGTAATCGAGGATCTTAGATTTGTCCTTACCGAAGAGTGTCCGCCTAACCCTGGCTCGTCAACAAACCGAATTGTTCGGGAAGCATATGAGAAATGGACTCGAGCTAATGATAAAGCAAGAGTCTATATTTTAGCAAGCATTTCGGATGTCTTGTCGAAAAAACACGAGAGGATGGTCACCGCAAGGGAGATCATGACTTCGTTGCAAGGTATGTTTGGACAACCGTCCTCACAAATCAGGCACGAAGCTCTCAAGAATGTTTACAATTCCCGAATGAAGGAAGGTGCTTCAGTTAGGGAACATGTTTTGAACATGATGGTTCAGTTTAACATTGCTGAAGTAAACGGTGCTACAATTGACGAGGGTAGTCAAGTAAGTTTCATAATGGAGTCTCTTCCGAAGAGCTTCATTCAGTTCAGGACAAACGCTGTCATGAACAAAATAGACTTTAACCTGACTACTTTGCTAAACGAGCTCCAGACTTACCAAAGTCTCACTAAGAGGGGACATGAAGGGGAGGCAAATGTTGCTACAACCAAAAGGTTCCAAAAGGGATCATCCTCAGGAACCAAGTCTGGACCTTCCACTTCAAAGAATAAGAGTATTCAAATGAAGAAAAAGAAGGATAAAGGGAAAGGAAAAGCTCCAGTAGGAAGCAAGGCAAAAACTAAAGCTGCAGATAAAGGAAAATGTTTCCATTGTAATGTAGACGGACATTGGAAACGCAATTGTCCCAAGTACCTAGCAGAAAAGAAGGCTGAAAAGGAAAAACAAGGTAAATATGATTTTCTCGTTATCGAAACATGTTTAGTTGAGCAAGATAGCTCTGCCTGGATATTAGATTCAGGAGCGACTAACCATGTATGCTCTTCTTTACAGGAAATTAGTTCCTGGCATATGCTGGAAGACGGCGAAGTAACTCTCAAAGTTGGAACTGGAGAGGTCGTCACAGCCAGAGCTTCAGGAACTCTTAAGTTGTCTTTTGGAGATAGATTTTTGTTACTAGAAAATGTCTTGTACGTTCCCGATATAAAAAGGAACTTAATTTCTATCTCTTGTTTGATTGAACATGAATACCAAGTATCTTTTGATATTAATAAAGTGTTTGTTAACAAAAGAGGTATGCATATATGTTCTGCAAAACTTGAAAGCAACTTATATGTGTTAAGGCCAATTCAAGTTAAAGCTATTTTTAATACGGAAATGTTTAAAGTAGCAGAAACTCAAAACAAAAGGCGGAAAGTTTCTCCTAATACCTATCTTTGGCACTTGAGATTAGGCCACATAAATCGCAATAGGATTGAAAGATTGGTAAAGAGTGGACTACTAAACCAGTTAGAAGATGACTCGTTACCACCATGTGAGTCCTGCCTCGAGGGAAAAATGACCAAACGACCTTTTTCAGAAAAAGGTTATAGGGCCAAAGAACCTTTAGAACTCGTGCATTCGGATCTCTGTGGTCCTATGAATGTCAAAGCACGAGGAGGGTATGAATACTTCGTCAGCTTCATTGATGCTTATTCAAGGTATGGCTACCTTTACCTAATGCATCACAAGTCTGAAGCCCTTGAAAAGTTCAAAGAGTACAAGACCGAGGTTGAGAACCACTTAGGTAAAACGATTAAAACACTACGATCAGATCGAGGTGGAGAATATATGGACCTACAATTCCAAGACTATTTGATAGAACATGGAATTACGTCCCAACTCTCAGCCCCTGCTACACCACAACAAAATGGTGTATCAGAGAGGAGAAACCGAACCTTGTTAGACATGGTTCGATCAATGATGAGCTATGCTCAGTTGCCTGATTCGTTCTGGGGATATGCAGTTGAGACTGCCGTATACATTTTGAACATGGTTCCCTCTAAAAGTGTTTCTGAAACACCTTATGAGCTATGGAAAGGGCGTAAAGGTAGTTTACGTCACTTCAGGATTTGGGGATGCCCGGCACACGTGTTAGTACAAAACCCAAAGAAGTTGGAACGACGTTCAAAACTGTGCTTATTTGTAGGATATCCTAAAGAAACGAAAGGTGGTCTATTTTACGATCCTCAGGATAATAAAGTGATTGTATCGACAAACGCTACGTTCCTTGAGGAAGATCACATAAAAGATCATCGACCTCGCAGTAAGCTAGTATTAGATGAGATTTCAAGAAAAACTACAAAAGAATCTACAAAAGTTGTAGATCAAGCTGGTCCATCAAAAGTTGTTGATCAAACACATCCATCTCAGGTAGTGAGAGAGCCTCGACGTAGTGGGAGGGTTATAATTCAACCTGACCGTTACATGGGTTTAACAGAAACTCCAACCATCATGTCTGATGATGGTGTAGAGGATCCATTGTCCTTTAATCAGGCAATGAATGATGTTGATAAGGACCAGTGGATCAAAGCCATGGATCTCGAAATGGAGTCAATGTACTTCAATTCGGTCTGGGATCTTGTAGAGCAGCCGGATGGGGTAAAACCTATTGGTTGCAAATGGATCTACAAGAGAAAATGAGACCAAGCCGGTAAGGTTCAAACCTTTAAGGCTCGACTTGTGGCAAAGGGTTTTACTCAGCGGGAAGGAGTCGATTTTGAAGAAACTTTTTCCCCTGTTGCCATGCTTAAGTCGATTAGAATACTCTTATCCATTGCCACATATTATGATTATGAAATATGGCAAATGGATGTCAAGACAGCCTTTTTGAACGGCAATCTTGAAGAAACTATCTATATGGCTCAACCAGAGGGATTCATAGTCCAGGGTGATGAGCAAAAGGTTTGCAAACTTAAACGATCCATTTATGGATTGAAACAAGCATCAAGATCCTGGAATATACGTTTTGACACTGCGATCAAAACGTATGGCTTTGAGCAGAATATTGACGAACCTTGTGTTTACAAGAAAATCGTCAAATCCACTGTAGCTTTTCTAGTTCTATACGTAGATGATATCCTACTTATTGGGAATAATGTAGGATTCCTGACTGACGTAAAACAATGGCTAGCGACTCAATTCCAAATGAAAGATTTGGGTGAGGCTCAATTTGTTCTGGGCATTCAAATCATTAGAAATAGAAAGAACAAAACGCTAGCACTGTCTCAAGCATCATATATCGACAAAATGTTGGTACGATATTCGATGCAGAACTCCAAGAAAGGATTATTACCTTTTAGACACGGGGTTCACTTATCAAAGGAACAAAGTCCTAAGACACCTCAAGAAGTTGAGGAAATGAGACGAATTCCCTACGCATCAGCAGTTGGTAGTTTGATGTATGCCATGCTGAGTACCAGACCCGACATATGCTATGCCGTAGGAATTGTCAGCAGATTTCAGTCCAATCCTGGTCATGCGCATTGGACTGCCGTTAAAAACATCCTTAAGTATCTAAGGAGAACTAGGGATTATACGCTCGTGTATGGAGCTAAGGATCTGATCCTTACAGGATACACTGACTCAGATTTTCAGACCGATATAGATTCAAGAAAATCAACATCGGGATCTGTGTTTACTCTAAATGGAGGAGCAATAGTATGGAGGAGTATTAAGCAAGGTTGCATTGCTGACTCTACCATGGAAGCAGAGTACGTAGCCGCCTGTGAAGCAGCAAAAGAGGCAGTATGGCTAAGAAAATTCCTAACAGAGTTGGAAATTGTTCCAAATATGCAACTGCCTGTCACCCTCTATTGTGATAACAGTGGTGCAGTTGCAAACTCTAAGGAACCTCGAAGTCACAAGCGAGGAAAGCATATTGAGCGCAAATACCATCTCATCAGGGAGATCGTGGAACGAGGAGATGTGATCGTCACGCAGATTGCTTCGGAGCACAACATGGCTGACCCGTTTACAAAACCCTCACGGCTAAAGTTTTTGAGGGTCACCTAGTTAATCTAGGATTACGAGCTTTATTAGACTAGGGCAAGTGGGAGAAATGTAAGGGTATGGTTGATGCCCTAGTTTATTGTCTTTATACTTCTCTCACACCTAACATTATGTACCCCACTAGAGTTTCTAGTCCAAGTGGGAGTTTGTTGGGTTTAATGTCTTATAAACTCGTAGTTTGTAAATCATTAAACATATTCTATTTCCAATAAAGACGTTATTGAGGTTATTCAGTAAAAGATGTTATTGAATATGTAAATTGCGAATGATTAACCTAAATCCAATAAACTAAGATCCTTGACTATAAAATGAATACTCGAACTATATGTAGGGACATATCGTAGGATCAAGTTCAAGTTTATAGTCAAAATAGTCTATAGTATAAGGATACGGTTGGGTGCCTTATCCTGGTGACACTATGGACGCGGCCCACTTTGTATTAAGTACAAACGATGAGATCCTAAATCGTTCATGTGGTGACATGCGAGTGGGGGCGTTCTATGCAATGAGTTTGCATAAGACTGGACCACGAAATAAGTCACTTTCTCTTTATAACGCCGTTTACTGAAGAAACTGACTATTTCTCATAGATGACCTAGGTAACTCGTTCTTAATCCTGAGCTATCTATGAACTCCTGTTTATGAGAGATTATCCTTTGATCTGCATGGGTGAGAGTGGCCAGCATCGCCGACTCGACAAGCCTACCATTTTGGGGATAAGATCGAATAGATAGCTGGGGACATAGTTTCGCAAGACGGAATTCACTCCTACCCATTTTAGGGATAGCAGAGAGGTTGTTCTCTTAAGTACTAACTCCAGGACTTGAACAAGGGGCCCCACCCTCTCATTGGATCCAGAGGAACTTAGGTTTGTCGGTTTGACCGCAAACCGATTGTTCATTAGAGGATTAGTGGAACTTAAGGAACAAGAAGTACTATAGGGGTGTAACGGTTATTTGACCTAGCTATAGCTACGAACAACCTGTGAAGGAACGACTTACTGAACATGGTTAAATCAAGTGGACGGAAATATATCTATAGTGAGGGGAGTGCAACTATCGGGCTATAGTGGAGTGTCCCGATAGTTAACGAATGTTGGCTAGCTTAGATAATGAGATTAGTCGGTTAGCCTTGAATCGTTGGAGCCCATGATCTATAGGTCCATTAGGTCCCTCTACTAGCTCATATCGGATTAAAGCCTAGAACATATTGATAGGAATTTTTGAATCGTTCAAAAACGGGAAATAGGGTTTTTATCGTAAGACGTGTTCGACACAATGATTTAATTATGAATTAAATTAGGAATTGAGAGATGAGGTATTTGAAAGTGTTTTAAATACCATATATATGTATTAGGAATCATATATAATTCATGACATTAGGTGATAGAGATTGATTGGATCAATCATATCAAAATTACTTGGAAATGTCCCAATTAATTGCCTAGAAATCAATTTCAATTTTGAATTGAAATTGAAATGAATTGCAAGCTGAAAATTTACAATTAGGATACAATTCATAATGGATTTAGTGGCATTTCCACTCTTGCATGATGATGCATAGTGGAAAACAACACAACCATGCACTAGATGCATGTGTTGTGAAGTAGACACCTAGAATCCACTTTGAGTTGCATCTTGGCCATGTGGCTAAGTGTCATGAAGCTTGTCTTTGCATGGGATATGTCTATAAAAGGGGCTTGAATTAGATTCAAGAAGAGCAAGCTTTCATTTAGTGTTATGCTGCAAATTTTCTCCCTCAAATTCTCTCTCATTTCATCTCCTTCCAAAAGCTTGTACCATCAAGCATTCCCTTCTATCTTTCTTCTATAGACTCCCACAAGTCTTTCTAGGCCCAAGAGAATAGTAGGGAAGACTCTAGAGGTTGTCCAAGGAGCATAGGAGAGGCAAACACCACAAGGAGTTCCACATAAGTGAGCTACAAAGGTTGGTGTTCTCTCAACTCTATATTCTGTCTTTTATAGAACATGCATGCTTTAGGAGCAAAATTGAATGTCTTAAGTGCTTCCGATCTTCAATTGCTTCCGCATGTGTTATATGAACACCTTCACCTATATCGATTATAGGGTTATAGGTTGCATTCGTAAATTATATATGTCGGAGTCGAGTCACAAAAATGTGCATAACGGTACTCGCTTAGCCTTCTAACGGTTCTTGGGAGTAAGGGCCAAATAGAAGTTAAATCTGACCCAATGCATTGAATAGGCTTAAGTTAAATATTGCATGACTATGGTTATTACCTTAGGGATGAATCCATGTTGAATACCTCGTTTATTTCTTATTGTTAATGTTTTAATCTACTTGCTTGTTTTATTTATCTTTTCAAAAACCCAATCAATCAACTTATTTTCTTTAGTTACCTTTTTCAAAAGCAATCATTTGAGCAGTTTCTTCTTCAAATCTGAATTTCCAATTTAGTCCTCGTGGGATCGATACCCTTGGAATACTTCTAAGATTTTTTTTTATTACTACATGCGACAATGTATACTTGCACTAAGGGTTAGCTGAGTTATTTTATTATCTCACATCTATTAATTCAGCCTCAGTCGCACCAAGTTTTTGGCGCCGTTGTCGGGGACCAAAAGTGAAACCAGATTTGTTTTTGAAATTGCGATCAGATTGCGACCGCATTTCTGTCTCAAAGGGAATTTGTCTTCGGTTTGCATTTGTTTTTCTTTTGCAGGTTGGAGTTAGTGCATGAGCAAGGGGTATCCACTCCTTGACATTGATCCAGGGATAGAAAGAACCTTTCGTCGACGAAGGAAGGAACAAAGACGAAAGAAAAAGGAACAACAAGAGTTGAGCGCACGGGAATCTCGAGGAAGCATCTTACATTCAAGAGTTTCCAATGGAACCTCCTGGAGTCGATCCTCAAGTTGATTCACAAGATCGTGGAAGGAAGCAGAATGGCGGGGGAATTCCTCCTGTTCCTCCAGTTCCACCGGTGCCACAACAAGAAAATCCGATTTACATTGCTGAATATCGCAATAGAGCAATAAGGGACTACGCTTTACCAGTTTTCCAGACATTGAATCCAGAAATTTTGGAGCCACCGATTGATGCTCCTCAGTTTGAACTTAAACCAATGATGTTCCAGATGTTAAATACAATGGGCCAATTCTTTGGACTTCCAAATGAAGATCCAGACAAACATATTAAGCTATTTTTGAGAGTTTGCAATTCCTTTAAAGTCACAGGAGTGCCGGAAGATACGTTAAAACCAAAACTTTTTCCATTTTCTTTACAGGGAGATGCTGAAGCCTGGTTGGATTCATTTCCTCCAAACTCCACCACCTCTTGGAATGATTTGGCAGAGAAATTTTTGGAGAAGTTTTTTCCCTCCAATAAAAATGCCAAGTACAGAGCAGAAATCATTGCTTTCAGACAGTCTTACAATGAACCTTTGGATGCAGCTTGGGAAAGATTTTAAAGGTTGGTTCGGAAGTGTCCACACCATGGATTGCCTGCTTGCATTATTTTGGAGCATTTTTATAGTGGGTTAGACCAAGCTTCAAAGGCACTAGCAAACGCATCTGCAAACGGATCTTTTCTGAAGAAGTCTGCTAATGAGGCGCATGCCATTCTAGACACCATAGCCACCAACAATCGACATTGGGGAGAAAATGAACCAACAACCATTTTGAAAAATCCAGTGAAAGTAGTGGAAATAGAGGCTAACTCTGCGATGCAAGCCCAGATCAAGGCCATCCATAGCATGATGATGGGCATGACCATGGACAATCAAGCCAACATAGCCCCTGCCAATGCTGTCTCTTCTCTCTGTTGTGAGATCTGTGGTGAGGAACACATCGCTGATAATTGTCCACTAAATCCAACATCTGTTTTTTATGTAGGTCCACAAGGAAGTCAGAACCAGAATAGATGGAATCCTTATTCGGCCAGGTACAACCCAGGATGGAGACAACATCCGATTTTTTCTTGGGGAGGACAAGTCGGATCAAGTAATTCCAACACTCATCAGTTTGGGAAGCAGCCTACACAACAACAACCGCGGAAAAACTTCCAACAAGTTACAGTGCAGAGTCAAGAGTCAAATCTAGAGACTCTTATGAAGGAGTACATGGCAAGGAACGATGCTGCAGTAAGGAATTTGGAAGTTCAGCTTGGACAAATTGCTCAGGAGATTAAGAATACACCGCAAGGGACGTTGCCTAGCAAGACCGAGATCCCTCACAGAGAAAGAAAGGAACAATGCAAGGCAGTGACCTTAAGAAGCGGATTAGAATACGATGGACCAAAGTATCCAGTAAGTCAAGAAGCAGAGATCCCAGTTGAAGCTCGAGAAAAGATTTATGAAAAGAAGTCAGACGTTACCTCAGATAGTTTACAGAATAAAGAAGATAAAGTAGAAAGGACCAAGGAGCATGAAGCCTTAGTGGAAAAAGAAGAAAAATCAAAATTGGAGAAAAGACAGGGAAATGCGACACAAAAATTTGTGATATACCCAAATTACAGACCACCTCCTCCGTACCCTCAGAGATTCAAACATGCCTCACAAGATGTACAGTTCAAGAAATTTTTAGATGTATTGAAGCAGTTACACATCAACATACCATTAGTGGAGGCACTTGAACAAATGCCTACCTATGTGAAGTTCCTAAAAGATATCCTATCAAAAAATAGAAGGTTGGGAGAATACGAAACGGTTGCACTCACGGAATATTCCAGTGCACTGGTGAAGAACGAGATCCCTCCCAAGCTCAAAGACCCCGGAAGCTTCACCATTCCATGCTCTATCAAAGGCAGGGATGTAGGCAGAGCTCTGTGCGATTTAGGAGCAAGCATCAACTTAATGCCATATTCGATTTTTAAACAGTTAAGGATAGGTGAAGCACGGCCAACAACTGTGACCTTACAGTTGGCAGGCCGATCACTTACGCACCCCATTGGAAAGATTGAAGACGTATTGGTTAAGGTTGACAAGTTTGTTTTTCCTGCTGATTTCATCATTTTAGATTGTGAAGCTAACAAGGATGTACCGATCATCTTAGGACGACCGTTCCTAGCCACTGGAAGAACCTTAATAGATATGCAGAAAGGAGAGTTGACCATGAGGGTCAACGATCAGCAAGTCACATTTAACGTGATGAAGGCAATGCAATATCCAGGATACCTTGAGAGGTGTTCTATGATTGAAGAAGACGAACTCTCTGTATCTATTTTGCAGGAAACATTAAAGGGAGAACCACTGAAAGGGAACAAGTTTGAAAAGAAGGAACCAGAAGAGAAGGGGATTGGAGAAATATCCGTCACAAATGATTCTACAGCAGCAAGGATAGAGACATTAAGGGATTCATCAGACCACGAAGAAATTAGGTCATTACAGCCATCTCTGATCAGTCCTCCTAAACTGGAACTCAAGCCTCTGCCAAAGCATCTTAAATATAGCTTTCTTGGTGAAAACAGGACATTACCAGTCATTATCTCAGCTTACCTTACTGAACAAGATGAAATTTCTTTGTTGCAGGTCCTCTCCAAACATAAAAAAACAATAGGATGGACCATTGCAGACATTCAAGGAATCAACCCCTCATTTTGCATGCACAGGATAAACCTTGAAGAATGAGCTAAGAATTCCATTGAAAATCAAAGGAGATTAAATCTCATAATGAAGGAAGTTGTTAGAAAGGAAATCTTAAAGTGGCTAGATGCAAGAGTCATCTACCCAATTGTAGACAGTAGCTGGGTCAGTCCAATTCAATGCGTTCCAAAAAAGGGTGGGATGACTGTAGTGGAGAACGAGAAAAATGAATTGATCCCAACAAGGACGGTTACAGGATGGCGAGTCTGCATAGATTATCACCGCCTTAATAAAGTGACCAGGAAAGACCACTTCCCGTTGCCATTCATAGATCAGATGCTAGATAGGCTTGCAGGGAAAGACTATTATTGCTTCTTAGACGGTTACTCTGGTTACAATTAGATAACTATAGCCCCAGAAGACCAAGAGAAGAAAACGTTCACATGTCCATATGGAACGTTCGCCTTCCAGAGGATGCCATTCGGTTTATGCAATGCACCAGCCACTTTCCAAAGGTGTATGATGGCTATATTCTCCGATATGGTAGAACGAACCGTGGAAGTATTCATGGATGACTTCTCCGTCTTTGTTGAATCATTTTTAGCATGTCTACGAAATTTAGACCAACTGCTAGAAAGATGTGAAGGAACCAATTTGGTACTGAACTGGGAGAAATGCCATTTTATGGTACGAGAAGGCATAGTCCTTGGACATCGCATTTCCAGGAAAGGAATTGAGGTGGACAAGGCAAAGATCGAGATCATATCCAAGTTGCCTTTCCCAAAAACAGTGTGAGATATCAGAAGCTTTCTAGGCCATGCAGGTTTCTATAGAAGATTTATTAAAGACTTTTCTAAAATTTGCAAACCCTTGTGCAGGTTACTGGAAGTAGATAGACCATTCGACTTCGATGAAGATTGCAAACAAGCGTTTGAGACTTTAAAGAAAGCACTCAGCTCATCACCAATCATAATTGAACCAGACTGGACTCAACCATTTGAGTTGATGTGCGACGCTAGTGACTTTGCAGTTGGTGCAGTCCTATGTCACAAAAGAGGAAAGATAGTGCAACCTATCTACTTCGCAAGCAAGACGCTCAATGAGGCTCAGTTGAACTATACTATCACAGAAAAGGAATTACTGGCAGTAGTGTTTGGTTTTGACAAATTTAGATCCTACCTTGTGGGAACTAAAGTCATAGTTCACACAGATCATTCCGCCCTCAAGCATTTACTTACGAAAAAAGATGCCAAACCCCGATTAATTTGATGGATTTTGCTTTTGTAGGAGTTTGACATAGAGATCCAAGACATAAAAGGAACAGAAAATCAAGTAGCAGACCATCTATCAAGACTTGGAGAAGAAGCACAAATAGAAAAAAGGCTGGACATTCAAGAGTCGTTTGTCGATGAGCAGATTCTGGCGGTCAGAACTGTTGAACTTCCATGGTTTGCAGATTATGTAAACTATCTAGTCAGTGGACTAAAACCACCAGAAGCAACCGTTCAACAACTTAAGAAGTTCTTAAAAGACGTCAAAGACTACTACTGGGATGAACCGTATTTGTATAAGCTAGGGCCTGATCAAATACTAAGATGGTGTGTACCGGAAGAGGAGATACCTTTGATATTGGGAGCCTATCATGCAGCTCCATACGGAGGACATTTCGCAAGACTCAAGACAGCGACCAAAGTCCTCCAATCCAGCTATTTTTGGCCTAGTCTCTTCAAAGATGCGCACCTCTTCACAAAAAATTGTGATCAATGCCAAAGGCCGGGGAACCTGACAGCTAAAAGCGAAATGCCCCTACACTTCATACTCGAAGTGGAAATCTTCGACGTATGGGTGATAACTCTCCAAAAGGGAGTTATTTAGACCTTATTTCTATATTGATTTGTGTGTCTTTTGTGCTCAATAGGGTTCCTTTTAGATATATATTATATGTTTTAACCCATTTGGAAGAATGGATTCTTTGGAAGTTATTTTGTGCAGAATATATTGCTGAGCAACTTGAGGGAGCAAAATCTGTGCTACACCAAAGCAGAGAGCAAAACTGCCACATCACAGCTCGTTAGCCAATTTAATGAACTGAAATTAGTTAAGCTAATCTCGGATTAAAGGAGCAAGGAGAGCCATCCACGTGTCTAGGTCAACCTAATTCAAGCTTGTCTTCACTCTATAAAAGGGAAAAGTCGTCCAAGTCAAAGACATTCCACTCTTTGGGAAGAGATCATTTCTCATTTCCATCATTGGGAGCCGAATAGAGGAGGAAGATTAGGGACTACAAGAAGACCATCAATTACGAAGTTGATCAAGGGAATTAGTATTTTCTTGTATTATTTTGTAATTATGGATGCACTTACTTATATTGTAACGTGTGTTGCCATGAGCTCTATGAACTAAATTCATTTAGGTGTTGGTAGGAAATATGTAATTGTCGTGCTTAATCTCTATGCAATATATGTTGATTTGATGCATCTTGATTATTTGTTGTGCTTATTTATATTTTGTGCCCGCTTGGCCAGTCGGTATGAATACCACTTCCTAGTTTCAGAGATGATTTGGGGAGTGTGTGACATTTAATCACACTAGATCAATGTGTATTGGTGAACGCCAGTGACTGAGCTAGGGATAGCCAGTTGCCTAGTGCTTGATCGGTAGTGCATCATTGGAGTTGAAACATATTCTAAAAAATCCAGAGTTCCGGGAGGATCCTGCTAATAAGACTGCAAGAGTTTTGCCTGATTAATAATATTGCTAGAGCATCTTTTAAAAAAATTACTAAATCCTGACCAGCGCCTGTTTCTAATCTGTCTGCTTTATTTGTTTACTTTCTATTCCATCATTTCTTTTGTTTCAGCATTATATCAAAATCAATCATTTTAACCACCTTTGAAACCATTGAAAAGTTATACAAAATAGGTAAAGTGGGGGCTAATTCAGACCTTGGATTCCATAAATACTTATTACTTGTTGCGGATTGTGTATGTTTGCACAGTGTTCTAGAGTCTAATTTTCATCTTATTTTTACTCACTCTAGGAACCCAACAAGTTTTTGGCTCCGTTGCCAGGGACTTGAATAAGTTTTTATCTGATCTGTTTTGTGTATGTGTTTTAGTGGTTTGGTGCTAGAACTTTTTTATTGTTTCTTTTGTTTTTGCAGTTGTGAGTTTGGTGCATGAGCGATCCGCCTGGGGTAAGGTTCGAGCTTGATCCAGAAATCGAGAGGACATTTAGGAGAAGGAGAGAGCAGCGTAGAAACCAAAATTCAATGGCTGACGTGCCATGTCTCCCGCAGGGTCTAGAAGATCCAGTGAACCCCCAGCAGAATCGTTTGCTGCAGCAAAATCCACCGCTGGAGCAAAATGAACAGCAAAATAATCAGGTTGAGAATCCTATCTTGGTAGCGAACGATAGGGCCAGAGCCATTCGAGCGTATGCTTTTCCGATGTTTGATGAGTTAAATCCAGGGATTGCACGTCCTCAAATTGAGGTAGCAAATTTTGAAATGAAACCGGTTATGTTTCAGATGTTGCAAACCGTGGGTCAGTTCCATGGTTTGTCATCTGAAGAGCCTCATTTACACCTTAAGTCTTTTCTAGGAGTTAGTGATTCTTTTGTAATTCAAGGAGTGCCTAGAGATGCCCTTAGATTAACTTTGTTCCCGTATTCTCTTAGAGATGGAGCAAAGGCATGGTTAAATTCTTTTGCAATTCAAGGAGTGCCTAGAGATGCCCTTAGATTAACTTTGTTCCCGTATTCTCTTAGAGATGGAGCAAAGGCATGGTTAAATTCTTTTGCTCCAAGATCAATTAGGGCATATAATGAGTTAGCAGAAAAATTTCTTAGTAAATATTTCCCACCAAATAGGAATGCTAAATTGAGGAGTGAAATAGTAGGGTTTAGGCAACTTGAAGATGAAACTTTTAGTGAGGCTTGGGAGAGGTTTAAGGAGCTTTTGCGAAAGTGTCCCCACCATGGTTTACCTCATTGTATCCAAATGGAAACATTTTACAATGGGTTAAATGGAGTAACCCAAGGTATGGTTGATGCTTCGGCTGGAGGGGCCCTTTTGGCAAAAACTTTTAATGAAGCCCATGAAATTTTAGAAAGAATATCAACTAATAGTTATCAGTGGTCGGATGTTAGAGGCACAAATAAAAAGGTTAAGAGTGTGTTAGAGGTTGATGGTGTGTCCACCATTAGGGCTGATATTGCAATGTTAGCTAACGCTCTTAAAAATGTGACAGTAGTTAGTCATTAGCAACCACCAGCTGTGGAACCTGCTGCAGTGGTGAACCAAGTTGTAGAGGAAGCATGTGTCTATTGTGGTGAAGAGCACAACTACAAGTTTTGCCCCAGCAATCCAGCTTCTGTGTTTTTTGTAGGTAATCAGAGGAATAACCCTTATTCTAACTTTTATAATCCAGGTTGGCGCAACCACCCCAACTTCGCATGGGGAGGATAAGGAAGTAATGTGCAAGCACAACAAAAGGTGAACCAGTCGGGATTTGCTAAAGCACAGGTATTGCCCCAGCAAAATAAGCAGGCTTTGCCCCAGCAAAATTGATGTGCAAATTGCTAACCGCAAGTGTATGGGTCAAGTAATAATATAGTGTTTTCGTGTAAAACGAGTGTCGTCCTCTGGATTGGTTTTCTAGCAAATTAAGTATCGTGAATACTTTTGTCCAATTTTATTTAGGGAGCAAAACTCAATGATAAAGATAAAAGTAAAGACTAAAAGCATAAAAATAAAAGTGGAGACTCAAATGGAAAGACTCTTAGGGAATTGATTTCATTGATTAAGATTGAGGATTGATTAATAGGAATGAATTGACCGTGCAATTATTCTACAAGCCAAGGAAACTTTTGTCACGATTACCTCTCCCGAGTATAATTGATTCTCATGCATATAAACTAACTTGATATCCCTATCTAAGTTCATTAACATGCAAGGCATTATTCGGTTCGGTCCTTGTTACGCTTCTAGAGATATTCCAAATCCCGTCACAAACTTAGAATTTCTACTCTAGTCATGCAATTAAACAAGGTAAGTCTTAGGCCAAATCCTCCCTCCCGAGTTAGATTCAACACTTAAATCATTCAATTAGTGATCAAGTAATTGAAAGCATTAAACAAAATTGCATGCATAAAATAAAAACACATTCATACCTAAAATCAATCCAAAAACTAAAACAATTACATCAATCCCTAAGACAAACAACTAGCAATTCATAGTCTTTAAACCATAAACACTAATTGAAAGAAAAGCCATAAAAACTACAAGAGGTAAGGGAAAGAGAAAGGAAAACTCGAATCCGTCGAAACCGACACGTCCCCGTCACGATCTCCACGTCTTCTCGCTTGATTCCCGCTCCTTGGCCTTGCTTTAGCTCCCACCAAAGGTCTCTAGTCGAAATTAGGGCTAAAATCTAACCAATTGGACTCTCCTTGGCCGTAGCATGAAAAGATGAATTTATAGAAAATCTGGCGACAGCGTCGCGATGCTGTCGCGATACCGCATTTTTGGAAAATTTGCCTATAGCGTCGCGACGCTATGATTTTTTTTTTTTTTTTTTTTTTTTTTTTTTTTTAGATTGAAGACTCCATTTGACTCCAATTGCTGAATTAAGCTTCAAACACATACTTCCTACAAATAAAACATAAAAATGCATAAATTTGGGCAAATAATTGTAAAAGACTAGCTTAATTAATCAGAGAAAAATAGCTAGCTATGCTCGCTATCAAAAATTCAGAGAGTTCTCTTGAGGCAATGATGAAAGAATATATGGCTCGTACAGATGCCGCAATTCAAAGTAATCAAGCTTCAATGAGAGCCCTGGAATTGCAAGTGGGCCAGCTAGCTAATGAGCTGAAGCTGAGGCCTCAAGGGAAACTTCCTTCAGATACTGAACACCTTAGAAGGGAAGGTAAGGAGCAGGTAATGGCAATGACTCTAAGGAGTGGTAAGCCACTAGAAGAGAGAAAAGAGCCTAGTAAACCCCAAAATGTAGAAAATAATTGTGATAAAAATGATGTTGTTGAGAAAGAGTTGGAGTCTGGTCAGGGTGCTGGAGGCAGCAATAATGATGCTGGAGCATCTGGTTCTGTTCCAGATGTGGAACCACCTTATGTGTCGCCCCCACCTTAAGTACCACCTCTACCTTTTCCACAAAGGCAAAGGTCTAAGAATCATGATGGTCAATTTAAGAAGTTTTTAGAGATTCTTAAGCAGTTGCATATAAATATCCCTTTAGTAGAAGCTATAGAGCAAATGCCTAATTATGCTAAATTTCTTAAGGATATTTTAACTAAAAAGAAGAGGTTAGGTGAGTTTGAAACTATATCTCTTACTGAGGAATGTAGTGTTATTCTTAAGAATGGGCTGCCAACCAAGACTAAGGATCCAGGATCATTTACTATACCTGTGTCTATAGGTGGAAAAGAGTTAGGTAGAGCACTTTGTGATTTAGGTGCTAGCATTAACCTTATGCCTCTTTCGGTCTTTCGTAAGTTAGGTATTGGTGAAGCAAGGCCCACCACAGTCACACTTCAACTAGTTGATAGGTCTATCACATATCCAGAGGGTAAAATTGAGGATGTCTTAGTGAAGGTAGATAAGTCCATATTTCCTGTTGATAGATGTTCAAAAAGGGGAATTAACAATGAGGTTTTATAATGAGGAAGTAAAATTTAATGTGTTTAAGGCCATGAAGTATCCAGACGAAATGGAAGATTGCTCTTTCATTAGGATTCTGGAGAACACAATTGTTGAGACAGCAATGCAGGATTCGACAAACAAACATTTGGAAGATCATGGAGAGGTTAGTGTAGAGGATTTAGAAGTGTGTTCTTTAGAAAGAAAAAATGAAAAAGAAGTGTCTAGGTGTGAGGATGTTTTTAAGTCTTTAGATTTGGATCAAAGGAAGGCTCCTCCTATTAAGCCATCCCTAATTGAGGCACCCACTTTAGATTTGAAGCCCTTGCCGGATCATCTAAAGTATGTGTATGTTGGGGAGGGTGAGACGTTGCCCATTATTGTTGCATCAGATTTAATGTCGGAGCATGAAGAGGCCTTAATTAAGTTGCTGCAGCAATATCGCTAGGCAATAGGTTGGACATTGGCTGACATTCAGGGAATTAGCCCATCTTTCTGTATGCACAAAATTACTCTAGAGGAGGGATCCTTTAGGAGTATTGAGCAACAGAGAAGGCTTAACCCTGCAATGAAATAGGTTGTTAAAAAGGAGGTGATTAAATGGTTGGATGCTGGCATTATTTATCCAATTGCAGATAGCAATTGGGTAAGCCCTGTCCAATGTTTTCCTAAGAAAGGAGGTGTCACGGTGGTGAGCAATAAAGACAATCAGTTGATCCCAACCAAGACAGTAACTGGCTGGAGGGTTTGCATGGATTACAGGGGGCTTAATAAAGCTACCCGTAAGGACCATTTCCCTCTACCATTTAATGACTAAATGTTGGATAGATTGGCTGGTCAGGCCTACTACTGTTTCTTAGATGGTTATTCTGGGTATAACCAGATTACCATTGCTTTTGAGGATCAAGAAAAAATCACTTTCACCTGCCCTTATAGGATATTTGCTTTTAGGCGAATGCCTTATGGCCTTTGCAATGCTCCAGCAACATTTCAGCGGTGTATGTTAGCAATTTTTTCTGATATGATTGAGTCCACGGTTGAGGTATTTATGGACAATTTTTTCAGTTTTTGGAGGATCTTTTCAAAGTTGTTTGGATAATTTAGGTAAGGTGTTAAAGAGATGTGAGGATACCCATCTAGTTCTTAATTGGGAGAAATGCCACTTCATGGTGAAGGAGGGCATTGTGCTAGGTCATAGAATTTCAAAGAACGGTCTAGAGGTTGATCGAACAAAAATAGAGGTTATTGAGAGATTAGAACCACCGAGTTCAGTGAAAGGGATTCGGAGTTTTTTAGGTCATGCTGGATTTTATAGAAGGTTCATAAAGGATTTTTCAAAAATTAGTAAGCCTCTTTGTAACTTATTGTGCACTGATCATGTTTTTTACTTTAATGCAGATTGTAGGAAGGCTTTTGAAACTTTAAAGGCTGCTTTAATCTCAGCACCCATTCTTTGTGCACCTAATTGGAGTTTACCATTTGAGGTAATGTGTGATGCGAGTGATGTTGCAGTAGGTGCTTTGCTGGGGCAAAAGCAGGGCAAATTTATCGTCCATCCTATATATTATGCAAGCAGGGTTTTAAATGAGGCACAAATCAACTATACAACTACTGACAAGGAGTTGTTAGCTGTTGTGTTTGCTTTTGAGAAATTCCGGCCATATTTCGTTGGATCCAAAGTCATAATTTTCATGGATCATGCAGCAATAAGGTACTTAATATCTAAAAAAGATGCAAAGCCTAGATTGATTCGTTGGGTTTTACTATTGCAGGAATTCGACTTGGAGATAAAGGACAAGAAGGGATCAGAGAATGTCATTGCAGATCATTTGTCTTGTCTTGATCCAACATCATCTTTGCTGAAGCAATCTGCCATTTTAGATTCCTTTCTAGACGAACAGCTCTTTGCTGTTGAGGTAAAGGTAGTCAAGGATGTCCCTTGGTATGCTGATATTGCCAACTTTTTGGTAAAGAGAGTCACTCCTATTGATATGGATTAGAGGCAGATGAAAAAGTTTAAGCATGATGCGGAAATTTTCTATTGGGATGAGCCATTTATGTATAAGCAATGTTATGATGGTATTATTCGTAGGTGTGTTTCAGGTGAGGAAGCAAAGGAAATCCTGGCGCAATGTCACTCTTCGCCGTATGGAGGCCATTTCAGTGGACAGAAGACAGCTATGAGGATTTTGCAATGTAGATTCTTCTGGCCTTCCTTATTTAAGGATGCCCATTGGTTCTATAAGCAATGTGATGCTTGCCAAAGAAGAGGAAACTGTTGGGCACTACACCGCAATTACCGCAAGTGCACGGGCCGCAAGTAATATAAAACGGAAATATTCCGAGTATCGAATCCACAGGAAGGCAAAGGGAAAATTAAGCAAAGCAATAAATTCTTGATCACTAAAAATACTTGAAGGAAATAATATTTAGGGACCAAAACATGCAATTGAAATGAATTTAAAACTTAAATCAATTAAAGAAATCAAATTGATCAGTCAAGAAATAAAAATATGGAGAAACAGCTTTTTAAATGGGAAGTGAGGTCTTGAAACTCAATTAATAGCTAAATAATTATTACAATTATCCTATCTCGTTGCCCAACTAATTATACTCCTAGAATCTCCGTTAATCATATAGGTTCTCCTGTCGGTCTCCCCTAATTGTAATTAATACATTTTAACAACCTATGTGTCCTTAGCGCCATTAAAATTCGTTAATTATTACGCTCTGATTCATTTTAGGAATCTAAGTTTAATCAACTAATCCCGTTGTCACTACGGGCAATTAAACTAGTTGCATGGATTATGATCTATCCTAACTTCTCTCCGTCGAGTCTCCATTAAGAATCATATCAATATACAATTGGCCAGATTGCATACAGCATTACGAGCATCCATACAAATAAATAGTAAAAAGGGCAAGAGATAGGCAATTATAACAACATTTAACTATAATTTCATTTCAAGACCCAAATTGGGGTTTAGCTATACATAGCTAAACTATTCACAAAATTTACAATGAAAAGCATAAATATGAGCACAATAAAAGGGAAGGAATTGACCGTCGAAGACCCCGTCGCTGGCGCTTGGAGTCCCTCCGAGCAAACCTTGAGCCTCCTAGAGCGCTCCCCAAAACTCTCCAAAATTTTCCCACTAAAAAAACTCTCAAAAAGGCTAGAAAGCCTTGAGAGAGGCTCCAAAGGAGCCAAGGAAGGAAGGGAATAAATGAAAGAAATGATGATTGATGGTAAAAATGGGCACCTAGGGGCGCTATTTATAGGCCCGGAAATTGGACGGCGTCGCGACGCTATTGGCACAAGTCGATGACGTCACGTCGCGACGCTGTCCCTACAGCGTCTCGACGCTAGGCGAATTCCAGATCTTTCATGCATGTTTTGGGCTTCAATTCTTGGGCCAACTTTAATTCTTTTTGGACCTCTTTCTTATGGTTGACTTCTTTGGACTCCCACTTGACCCATGTATGGAATTTGGGCTTGAATGGCTTCTTTTGGGCATTTTTTCACCAAAATCCATAATTTTGCTCCTAAAGACCAGATAACAAATTATATTAAATATCTTCAATAAAAGCACAATTAAAGCACTAAAAAGCTTAATATTTTAGTGCTAAAATAGCGACATTTCTGCCCGCTATCACACTCTCAAACTTAAGCTTTTGCTAGCCCCTAGCAAAATAAATTCGAAAGATGCATCAAATAGAATCGCTCAAGCCTCAATGATTTTGGAATTTTTAAGATAGAATGGAAAACATGCAAGTGGAATAAGGAATCACCGCATACTCATGAAGAAATCTTAAGATGGTTTGAACTTAAGATTAATGAATAGCATGCTCAAGACTTTTCTACTGATTCTTTTACTAACCTAGATTAGTCTTATGGCTTTCTCAATTTGTTTTCCCCCTACACTGGCTAAGAGCCCCTAATAGGTCGGAGTTCTTCTATCATGCAAAAAAAAGAAACTAGGGCGCCTGACATTTTTCTTTTTCATGGGGGAGCAAAACTCACAATTGATTTTTCACTTTCTTTTTCTTTAGCTACTCCCCCAAACTTGCATTTTGATATCTAATGGTATTAGCTTTCATACTACGGTGCAGGGAACCTTAACCCGAATTTTATTCTCTGGTTGGCCTAACTGATCACACCGTAGGTAGCTCTTTTTACCCCTAGGCTTTTTTCTTTTGTGCAAGCAAAAAAAATATTTTCTTTTCTTTTTCAACAGATTTTTCTTTTCTCTCCTTTTCTTTTGTTGCTTTTGCTTTTCTCTCAGCAGGAATAACATTTTTATTTTTTTTTTACCTAGCTCTTTAGAACAATCAAGCATGAACTTCCTAGTATTAGAAACTAAGCCTATCGGGGTGAAAACAAACTTTAAAAATCATAATAATAATCTAGATTTTCAAAGATGTCATTAGATAAGTCTATCGCATGCTTTAGACATCAAAACTAAGTATCAAAAAGTTTTAAAATTTCACAATTTCTGTTATGCTCCCAGATTCCACAACATATAAACCATTTTCTCCCAAAACTTCTAAAATCACATCCTCGGCTATCATGGCTATCTACTCATGCATCCTATAGAATTTAAATATGCTCAACACAGCGAAAGCCTCCCCCCTAAACTTAAATTAAACATTGTCCCTAATGTTTATTAACAATAAAGCATAAAGGAGGGATACTGAGACTTCCCTGAGTTAGGAGCAATTCATTCTCTTCCTTTGGTTCAGAAAAATGGGATCCTTGGAGCTTTGGGTTTTGCTAAGGTGATCCTGCAAAACAAAATTGGATCACGAAGCAAAGAAAATTAATTATCGCAAAAACAACTACCTAAATTTTAATCCTTGGGTTGCCTCCCAAGCAGCGCTTCCTTTAACGTCTTTAGCTAGACGAGGCTCAAAATAAAAGTTTTCATCATCCTCCGGGCCTTGCAAAAAATCTCGCACCGAATTGCACACTACAAACAGGGGACAAAAGAAACTTTCCCGTGGCCCATCATCACTAAAGAGATTGTTATAATAACATTTCAGAAACTATGTAGCAGCATCAAATCTCTTTTCTAAGTCTCTATTCACAAAACAATTGTTTACTGAGTCATCAAGCGTTATGATATCTACCGGTCTAGGATCTAAAGGTGGCCTATCAACCATGCCAATCCACTCATCAGATTCGCTATCTACATGCTCAGAAGATTCCTCAGACTCAATATTGAAAAATGATTCAACTAAGCTATCATATGACTCGCTATCAAAGGAATTAAAGAATATAAGCTCCTCTGGGTCAGATTCTAAACTATTATCCACATCATCAGGACCCGAATCAAAATTATTCACACTTTCAGTGTCCGACTCTATATACTCATCAGGATCAGACTCAAAATTATCATCTATCAAGTAATCATCTCCATGCAAATCATGCTCATTATCAGAATCAGACAAATCAATCTCATTATCAAAATTATCAATTTCAGGCAATTCCAATTCATTCTCAAAAGAAGGTAAGTCATCAATTGCAGACATTTCATTCTCAAAAGTAGGCAGGTCTAATTCATTTTCAAAATCAGGTAGATCTACATCAATTAGCTCATTCTCAAACAGAAGATCATCGAAAAATGCATTATGATTAGAATTTTCATCACCCATAGGCGCCTCTCCTAATCCTAGGCCAAGATTATACTCTACCTCTTCATCATCGACAGTCAAATATTCTGGACCTATAGAAAAACAAGTATGCAAACTACATACAGATTCATCTTGTCCAAAAATATTAAAAATGACTTTTTCATCATCTACGTTCAAGGTAAGCTTACCAGTATGCACACTAATCTCAGCCTTACCAATTGCTAAGAAAAGTCTACCTAGAATAATGGGTGCCTCTCTGTCTTCCTGCATGTCGAGTACCACAAAATCTACAGGGAAGATAAATTTGTTGACCTTCACCAGCACGTCCTTCACAACACCCATCGGGTGGGTAATCGATCTATCAGCAAGCTGGAGGGTGACATCGGTGTTCTTCATTCCTGTCAAACCAATCTTCCTGTACACAGAATAGGGCATCAAATTTATACCAGCACCTAGATCACACAAAGCCCTATTGAAAGATACTTCTCCAATAATACAGGGAACAGTAAAACTCCCTGGGTCTTTTTGTTTAGAAGGCATCTTTCCAGAAACTATGGTACTACTGTTTTCAGATAATTTAAAAACCTCTTTTTTCAAGCTTTTCTTCCTAGATAACATTTCTTTCATGAACTTCCCATAATTAGGCATATTATACAAAGCATCAACTAAGGGAATGTTCACAGACAATTTTTTAAACATCTCTAGGAATTTCTGAAACTGCTCATCTAATTTAACATTTTTAAAGCGCTGAGGAAAAGGTAACTCCCTGTAGTCAAAGGTTGGAAATTCGCCCCTCCGCTTGGGCGGGCTAATGTGTGAGTCTTTGTCATGATGGCTGCATGGAACCACTTCTTCCTCGTTCAGCTTCTCTTCATGCCTGTCGTTCTGCTCTACATCTTGTTTCTTTCCTGCAAAAGAGTTAGAAAAATCACAATTCAAATCAACAGAGTTAGGAGGATGTAGGGACCTTTCAGAGGAGGCTTTTTGTGCCTCAGCCCTTCCATCTTCATCCTTGCTCTTTTCTTCTTTCTTCTTTTCTGAACTGATCTCCAACTGTCTACCACTTCTCAGTGTCACCATCTTGCACTGCTCTCGAGGATTGGGTTCAGTGTCGCTTGGAAACTTCCCTTTCTGAAGGGCATTCACCTCTGAAGCTATCTGACCAATCCGAACTTCTATATTCTTTAGAGCTGTGTCGTGGTTATTTACTACTGTCTGCAGATTCACATTTAACACTTTCTGTTCTTTGATAAACATGGCCACCATCTTCTCCAGGTTACTCTTCTTTTCTGGCGAACTCGTTGATGCAAATCCTGGCTGTGGCTGCAAAACATTCTTCGTGTTCGAGTTCGAAAAGTTCTCATGATTGCGCAGATTGGGATGGTAGAAGTTTGGTACTCATTGAGTGAATGGTCCGTTTCCCTCATACTGAACTTCTTCCACATCTTGATTCTCTTTCTTCGAATATCCTTCAGCTAAGGTGGAAATGGACTTGACCACCTCAGATGAAGTCATCTTGTTCAGGGCGTTTGTCAAATATGCCATCTGTGCCTTCAACGAACTTGACTCATCTAATTCATAAATTCCAGCCTTCTTGGAAACTATCCCCCTCTCAGTCGGCCACTAGTAACTGGTCGCTGCCATTTCCTCTAGAAGATCCTTGGCTTCCGTTACTGTTTTGGAAAGAAAACTCCCACCCGCTGATGTGTCTAAAACTGTCTTGGTGGATGGATTCAGTCCGTTGTAAAATAACTGCACCTGGAGCCAATTTGGGTAGCCATGTTGGGGGCATCGCCTAAGCATCTCTTTATATCTCTCCCATGCCTCATACAGCTGCTCCTCGTCCAATTGCCTGAATGTTCCGATCTCAATCCGGAGTTTCGTAGTCTTGGCAGGCAGGAAAAATTTCGTCGGAAATGCCTGGGCAAGCTCGTCCCATGTGCTGATATTGCCCGTCTCGACTGATTCGAGCCAATCGTTTGCCTTATCTTGCAGAGAAAATGGGAATAACCTCAATCTTATCGCATCGGCCGAAACTCCATTCATCTTTACTGTCCCGCATATCTCCAAGAATGATCGCAGATGTGAGTGTGGATCCTCTGAAGGGTGTCCCTTAAAAGAATTATCTCGCGCCATCTGAATCAGTCCTATTTTCAACTCAAAATTGTTAGCTTGGATTGGGGCGTAAACGATTCCGAAATTCTCGGTTGGGAGAACTGGCTATAAAAAGTCTCTAATTGCCTTGGGAGCTTCATCTTGATGGGTCATTGCTTCCGTTAGTCTTTTCTCTCTACGAATAGATCTGAGTGTCCTGGTAATTTCAAGAAATAAAGGAAACAAATAAACCGCCTTATGTCTTCGCATTCAACACTCCCAAACAATCAAAAGAACCAAACAAAAAAACAAAAATAAAATATTCACAAACAAAAATATTCACAACCTAAATTACCATTTATCCCCTTCTTTTTAATGTCAAGAAAAAATTATTTTGCTTAAAAATCAAGTCTCCCCGGCAACGGCGCCAAAAACATGTTGGGCACTACACCGCAATTACCACAAGTGCACGGGCTGCAAGTAATATAAAACGGAAATATTCCGAGTATCGAATCCACAGGGAGGCGAAAGGAAAATTAAGCAAAGCAATAAATTCTTGATCACTAAAAATACTTGGAGGAAATAATATTTAGGGACGAAAACATGCAATTGAAATGAATTTAAACTTAAAGCAATTAAAGAAATCAAATTGATCAATCAAGAAATAAAAATATGGAGAAAGAGCTTTTTAAATGGGAAGTGGGGTCTTGAAACTCAATTAATAGCTAAATAATTATTACAATTATCCTATCTCGTTGCCCAACTAATTATACTACTAGAATCTCCGTTAATCACATAGGTTCTCCTGTCGGTCTCCCCTAATTGTAATTAATCCATTTTAACAACCTAAGTGTCCTTAGCGCCATTAAAAATCGTTAATTATTACGCTCTGATTCATTTTAGGAATCTAAGTTTAATCAACTAATCCCGTTGTCACTACGGGCAATTAAACTAGTTGCATGGATTATGATCTATCCTAACTTCTCTCCGTCGAGTCTCCATTAAGAATCATATCAATATACAATTGGCCAGATCGCATACAGCATTATGAGCATCCATACAAATAAATAGTAAACAGGGCAAGAGATAGGCAATTATAACAACATTTAACTATAATTTCATTTCAAGACCCCAAATTGGGGTTTAGCTATACATAGCTAAAATATTCACAAAATTTACAATGAAAAACATAAATATGAGCACAATAAAAGGGAAGGAATTGACCGTCGAAGACCCCGTCGTTGGCGCTTGGAGTCCCTCCGAGCAAACCTTGAGCCTCCTAGAGCGCTCCCCAAAACTCCCCAAAATTTTCCCACTAAAAGAACTCTCAAAAAGGTTAGAAAGCCTTGAGAGAGGCTCCAAAGGAGCCAAGGAAGGAAGGGAATGAATGAAGGAAATGATGATTGATGGTAAAAATGGGCACCAAGGGGCGCTATTTATAGGCCCGAAAATTGGACAGCGTCGCGACGCTATTGGCACAGCGTCTCGACTTTGTGAGGTCATCGACTTGCCGGCCAAGAAATGGGACAGCGTCACGACGCTGTCCCTTCAGCGTCTCGACGCTAGGCGAATTCCAGATCTTTCATGCGCGTTTTGGGCTTCAATTATTGGGCCAACTTTAATTCTTTTTGGACCTCTTTCTTACGGTTGACTTCTTTGGACTCCCCCTTGACCCATGTATGGAATTTGGGCTTGAATGACTTCTTTTGGGCATTTTTTCACCAAAATCCATAATTTTGCTCCTAAAGACCAAATAACAAAATATATTAATTATCTTCAATAAAAACACAATTAAAGCACTAAAAAGCTTAATATTTTAGGGCTAAAATACCGACATTTCTGCCCGCTATCAGAAACTTAGGGCCTAGAGATGAAATGCCTCTAACTTACATTTTGGAAGTGGAATTATTCGATGTGTTGGGTATTGATTTTATGGGGTCGTTTCCCCCTTCTAATGGTAATATTTTTATCTTATTGGCAGTTGATTACGTGTCCAAGTGGGTGGAGGTCATTGCATGCCATCAGAATGACGGCAAGACAGTATCAAGGTTTCTTCAATTGCACATTTTTGCGCGGTTTGGGACACCTAGAGCTCTAGTGAGTGACGAGGGTACACATTTTGTTAATAATGTCTTAACTAAGCTTTTAGCTAAGTATGGAATCAAGCATAGGATAGCTACCCCCTATCACCCACAGGCAAATGGTCAAGCTGAAATAAGCAACAGGGAAATCAAATCGATTCTAGAGAAAGTAGTCCATCCATCTAGGAAAGATTGGTCTTTTCGGTTAGATGAGGCTCTTTAGGCTTATAGGACAACCTATAAGACTCATCTAGGTATGTCTCCCTATAGGTTAGTATATGGGAAAACTTGTCATTTACCGTTAGAGCTTGAGCATAAAACGTTTTGGGCTTTGAAAAAATTAAATTTTGATCTGAGTCGTGTAGGGGCAATAAGAATGCTGCAGCTTAATGAATTGGAGGAATTTTGCCAATTTTCTTATGAAAATTCGAAAATGTATAAAGAAAAGACTAAGCAATGGCATGATAAGAAAATTAAACCTAAAGAGTTTTTCAAAGGTCAGAGAGTTTTGCTTTACAATTCTAGATTGAAGTTGTTTCCTGGGAAACTAAAATCTAAATGGTCAGGGCCATTTATTGTGATTGAAGTTTTTCCCCATGGAGCAATTACTTTAAAAGATGAAAAAGATGGGAGAGTGTTCAAAGTTAATGGGCAGCGTGTGAAACATTATTGGGGAGAGGAGTTCCAGTCGAAATATCATTCCCTAAAGTTGGTTGATGAATGAGAGAGCGAGATATTTACGGGACCATTTCACAGAGCAATATTTTGAGCTCCCAGTGTTTGTTTTGATTTTATTTCGCTGATTTGGTTGGATTTTAATTCGAATTATTTTAGATCTTGCATGATTTATTTTAATTCGTTGTTATTTTTAATCATGTAGATTTTATTTTATTTTTTGGTTTTTTTATTATTTATGTCAGTTTAGTTTTTATCTATTCCGATTAGATTTAATTAGATTTTATTTCAGTTTGTATTTTCGGTTATTTAAATTTCTGTTTAGATTTAGATTTTAGATAAGGTTTTTCCTGATTTATTTGGCTTCGAATAAAAAGAGATTTGATTTAAACGGTTAATTTAAAATTCCTTATTTGATTTTTCTGATTTGAATTTGAATTCTTCCGTATCCAAGATTCTTCTAGAAGATAATCTTTGTCCAGAAGGTTGTTGCGGCAATTTTATGGCCGAATCAAATATTTCGTCCGAATAGGAAGGGTTTAGTTGTGGATTAATTATTTTTACCGTTTGATTTTGAATTTGTCGTGGGCAGGTAAATTGCATGAAGAAGTCTGATGCTGCCACGTGTCGCACAGGGGAAATCCAAGGGCATAGCCGTTAGACAGCGCATCATCATTTACCATGGGTGTTTGAACTTCAGATTTTACTGTTTGATGGTTTTAATTCTACTGATTGCATGCGATTTTAAATGGTAATTTTAATTAATGAAGAGCAAAATCTTTCGGTTGAGATTTTATTTTGCTGAAGCCCTATTTATTCACAGCCTTCGGTAAGTTTCTTTTCACTTTATCTTCTCATTTCATTCCTTGTCGTTTGTGTTTTTCCTTTTTTTTTTTTTTTACTATAAACACTTTTGAGTCTCTAATGGCGAAAACGAGAGGAAGAAAGGAAAGAGACAATGACGAATAAGAGGTACCAGTTACCCTTGAGGTACAAAAGACGAAGGCAAAGAAAAAGAAAACGCCGGAGGAAAAGGAAGCTAAAAGAAAAAGAAGGCAACGGAGGGCTAAGGATCAAGAAATTGTACAGAAGGCAGTGGAAGATATTGCTGCCGAGGTAGTTGAGAAAGAAAATTCGAAGGAACCTGAAGGAAAAAACCCTGAACAGACTGACCCGATAGTTGAGGATACGCAAGAAGTTCAAGAAGAACAGACAGAGGATGCGTAAGAAGGACAGACAGAGGTTGTGCAGGAAAAAGGCAATGAGCAGGAGGCGCAAGAGCAAGAGGCTCGAGTCGAGGTTATTATGCCGGAGGTACCCCGTCGTCGCCGTCGGAAGCAGAAAGCCGGCCGAGTCAGGGTGGTCCGGACTGATACTCCCTCGCCGCCGACAACTGATTCTGAGAAAGAGAATGCAGAGAGAGAAGAACAGGAGAAAAAGGAGGTTGAAGACAAAGTAAGAGAGGAAGCAGAGAAAAAGGTTGAGGAAGAAATTTTGCCCAAACAAAGGGAAGACAAGGGCAAAGGTATTGCTGAAGCATCGCCGGAACCTGAAGATAGTGAAACAGAGAAGCCACGGTTACCGTACAATCGCTTCGTCAACAATCTTGCCAGAGCAAAGTATGTCGGGATGCTAAAAAGAGACTTTTTGTTTTAGCGTGGGTTTGGCGATGATCTGCCACGGTTCTTGAGGACTGGAATAGCGAACCATGGTTGGAGTCAGTTCTGTGCAAAGCCAGAGCTGGTAAATTCCAACATTGTTCGAGAGTTTTATGCAAATATGGATGATCAAGAGGGATTTCAGGCTATCGTCCAAGGAGTGCCCGTTGACTGGAGCCCAAGAGCTATCAATTCTTTATTCAACCTCTAGGACTTTCCGCACGCAGGTTTCAATGAGATGGTGGTAGCGCCATCAAATGATCAATTAAATGCGACTATTCTAGAGGTTGGCATCGAGGGGGCCTAGTGGAGATTGTCGAAGACAGAAAAGCGTACATTTCAAGCTGCCTATTTGAAAAGTGAAGCCAATACGTGGATGGGCTTCATCAAGCTACACTTACTGCCGACAACTCACGATTCAACGGTGTCTCGAGACCGGGTACTGCTTGCAGTTGCTATTCTTTGTTCGATGAGTATTGATGTGGGCAAAATAATTTCTGCTGAGATTTTTTATTGCTAACAGAAAAAGGTTGAGAAACTGTTTTTCCCGAACACTATCACAATGTTATGTCAAAGGGCAGGGGTTCCAGTGAATGCTGATGATGTGGCTTTAATGGACAAGGGAATAATCGACACACCAAACTTGGCTAGGCTTCAAAGGACACAAGAAGCACGCCAAGGTGGTTTGGTGTGCGGCATCCACCAAATGCAGGAGCAATTACAGATGCATTCCAGCAGGATGGAGTTTGCTGAAAGGCAATTCCAAAACTTCTGGAATTATGTGAAGAGAAGGGATGCCGCACTGAGGGGGGCCTTGCAATCGAATTTTTCTAAATCATATCCGGCCTTCCCAATATTCCCTGATGATCTGCTGAACCCCTTGATTCCGCCACCGCCTGTCGAGAGAGAAGGAGATGAAGAAGAAGATCCTGGTTAGGAGGATTGAAGAAGGAAAATTAGGCGCACAGTTCTTTTGATGAAATATTTTTGTTGCTCGCGCATTTCTGACCACATCTTTTTCTGTCTTTGCTTGTTTTGTTGTTCTGCTTGTTTTTAATTTTTCTGCTGTTGGATCACCAAAAAAAAATATATGTCTGCTGATGTAATTTCTTTCTTTTTATTTTTCAATGAAATTTCCAATAGTTGTTTCTGTTCTATGGCACTAAGTAATTCTAACCTAACTAATTTTCTTCTGAATTTTTGAAGCACGGGCTGGTTAAGCTTAATTAGATCAAGGTATTCTGATCTCTAGAAACCTTTTGCTTGAGCATTTCTTCTAACCTGGTCGTTGCTGCGGCAAGAAGATTCTGAGGTAGTGTCGATTTTTTTGATCCACTTTGAACTTACTTCTAGTCCCACGCTTAGTTTAAAAATTCAGATAGAAAAATTTAAGTTTGGAGGTAAAAATCATAAAATTAATGATTCATTGAGGACAATGAATGATTCAAGTTTGGGGGACTTTTTGCTACTCCAAATGTTTTGCTCGAGCATTCCTCTCATTCATTAAATAATTTTCTAGGTTGTTGAGTAACCAGGGACATTTATGATACCTAGAGTTTTTCTTTGCGTCAAAAGATAAGCTAGGAAATATGAAAAATGGAAAAAAATTATTTGCTGAAAAAAGTTGATTGTTGAAAATTTTGTTGAGAAAATACATGGAGTAAACGTTTTGAAGGATGGATGATAATCCAGCAGTTTTTCTGTCTCCCAGAACTTAGGTGAGCTTCATCATAAAATGTCGTCATTCTGAGGGGCAAGAGATAGAATAACTTATAAGGATTTTTTAGCTTTACAATGAATATTTAGCCTAGTTGGTGATGAGTTTGAGGCAAGGGTATACTGCACCATAAAGTGGGTCATCCCATGCTTAAGAGCTTATGATTGTAGGGCTGCTCTAAGTCTGAGGAACAAAAATATAAACCCCTTAAAAATGTGTTTTAATATGTCTGGTAATAGAGCTAGGTTGTGGCAAGTTCTTAGAATTGAGTTACAAGTGGTGATTATTTGTCCATGCCGAAAGAATTATTTTGCTGCAGCAGAGCTTGGTTTTGCAGAATGCTCAGGTAGAGGTTGAAGGTAGTGTTGGATTATCTGTTTTGATTAAGCTATGCTTTGTCTAACGTTTTGAATTCTTAAGGGAAGGTTGGTTAGTATTGCTCGGGACGCGCAATAGTTCAAGTTTGGGGGTATGATAACTCTCCAAAAGGGAGTTATTTAGAACTTATTTCTATATTGATTTGTGTGTCTTTTGTGCTAAATAGGGTTGCTTTTAGATAAATATTATATATTTTAACCCATTTGGAAGAATGGATTCTTTGGAAGTTATTTTGTGTAGAATATATTGCTGAGCTACTTGAGGGAGCAAAATTTGTGTTACAGCAAAGCAGGGAGCAAAACTGCCACATCACAGCTCGTTAGCCAATTTAATGAACTGAAATTAGTTAAGCTAATCTCGGATTAAAGGAGCAAGGAGAGCCATCCACGTGTCTAGGTCAACCTAATTCAAGCTTGTCTTCACTCTATAAAAGGGAAAAGCCGCCCAAGTCAAAGACATTCCACTCTTGGGGAAGAGATCATTTCTCATTTCCATCACTGGGAGTCGAATAGAGGAGGAAGATTAAGGACTACAAGAAGATCATCAATTACGAAGTTGATCAAGGGAATTAGTATTTTCTTGTATTATTATGTAATTATGGATGCACTTACTTATATTGTAACGTGTTGCCATGAGCTCTATGAACTAAATTCATTTAGGTGTTGGTTGGAAATATGTAATTGTCGTGCTTAATCTCTATGCAATATATGTTGATTTGATGCATCTTGATTATTTGTTGTGCTTATTTATATTTTGTGCCCGCTTGGCCAGCCGGTATGAATACCAGTTCCTAGTTTCAGGGATGATTTGGGGAGTGTGTGGCATTTAATCACACTAGATCAATGTGTATTGGCGAACGCCAGTGACTGAGCTAGGGATAGCCAGTTGCCTAGTGCTTGATCGGTAGTGCATCATTGGAATTGAAACATATTCTAAAAAATCCAGAGTTCCGGGAGGTTCCTGCTAATAAGACTACAAGAGTTTTGCCTGATCAATAATATTGCTAGAGCATCTTTTAAAACAATTACTAAATCCTGACCAGCGCCTGTTTTTAATCCGTCTGCTTTATTTGTTTACTTTCTGTTCCGTCATTTCTTTTGCATCAGCATTATATCAAAATCAATCATTTTAACCACCTTTGAAACCATTGAAAAGTTATACAAAATAGATAAAGTGAGAGCTAATTCAGACCTTGGATTCGATAAATACTTATTACTTGCTGCGGCTATTGTGTATGCTTGCACAGTGTTCTAGAGTCTAATTTTCATCTTATTTTTACTCACTCTAGGAAACCAACAATGGGGGATAGACTTTATGGGACCATTCCCACCATCCTTTGGGAACATCTACATCTTGCTGGCAGTGGATTATGTATCAAAATGGATTGAGGCAATAGCAACCGCAACAAATGATGCCAAGGTGGTGAAGAAATTCTTTCTGAAGAATATCTTCACCAGATATGGGACCCCTCGCTTCATCATATGTGACGAAGGATCTCACTTCCTGAACTAAATAATAGCCAGTTTGTTTTCCAAATACAACATTAGACACAGGGTAGCTACTGCTTACCATCCCCAAACTAATGGACAAGCAGAGCTCTCTAACAGGGAAATCAAGGCTATTTTGGAAAAAACAGTGGATCCCACTCGCAAGGACTGGTCATTGAGGCTCGATGAAGCATTATGGGCCCATAGAACTGCATATAAGGCACCATTAGGAATGTCTCCGTACCGCCTCATATTCGGGAAAGCCTGTCACTTGCCACTCGAATTAGAACACAAGGCTTATTGGGCATTGAAAAAGTTTAACTTCAACATGGAGAAAGCAGGGATCAAAAGGAAATTGCAACTTAACGAGCTGGAAGAACTCCGACATTTCTCTTATGAAAATTCAAAACTCTACAAGGAGAAAGTCAAGCGACGACATGATAGAAGAATTCACCCAAAGGAGTTCTACAAAGGTCAGAAAGTATTACTCTTTAATTCCAGACTCAAATTATTTCCAATGGTCAGGGCCTTTCAAGATTGTGAAAATTTTCGACTATGGAACCGTGGTATTGACCGATAATCAGGGCATGCACTTCAAGGTAAATGGACAAAGGATCAAACCATATTGGGGGAAAGGCTTCGAGGATGAGGAAGCCCATGTCTCAGTGATTGATTTGGTATGACTTCTACACCTTGAAAGAATTTATTTTGTACATTATCTGGATCTATAAAATAATAATCTAGACAAGAGCTCTAAAATATCTGGACAAGAGTAAAAAAACTCTGTCTAGGAAAATCTTGTCTAGGAAAATTTACTTAAGATGACCATTGGGAACACCTTTTCCTGAGGATTTACCTGGGAGTTTTGAAAAGTCCATATTATTTTGAGTCTTGTCTTGTGTTTGAAATAAAATAAGAAAAATGGGAAAAAAGTGTAAGTTTGTTTTGAATAAATGATTTTTGATCAAGAGGGAACTTTGTCTAAGGCAAGTCCTGCCTAGGCTGAGGTATTTAAGCTGACCATTGGGAACACCTCTACCTGGGGACTTACCTTGAAGTTGAATTGATCAAAACGTTTCCTTAATTCTTTTAAAGAAAATATAAATAAAATAAATTATGATTAAGCATATGAGCTTTCTAACTTGTTTATGAGTGTTTCAGAAAAGAGGAGAAAGCAAAGGAAAATGAAAAAAAAGTGAAGGCAGAAAAACTGGGTGAAATGCGATCGCATTTCTCCCTAGTGTATTTGAGAATGCGACCGCATTTTTAAAAATAAGTGGGGAGTCACGAATTTCGTTTGACCTGCACGTGACCTAGTTGGAAAAGTATAAATAGCTGACTTTAGTTATTTTTCTTTTCACCAACCACTAAACCCTTTGCATTTACGTCAAAACCTCAACTCTCCATATTCTCTCATCGTGAAACCGAAACCCATATTCAAGAAGATAAAGAACACTCCAAAATCATCATCCTCACGTAAGATTACTCGTTCTCAGAGTAATCTGAACACCCACGAAGCTGAAGGTAGCGTGCAACGGCAAAAGGAGCGATCCGAAACGCCCATGCACGGCACACAAAGAACGAGACCCACGGGATTCTCACCGGCGGTCGTGAACGTCGGACCCAACACTCAAACTTCATCTTCTTCGGCAATGTCGGCCAGTTCGAGGGAGATACTGGGTTCGTCTACACCACGGAGGTCCACGCGCGCCACTGTCGTCCGCCAAACCCAAAAACCCGCGACTCAACAGTTCAGAAAACGTTCGCAGGAATGGTTTGCAATGATCCGGGAGATGAGAGCTCAGAGACGTGCTGTCCTTGAAGAAGAAGGGAATAGGCGAGATGAAGAAGAAGTCGCCAAGGCAGCTAGAAGCTCTCGGCAAGGAGAAGCTTCAACGGGTAAAAGTTCTGAGCCTCCAACTAACCCCTCTTTATCTTCCAGGACCAAACCCATTGTTACCTACAGCGCAAGAAAGAGGAGCCCGGAGAAGGCTGAGCCTGAAAAGCCACTTGAGATTAAGCCCCTCAAAACACAAAGATGCCTCCGGACGTATTCAAAGGATTAATTCGCCAAGCAGTGGCAAAGGCTCTTGCAATTGCTGAAGGGTACAAGGCTGAACAGGATGCTTTGAAAGAGATTGAGACTGAGAGAGAGATGGAAAATCAGAAAATGGTTGAGGAAGACGAATTTGCAAAGGAAAGAGATCGTGAAGAAGAGAAAAGAAGGAGAGAAGAAGAATTAGAGGTCGAGAGGGCCTTAGAAGCTGAAGAAGAAAGAAAGTATGAGGAAAACCTCAGGAGGGCAGCCATTGACTTGCAACTCCTCGAGGAAGAGAAAAAGAGAAGGGAATAACTAAAAAAAGATGAAAAACGAAGGAAGGAAGCTGAAGACTTCCTTGTAGCCTTTGAGCCACTCCACAAGGCTCAAAGTGAGGCTGAAGCAATGCTAGGGAGGGTAGAAGAAGAGGCCCAACAGGGGCTAAGAGAAGAAAATTTAGAAAAAGAAAAAGAAAGAGAAGTAGAGGATGAAGGACAGAATGCGACCGCATCTGGGCCGCATTCTGAAGAAGGCCTAGCCGAGGCCACCATTGATCAGCCAGCTGAAGAGGTTTTTGAGCCTCTATTCATGAATGACCCACCAACAGCTGATAACACCTATTCGGGAGAGAAGAGGGAGGAAGAGGAGAAGGAAGACGAGGAGGCTGAGACCTCCACTGACTCTGATACAGAATCCGATTCAGAGATAAGGGAACTAGATGGCGACCAAGTCCCTATCTCTGTAGCATTGAGAAGAAAGAGGAAGAGAGAGATTAAAGCTGAGAGGAGGACAAAGAATAAAAATGACCCGATATTTGCCAAGAGGCCGAGGACGAGGTCCATGGACGCCTCTCCTGCAGTTCCTCCTACTATCTCACCCTCCAAGCCAAAGGGCAAATCACCGAAGGTTGCATCTCCCAAAAGTCCATTCCCTGAGGTATTTAGAGATGTTAATTTTTAGGAACAGATGGAGATCATGAGAAAGAGAGATTTCCTCAATGAAAAGGGATTCTCTAACAGACCAGGAGCAGCGCCAGAATTCGTAACAAGAGTTATCTTCCAGTACAAGTGGCAGGAGTTCTGTGCTCACCCTCAGGAGCCAATTGTGCCTTTAGTTCGAGAGTTTTACGTTGGCCTGAGGGAGGAGAGCATTACCATGGTGATGGTAAGGGGGAAGATGGTCAGTTTCTCCTTAGTCGACATTAACAGGGTGGACAGGATCAAGGCACCCCTGAATCCGAGAGGGAATGATGTGATAAGGAAACCTTCGGTCAAACAGATGAAGGAAGCTCTGAAACTTGTGGCCAACAAGGGGTTCAGTGAAAAGAATCACAGACGAAAGTGAAGTCGTTAGTGTCAAGCGATCTAAAGCTAGAATCGGCAGTTTGGCTTCACTTCATCAAAAACCGCTTGATGCCAACCACCCATGACAACACGATTTCAGTGGATAGAGTGAAGCTACTCTATTGCCTTATGAAGGGGTTGGAGATCAATGTGGGGAGCATTATCAGAGATGAAATTTTAGCCTGTGGGAGAAAGCGAGCAGGCAAGCTTTTCTTTGGATCACTCATCACCCAACTCTGCCAAAGGGTGAAGATCGTTCCAGGCAAAGACGAAGAGCGTCACTTCTTCAAGCCGACCATCGACCTGTCCTTGATCGGGAAGCTCTAGCAGAACAGCATCCAGAGGAAAGACAAAGCCTCTACATCTCAGGCTACTCCTCAATCAGGGTCGAATGTAGCTTCTCCATCCCAGCACACTCTTTTCACAGGGCCTTCACCATCATCAGAAGCCCTAGCCATTGCCTACCGCCAGCTAGATCAAATTAGGGAAAACTTGAGAACATATTGGGCATTTGCAAAAGAGCGGGATGAAGCCATTAGAGAGTTCTACCTCTCTATCGCCCCAAGCATTGCTCCGGTCTTTCCCAATTTCCCTCAATCGCTGCTACCTCAAGAAGAGAAGGATTCTGATGAAGAGAAAGATGAAGAGAATGATGATGAAGATGATGAGGATGATGAAGAGAAAGAGAGTTCCTCGGACGAGGAATAGGGGAGTTTTCTGATTCCCTTTGACTGAAACTTTTTGTGAATGTTTGTGATGATTGCTGTTTTTTTGTTTTGTTTTTAGTTTTAGCATGTTTTAAATTTTGTTTTTAGTTGTTTAGTTGCTATTTTGATTGCTTTAATTTGTTTAGTTTGTTAATAGTTTTGATCATAGGGTAGTTTAGATAGTTTGTGGATAGTTTAGTTGCTATCTTGTCTTGAAAAAAATCTGCTTGCTGTTTTTTGAACTTTACCTATGAACTTTTTGAGGAAAAAAATCAACTTTAAGAAAAAATTGCTTTAAAATGTTTTGGAAGAAAAAAATGTTTTCAAAGAAGTTTTCTTTTAAGCCCTTGATGATGAAAATTTAGAGCTTTGTTCTATCTCAAGAGTGCCACCGTCTCAACTGAATTGTTTTCTAGTCATAGGCTTTCCATTAGTCTTTTTCTTCACAAAATTTTCTTAGAATCTAAACTTCCTCGTGTTTAACCTTTCTAACACTCTAGGAGAGTTTAGCCTTGATGTCTTGAGAACAAAAAGCCTTATGTTAAGCCCATGCCTCAAAAACAAGCCAATGAGGACATTGTCTACCTTTAAGTTTGGGGGGGGGGGGGGGGTGCTTTATGCTTACTATGTAAATATCTTTTGTAAATTTGTACTGCTGGAAAAGAATATGTGCTCATTATAGTTTAAAAAAAAGAAAAAAAAAAAGAAAAAACCGAGAGTTACTCCTCCTTCCTAGGGTTTACTGAGTAACCAGGGGCATTTATGACACCCATGGTTTGCCACTGCATGAAAGGTTTACCTAGGGAAGTGAGTATCATTCCAAGCTCATGAACTTTGCTCGTAGCTAGATATCTTCACCACAAAGTGTCGATAAGCTAGAACGAAGGTAAAGGATACTCTTGGGAGAAAAAAGAGTTGAATAAAAAGAGCACCAGCAGTCAAATAAGTTTGGGGGAGATAGAAAAGGGCTAGTAATTAATGTATGCTCATGTTTTCCTCAAGATTTTTTTCATGACTAAAAGGACTACACTAGGCTCTATGAGTAGAAGTTAGGTAGTTGAAGCACATTGGTTAGGATGAATTAGAGAGAGTTTTGCTTTGAAAAAGAACAATAGAAATATTCATGCCTAGGAAACTCAGACGTTGTGACTGGCACTAGAGTAGAACCCTCTCCTGAAAGGCAAACTTTTTAGAAAACGATCTTGAAAAACATGTTTAATTGATTCCATGTCGCTTGATTTAAAAGGAAAAGTTGATACTAGTACCATAATTGATTACTATGCATGAACTCTAACATTTTGATTCGCAATTAGTGATTGAGCTATTACATTCTGATTTGTAATTAAAAAGTTGATCTCTAACATTTTGATTTGCAATTGCTTGAGGACAAGCAATGGGTTAAGTTTGGGGGTATGATAAGGGTAAAAAATATACCTATTTTAACCTTATATTTAGCTCATTTCTTGGTCAAATGTTGTATGTTGTGATCAATTTACTGTGCCCGAGCTCAAAATATGCGTAAGTTGTTAAGTTAGGGTGTTGAGAATCACTTTTGTCAAATTTTACTCATTTGTGCTTAAAAAGACTTGATTTTAAGAGAATTTGACTTAGTTTGTTACTGTGCAGAAAAACAGAGGAAAAGCTGGAATTTCCCAGAAATGCGACCGCATTTCTGGAAAGACAAAAATGAAATGCGACCACGTTTCTGGAAAAATTGAAACCGTTCTGAGTCATCCGCGGGTCGTTGTTGACGAGTTTTCTTCGCCCCTAACTGGCTGTTTTGACCCCAAAACTGACTAGGCAACCTTTCAGCACCTATTTTGCAGCTTCTCAACCATTTTCTACACTATATAAGCTCTAGAATCGAAGTCAAATTCAAGCAGAACTCATTTGGAAGAAGAGGGTGGTGACAGAAACCTAGTTGACGCCTATGAGTAGGGATGCCCGAGGTTCTTCTTAGATGATTGAATTCTAACCTGAGTTAGACATCAAACCTTAGGGCTTGTAGGGATTTTCTCCCATTCCTACTTGTAAAAGCGAGAGAGTGGAGTGTGTTAGCGAACTCTAGAAGGATTGAGTAAATAGAAAACCCATAATATTTAGCTATCTCCATTATTTCCAACTCTTGAATCTTTTCATTATTTTGTATTCTTTACATTATTATTTCAATGAAAATGTATTCATTTGCTCTTTATCTCACCATGAGTAGCTATATTCCATTGAGGGGTTCAATATGGTGAATTCCCTTATGGTTTAATGGCTTGAAAGTGTTTTATTTGCTTAAGTTATGTTCAATGCATGTTATTCTTTATTGATTATCACTCTAATCTTGCTGAGTTTAATTTGATCACTTAGAATTTGCATGCTACGTGAGTTTGATCTCGAAAGGGACAGGCGATATCGGTTCTCATAAAGGTGATATAGGAGAAAAAGCTCGAAAGAGATTGTTCGGCGGTATAGGGCAAGCTGCCTAAGGCACCCTATATCGACTATAGGGTTATGGGTTGCATTCGTGAATTATCTATGTCGGAGTCGAGTCACAGAAATGTGCATAACGGTACTCCCTTAGCCTTCTAACGGTTCTTCGGAGCAAGGGCCAAATAGAAGTTAAATCTGACCCAATGCATTGAATAGGCTTAAGTTAAATATTGCATGACTATGGTTATTACCTTAGGGATGAATCCATGTTGAATACCTCATTTATTTCTTATTGTCAATCTTTTAATCTACTTGCTTGTTTTATTTATCTTTTCAAAAACCCAATCAATCAACTTATTTTCTTTGGTTACCTTTTTCAAAGAATTTCCAATTGAGCAGTTTCTTCTTCGAATCTGAATTTCCAATTTAGTCCTCGTGGGATCAATACCCTTGGAATACTTCTAAGGTTTTTTTATTACTACGTGCGACAGTGTATACTTGCACTAGCTGAGTTATTTTATTATCTCACATCTATTAATTCAGCCTCTGCCGCACCACAAGGCAATCCCAAATTTCCTTCGCTGTACCACAGTGAAGCATTTGATGGAGAATTTCTTCTGTCATCGAACCAAAAAGCCATGATGAAATTATTTTGTCCTGACGTTTCCATTTAGTATAAGTCGGATTCTGAGCTTTCACCACCGAAGAACCTTCCCCCGTGATAGAATCAGAGGGGGATTGTAAATATTGAGCGGGAGGATCATCATGCAAATGGGATTCCAAGTCGTAACCCTCAAGAGCAAATTGAATCTGAAATTTCCACAAAAGGAAGTTATCATCAGTAAGTTTCACAATCGAAACCTTATTACCAGAGCCAAAAATTTGAGAGGAAGCAGAACACTCCTCCACCGTTGCACTGGTACCACTCTGGGAAGACATAGCTTCGAAAAAAAATAGGGCAGATGCTTAGTCGTTAGAGTTAAGCTCTGATACCATCATAACATCTCATAAATCATATTGAGAGAAGAAAGAAAAAGATAACACCAATCTTGCAGGAGAAAAACCCTATGCATTCATATATGGGGATTACACTGTTCACGTCATATATAAAGGCCTGGGGATAAAAAAACTCTTGCAAAAATAATCAGAAAAATACATCTTCCAGAATCTTCATCATCTGCCCAAATACACACTGAAATAACAAGAGAAAAAGGCTGAAAATATTGGGCCTAAACACTTGGGCCAAGATACAAATACAAACTCAAATAATAACTAATGGGCTATCATAATACGACTCTTTTACTCGAACACATATAAATAATGAGTACTTTCAATTGTTTCTCAAACACACTTTTACTAGACAATTACATGCATATTCATATATTCATATTTTAGGAGAGATATGTTTAAAATTAAACCAACAGTTAGATCAAATTGGTATAGGGTCTACGACGATGGAGGCAATGAAATGCTTGGTTGCTCCATGAACGAATGTGTAACCATCTTCCTTCTTGTAAAAGAGGTCTGAGAGTCGAGCAAGATTCAACACGCGCATAACGATCGCATTTGAAATCTTGGTACATTTCATATAGTCTTCAATAACATCTTTCCATGCTTTTACCACCTCCTTTTCTAATTTAGCTAAGGTTTCTTCTTCTGATACTCCATGTTGCTTCATATAACATTCAACAGCTGAGCCAATATGACCTCTCTCTTGTTCAAACTAATAAAAAATGAAACATAATCAACCATAAACAAATGATTTTTGGGAAATAGACAATTTAGGGCCCGTTTGGTAACGTTCTCGTTTCTTATTTCCGTTTCTTCACTTTTAATAAATAAAAATAGAATTTCATGACCCTAACACCTATACATTCAATAATAATAAACCTATATTCTTATTTATGTGTGGAAAAAAATTGGAAACAAGAACAAAAAAGGAGAAACTAGTTTTAGTTGTTTCCAAAAGTTCTACACAAATTTTGGGAGTGTTTCTAAAAAATGAGAAACAAGAAACATACATAGTTATTAAATGCTTAGATTTCTTAATAAAATTAGAAACAAGAAACAAGAAATGAGAAGGTTACCAAATGGGCCCTTAAATAATCACATAATTTATATGAAACAATTTTTTATAATCACAAATCTAGCATGACAAATAGCTGTCTATAGTTTTTTTTTTCCCTGTATATATATTTTATTATTCGAGTAAGTCAAATTTAACCCATAAATTCAATTTCAATAAATTTTACGACAAACTTAAATGAGTTAGTGCATTATTGTACTTGAACGAGACTACTCTGTTCAAATTGATTGTTCAGGTTCTGTTTCAGGTTTTTGCCATTTTTTCTGTTTTCATTTTTCTTTTTTCAATTTTTATGTTTTGAATGTTATTTTACCTACTTGTCCGTTTGAAATGACTTTGTAAGTGTTTAAAAACACTTTTCTTTTTTACACTTAAAAACACTTTTTTAAGCACTTAAAAAGTCATTCCAAAAGGTAGTTGCTAGCTTCTGGCACTGATTTTTACTCTTCTAGGATGTAATTAGAAGTGTTTTATTGGATCAATTTTTCCTCTTATTTCTATTGGCTTGTGTACCTTGTGGGAAGTTATGTCATTCATAAGTCTGCCAATTACTCCAGTTGCTTTAAGAAGCATGGGATCACTCTCGACCCATTGGAAAGCCTCTTCTGAAGCAGCAACTCCCATACCAAAAAATGACATTGGAACAAAAAGATAGTAACAAGTAGATACGATGGCAACTTTCATGTATTCTTCCATCGTTGGCACATACCCTTCATGGAACCATTTAGCTTCTGCAAAATAAGCTCTACATTGTCTCTTCATCTGTAAACGAAACAAAAAATAAGAAAGAGAGATCTTGTTTCTCTTGGAGAATAAAAAACTACATTAGGCTTAATTCTCACCCCTTCTTTTGCATAATGAATAGCATATGGAATGTTGTCCTGGCTGATATCATGTTCGATCTCCTCATAAACTTTGAATATAACTTCATAAAAAACTTTCATGTAGTCGGGGAGGTTCTCAATGCAATTGATATCCCACCTGAAATTTATTCAAAAGGTAAGTTATTACTTTAGAATTAATAAATTTAATTGTTTTACATTTTTAAATACTAGCTCATTAAGTGTGTGTTCACAAATCAATTTTGGTCAAACTTCAAAGGATTATAATGTATAAAGTATTAACACGAAAGAAGTAAACAAACCACAATACTGGAATTTAAATTTATTATATCTCATTGTAAAATAAATATCACATTGAATACCTGCTAATAACCTAATGTCCAAAGGTGAAACAAACAAGCAACATTGCAGCTAATTAAATTTTAAATTATAAATTATAAGTAATGTTATAATTTCAAAAGGATAATATATGTCGGGAAAGTAAACTAGATGTAAATTATGACAATAGCAAATATAAATAAAGAGAAAGAAAAGAAAATGAGGCTCAGACCGTGCCTATATCCACGAGTGAAGATGACGAGAGAATATTTCCACTAATGTTCCAAAGATGGGATTACAAATACCTCATACACTCAAATATTTGAACTCTCCAAAAACTAATTTGGAAATGAAATTAGAAAGCAACAATATGAGAAAACTCTCGATGACAATGAAATTCTCAAATCTCACTTGTGTATTATAAAAGGAAGATGGATGGCTAATAAATAGGATTGACGGAAGCCGACAATTTCTTATTCCTCTGATGTGGGATTAAAGTAACGCCACAACAAGTAACGTTGAAATTTAAAATCTTAAACACTAATGATATGTTATGTTATAGAAATAGACCAATTACAGTTCATAACATTGAGTCAATCAAGAGTTGAAGAGTTGAAGAGTTAAACCTTTCGATTGCTTCTGTGAATAGTTCAAGTTCATCCAGTGTAGCATATGCATCATAAATATCATCCAGAACCGTCGCAAGAGTAATAATTTTAGCTAATATTATTCTAGCAATAGAGTACTTAGGTTCATAGTAAACTCCCAATGCCCAAATGTAGCTCTCCACCACCCTATCTCGTGCAAAGGATAATTGTTCCATCAAATTCAAATGCTTCCACCATCTATATATTTAGGCAAAACACATCATTAAAGCTCCATAAAGAAACAAAAACAAAACAAAAATCATTATTGAATCATCAATTCTCCTTAGTAGGGGTTTTGTATGTACATGTGTGTGCAAGTGGACGTGCGTGCTAATCCAAACTTCTTGAAATAGTAAAATTTCATTCGTTAGAGATATTTGACACTCAAGCACATGACTTTCTACAACCTAAATCGTCCTTGAGTAAAGGCTATGGACAAAAAGTAAAATTATCTCTGAGGAAACCTAGACTGGAACTCAAGATTTGGGTGGAAAACTGGGGTGGGTCAACTCAATCCTTGTTAAACCGAAATCAATTTTTTCCATACAACATGCTGTGCAAATTTGGGAGATGGGCTGACCCACTCCTAGTTAACCCTAAATCAGCTATTTGTGTGCAACATTGGGTGAAAACCTAGAGGACTGGCTAGCTGAATCTTAGTTCCCAAATCAACTCACTACAAGAAAAGTTATTTTTGTCGATGTGTTTTCTCTCGACACCATTAAATGCGTCGGGAGAAGGACTCTCTGCCGACGCACAAACTATGAGTCGTCATCTCTACCGACATCGTTAAGACCGTGTCGGTAGAGACTCCCTCTCGTGACGCCGTTTATATCTACGTCGAGAGAGAAAAGACTTCTCCTGACGCCACGTTAATCGGCGTCGATAGAAGTGACCTTTGTCAACGTGCCTAGACGGCGTCGGTAGAGAGTCATTTAAAATTTTGATAGTAAATTTTCCCTCTCCAAACATGGACTTCTGCCGACGCGGTTGGAGAGTTATTTAAAAATTCGTTGGCAAAAATTTTTTCCCTCCAAACTTGGACTTCTACCGATGTCATTTTCAAATGACGTCGGTAGAAGTGATTTCTATTGACGCGGTTAAAATGTCGTCGATAGAAGCTGGTTTTAGTGACTTCTGTCAACGCCATTTTAACTGTGTCGGCAGAAGTGGCCTTTGCCAACGCCACCATTTCAAAGTGGCTTCAGCAAAAGTAACCTCTATCGACGCCATTTTAATCGCATCAGCAGAAGCTCATTAAAAGCCCTATTCAAAATGTTCCCTCATTTCATGTCTTCTTCCTCATTTCAGTCCCTCCCCTCTACATTTTCTTCAATCGCCATCTTCGTTTTTGTCCCTCGCCGCAACTTCCGCCGCTTTACTCTACCATTACCGTTTCTTTCACCGCGTATGGGCCGTCATCTCCCTCTCATTTAGTAAGTAAATTTCCTTCCTTGTTTCTTTTTTTTTTTTTTTTTTTTTCATTTCTTTGCATCTTTATGTCATTATTTTGCTCTCTCTAGATTGTGTTATTTATGGTTGTGTGTGCTCTGTGCATGCGGGATTGTAAGCCGACAGAATCTTGAGTAAAAATTTTGTTTGATGTTTGTTCATTTGGTGAAAAGTGGTGAGGAAAGAAAGTAAAGTATGGTGACTTTTTTTGTGTGCATTGAAGGGTTTTGGAATTCCCTAATTCCGATAAAGCGGAAGCATAATTGGGACAGATTCGTAGTTAATTTTGTTTATCCAAAAATACCATTACATTGGCAAAAATCGTAGAACAAATTCTATACAAACTTAAGGCTAAGCATACAAAATTTAGATCTAAATCTATAATAAAGAAAAGAGAAGCAAACCTCCGTTGACGTCTCTGAAAATCAAGAATGATTCTTGATTGCTCTGCAGCAACGAAGAACACCACCATTTGATCTTCCCCGCTATAACTCTGAGATTAGGAACGTAGTTGTGAGACTACCTAATCTTGAATGGGAAAAACTCTTAGAGGGAAAATTCTCTCTAAAGTTCTTGAGTTGGGAGAATGAGAGGGAGGCTAGAGTGAGACCTTAGGGTTAGGGTTCTCTCATAACCTTTCCTTTTATAGGAGAGGAAACCCTAATGTGAGGTTAGGAAACAATCTTGACCGTTAGATCAAGACCAATTAATTAATTGATTAAATCAATTAATTAAATGTTAATTAATTAATCATATCAATTAATTAAGTGTTAATTAATTAGTCATATTAATTAGGGAAATTGTAATGGGTAGCAAAAAATATTAGGACATTTGCAAATTTAGCTATGTTTTTTGAGATTTGCAAATATAGCAAAAATTTTAAAATCTGATTTTCGTTTTTTTTATTATTCCAGTTTTACCCTTATTGGTATATCAACTGATATATTAGTAGTATATCAGACGATATACTTTATATTTATTGATATACCAAATATAAAGTATATCAGTTAACTGATATGCCAAATTTGATATACTCGAATGAATACAATTATATATGTAATATATACTTGATTTGATAAATGTAACCTATGATATACCTGAGTATTGATATAAGAATAATATACCTGATATATGAAATGTTACTTTTCTTTACTTATATTTTATATGTTTCATTTTCTCTTTATTGAATTGCGTTGTGTTATTTACGTATTTTAAACGGAATGTTTGTTTTTATAACATAAAATGTTTGTCTTATATACTTGTTATGAACATTGATATACCATCGATATACCTCTTTTGTTATACTACTCAAATAATTAATAACATTGATATACTTGATTATGACTGAATATATATCAATGGTAGACTTTATTTTGTAAAAAAAAAAAAATCATTAATATATTTTTAATTAACTGCTGATATACTGTTGAAATATAATTCATACTAGGAATAACATTTCACTAATATATATCAAATATATTAGTAGTATATGTAGTATAAAATAACGATATACTATTAATATACTTCATATTAGGAATATCATTCCACTAATATACGATAGTAGAATATATCGGTTGTATATCAGATATAATTCATTTTAAGTATATCAGTAGTATATCAACAGTATATCTGATGTATTTCATTTTAGGTATATCAGTAGTATATCAACAGTATATTTGATATACCACTGATATACTTCATAACAGTAAAACACGGGAAAATTTTGGAAAGGGTATTTTTGACTTTTTCTATTCACGTTTTGGACTGGACTGAATTTTTTTGCCATAATGGCAAAACTCAAAAAGTGAAGCCACGCTTGCAAATAGAAATTTCCCTTTTGCTATTGTTGCAACCACCCCTATTAATTAATTAATCTCATGCACATTTAAATCTTATTTAAATGTAATTTTCTCACATAATATAGTTTAGGTCCCGTTTGATAACCATTTGGTTTTTAGTTTTTTGTTTTTGAAAATTAAGCTTGTTTTCTCCCAAATTTCTTACTATTGTTTTCATTTTTGTCAATAGCACATTTGAATTTCTAGCCAAATTCCAAAAACAAAAACAAGTTTTTGGAAACTACTTTTTTTAGTTTTCAAAACTTGAGTTGGTTTTTGAAAACATGAGAGGAAGGTAGAGAACAAAACAAAGAAACTTTTTAGTGGAAATAGTGTTTATAGGCTAAATTTTCAAAAACCAAAAACCAAAAACAAAATGGTTATCAAACGGGACCTTAATTAAACTTAATTAAATCACATTTAATTAATTCAATTAAACTAATCAATTAATTAATTTCAATAATTAATTAAATATCTCTCATATTCAATTAATTACATATTAGAATCATATTCTGATAATTCCCTCATAGACTATAGTTTAATTAAATCTCATTTAATTTAAATTAATTTGAATAATTAATTAATTCATTCATTCATCTTCTAATTAAATACCATATATTTAATTAGACATATATTTGAACTCTTTCAAATATATCAATCTCTCAATATAATAAAGTTTAATCTCAAATTAGACTTTATATTTTAATGCATCACTATACATTATATTAATTTGTATCTCATACAATTAACTTAATTCCCAATATGAATTTGAACTATTCAAATTCTCTCAAGATATATTTGTTCCTACTTACTCTTTACGAGCTAGCAAGGGGATCTAATGGACCTACAGATCAAAAGCTCCAATGATATGAGGTTAACCGATTAAACTCATTAATCAGGTTAACCAATATTCATTAACTGTGGGTCATTCCACTAAAGACCCACAACTGAACTCTTCTCACTGTAGAACATTTCTGTGTGTCCACGGATATAGACCTATACCGATAAGTCAATCCTTCACGAGTGTCCATAATCACAGTTGGGTCAAATTACCGTTTTACCCCTGTGTTACATCTGTCTCCTTAAGAAATAAGATTAAAATTTAAAATTTTATTTCACTGATTCCACAAAGTATAAGAACAAAGGAGTTAAAAGAACAAAATATCAAGAACGATTATAATGAAAAAGTTTTACCTCGAAACTTCACATAGTTCTCTCCGGTAAAGTTTTTGCAAAGTGTTGTAATCCAACTTCGCAAAAGTGAGCAAAATATCCTTATTTGATGGATCCTTTTCATAGAGAAAAATGCAATGCCTTGTCATAAGCCTTGGTAAGGATTTATAAATTGGCCACTTCAAAGCATATTTAGCTTCATCGGCAAAACGAGAGCTAGAATCCATGGCTATTGCTTGAAGGTGAGTAGTTGCAAAAGTCAAAGCTTTATCCAATATACATTCTCCATTCATTCTCAAGTGAGATGCTTCGTACAAACTTAATATTCCACTTTCATCCTTCACCATTGATTGTTTGAAATCTCCCATTTCGTTTGTAAACGGATGGAATATCCCTGTTTGAAATTTACAAAACAAATCAAATTTAAACACCTTTCATATTCATTCATTCAATAGCAATTTTATTTTCATTTTTAAATTTTATTTTAGTTAATTAAAAGTGAGGTTCACAATTTTTTTTTTTTTAAGGAAGAGTAAAATACTTTAAAAAGTTTTCATTATATTTGATTACTTAAGCCAAATTTGATGTCATTTCATTGTTTGGTTTTTAATCTTTTCAAAATAAACTTGTTATATATGTTTTAGTCCCTAATTTTTGGTATTTTTAGAAAATTTTCCCTATGGTTGAAAAAGGTTCAATTTAGTCCTTTGTGTATTAACATTTTTCAATTTAATTTGTTACCGTTGATAAATAATAAGATTAATTTATGATAAAATTACACAACATAATGCTCAACAAATTGATTACTTAAAAAAAAAAAGAAGAAGAAAAAAATCATTTAAGAGAAGAGAAATAAAAAAAATTATTAGTTTCTTATAAATTGCTTGTTTGCCTACTAGATTTTGTTTTATGTTTTTAGATTCACTGAATTCACTAAATATGTGTTTGACAAATATGTTTTTGAAATTTTTTTGTTCGAATTTTGTGATCCAAATAGTGAAAATTCTGAAAACAATTTTTTTTTATATATTATTATGTTTTCAATGTATTCAGATTTTGAATTTTAAATTTTAAAAATCCAAATAGTGATTTTTTTTAAAAAAAAAAAAACATGATTTTAGAATACATGTCAAGTCAAACACAGGGTAATTCTATAAAAATTACTCGAGGTCGAGTGACTTACCACATAAAATAGAGTAACCTTGTTGTCTAAGCAATCGAAACTTAAGGGCAGTATGATAGATATCATCAAAATCGTCAACATTGGAAGGCTTTTGTATGTGCTGTAGGGCTTCATTAATTTCCCCCTCAAAGTGGTATGACAAACCTAAGCACTGAATTGAATCAACTAAACTTAGTTTTTCCGAAGATTTTTCCGCAGCCACAAACATTCTTGTCACTTCTTCTTTTAGCTTTTGAAGCTGTTTCTGTACCGCGTTGTCTTCTTCCTGATTTTCCAATAATAGCATATGCATGTGTTCAACTGAGACATGTCATTTATTAGACGACAAAATCTAACAACTGTATGAATCATTAAGATATAATATAATAACCTCCACAAAAAAGAAAAATATATATTATAATAATAATTTTTTTTTCTCCCGGATAATTATTAATTTTTTTTGGTTGAAAAAGACACTTTTAGTTACTCAAGGTTGGGTCAGGTTTCATTTTGATTCCTAAATTTGAAATTTTTACATTTTAATTTCTGATGTTTGGATTTTGTTTCATTTTGATACCTCCATCAAATTTTCTATTTGATAGTAAAGAATGCTGATGTGACATCTATTTTTTACTTACAAATTTATTTTTCTATTTTCAAAATAATATATTATTTTTTAATATATTGTTTTTTCTTTTTTTTTTTCCTTTTCTCTTTTTTTTTTACTCCATCTTCTTCCTCCACTCTATTCTTCTTCCGTCCCACAAACCTTAATCCCATAGTCGCCGCCGGTGTCGTCCGCCAATACTGTCCATCACCTTTTTTTTTCCTTCTCTTTTCTTCTTTCTTCTCCATCCCTTATTCTCTTCTCCCTTCCTTCTCTTTCTTTGTCTTCCATTTCTTTCTATTTTCTTTTACAAAATAATAACAAAGTCTTAAACGAAGGGGGTTTCCCCTTCGTTCCGGTTCAGATTGAGGATATCCTTTTTTATATATATAAACGAAAAAGAAAGGGAGAATAAACAAAGAGGGAAAAGAAAAATATGGAAAGGAGGAAGGAGAAGAAGAGAAAGAGGAAGAAGAAAGAAAGAAAATGATAAAAAAAAAAAAAAATTGACTAGCAGTCGACAGTCGACGACGTATTAATTTAATATTATTTTATTTTAAAAAGTTAAAAAACAATTTTTTTTAATAAAAAAAAATAGTGCCACTCTAGCAATCTGTTAGTAATTAAAGGAAAATCGGATGAAGGGACCAAAAAATGAAATGAAATCCAAACCTCAGGACTAAAATATGAGTTTTCAAACTTAGGGACCAAATGAAATCTAACTCAAACCTTAGGGAACCAAAAGTGTATTCCCCCAGATTGAAGCCCAATTACAAAACCAAAATTAATGTCAGCAATTCGACCCCATGTTCACTCTATTCCTCAAGAAAACTGTCTCCCTCTTCCTTCTTCCGTCTTCAACCCCTCTCTCTTTCTTTTCTCAAATTCTTCGATTAAGTATCCCACATCGCAACGATGAATAGAGCCCTCACAATTTATAAGATACATAAGTTACTTCTCTCATTATCAATTAGTTTTGATATGAAACCTCATTTTTATTTAATATTGCATGAGAGTTCATAAAGTCGAGACAGATTTTTGGTCTAAAAATTAGAATCCAACTCAAGATTCGTTAACACAAAGAACCGTCATCTTGAGGGACATGTCAAGCATCCCCACATCGAAAAGATCAATATAATTATAAGTAGGTTAAATAAACTTTTAAAAATGTTCAAAGACTTCTTAGGACTCCTTGAAAGTTTGGAGAAATATTAGACATTTTTTTAAAGTTTGGAAACACAAACTCGATAGCTAAACTTCAAATTTATCTTAGATTGAAAGAGGATGTTAGAAAGTGTGTATACAAATCAAAAAAGAATTAACGTGAAAGTAAACTAATAATAATAAGGATGATGAGAAACGAGACACAAAAACTTTATCAAAACGGACCTTTGTAATCGAAAGAAAGAAAAAAGCAAATGATAGGGAAAATAATATATTTACCATAGTGTTGAAATGAGAGGAAATGAAGTAATCTCCCCAAGCACATGGTGGAAAGTTTGCAAATCGACGAGGAACATCCTCATTGAGTGAGGCATCATCTGAGGTTTTGACTCCATATGACATATTCTTTTTCTTCTGAAGATGAGAAAAATGGCTCAACAGATAGGGGTTTACGTTTAACTTCTGCTATTTCAACTTTCAAGCTTGTGGCAATCATAAATATGATAGGGATTGTGTGGAGACAAAACTCCTTCATCCACTTGCCGTGCATGAGATAAATGAGAAGTAAATGGGCCAGACCCATTAGGACATTGTAATGTGAACTTAATCAATCAAATCATGTTTATCATATAGGTATAGTAATAAAATACAAGAGTCCGTTGGCCATTTGCGATTCTGATCAAAACATGACGTATTGGCATTTGTCAGAAGAGGAGGGAAGAAGACGAATATCCCAGCCCCATCACTGCTACTGTTGCTGCAGCATGTTGAGAGGGAGAAGGAGAAATGAAGAAGAAGATGGTGGGGAAAAGGGGAAAAGACGAAGAAGAGGAAAAGAACGTGGAGGGAGGAGAGAGGAGAGAGGAGTGGGGTAGAGTGTGGAGGGATTATTTTTATTCTTTTAAAAAAATCTTCAATATTAAGAATTAATATATGTATATATATATATATATATATATATTAATTTTATATAATAAATTGAAAAAATTAATAAAATAGTTTGAGAAACCTTTTAAGTCTATTTCTAAAAAAACTTAGAGATTAAAAATGTTTATTTTGAAAACGAACCAAACGTAACTATCCCTCAAAACTTGGGGACAAAAATGTATTTTCCCCTATTTTCTCTCATTATCTTCAATCTCTCTATGGACACAAATTATCTTATTCATTTCTCTATACACAATTTTTTTTTGCTAATCTCTCTTTTCACATACTTTGTTATTCTTTCATCTTAATGGTAGGGGTGTTCATCGGTCGGTCGGAGTCGGTTTTGGGCTAAAACCGACGCCGACCACCGACATGTCGGTTCTTGTCGGTCGGTTTTCATTGGTTTTTGAAAGGTTGGTGACGCCGACCGACCAATCGTCGGTCGATCGGTCAGTTTCCGTCGGTTTTTGTGAACTCCAGTGATCTAAAAAAGGAGAAAGAGTGAAAAAAAAAAAGAAAAAAGCGGAGATAGCCGATGGAGAAGAAAATAAGAGATGGAGAAGAAACTAAACAAAAAAATGAGAAAGGGAAAAGAAAATAAAAAAGAAAAAAGGTTCGGATGGTGGTGACGGCCATGGTCGACAGGAGGGAAGGAGAGGAGAGAAGAGAGAAAGGGGAAGAAAGAAGAAGTGAATGAATGAAGAGGGGAGAGGGAAATTGCCGGTGGAAAGGATAGAGAAGAGAGAGAAGATGAACAAAAATTGAAAAAGGGAAGTGAAAAGACAGGTGAAGGGATGGGGAGTTAAGAGAGGAGAGAGAATAGGAGAAAATAATAATTTTATATTACAAAACCAACAATGGTTTTTGAGAAAACCATGGGCTTCCTTAGTTTTCTCAAAACAATTTTCTTTAAATGGAATGCAGCCCACGATTTTTCTTTATATTTTCGGTCGGTCGGTCGTTTTCAATTTTTTTATTCCGACCGACCGACCGGTCGGTTTTATATTTTAAAATACCGACACCAACCGACTCAGCCTCTAAATCGACGACAGACGTCGGTTTAGTCGGTTTCGGACGGTCGGGTTCGGTTTTTGGGGTTGATTTGAACACCCCTACTTAATGGTTGCATTTTAGTAATTTACCAACTTTAAAAATAACTCTTAAGTGCATATTTTAATGATTAAAAAAACACACTTCTTAGTATAGATCAAAATTATGTTTTTCATAAAGCAACGACTCTTTTACTCAAAACACATATAAATAATGAGTACTTTCAATTGTTTCTCAAACACACTTTTACTAGACAACTTCATGCATATTCATATATTCATATTTTACGATAGATATGGTGAAAAAAAGACCAAATCAAATTGGTATGGGGTCTACAAGGATGGAGGCAATGAAACGTTTGGTTGACGAATGTGTAACCATCTTCCTTCTTGTAAAAGAGGTCTGAGAGTCGAGCAAGATTCAACACGCGCATAACGATCGCATTTGAAATCTTGGTACATTTCATATGGTCTTCAATAATATCTTTCCATGCTTTTACGACCTCCTTTTCTTATTCAGCTAAGGTTTCTTCTTCTGATACTCCATGTTGTTTCATATAACATTCAACAGCTGAGCCAATATGATCTCTCTTGTTCAAACTAATAAAAATTGAAACATAATCAATCATTAAAAAATGATTTCTGGGAAGTAGACAATTTAAATAATCACATAAATATATGAAAGAAATTTTTATAATCACAAATCTAGTTTTTTTTCCCTGTACATATATATATATATTTTATTATTCGAGTGAGTCAAATTTAACCCATAAATTCAATTTCATTAAATTTAACAACAAACCTCAAATAAGTTAGTGCATTATTGTGCTTGAACGCGAGACTTAGGGTGTGTTTGGTTTAACTTTTCAAGTGTTTAATGTTGAAAATAAATCATTTTGAAAAATTTCTAGTGTTTGGTAACCACTAAAAATGACTTATTAGAAAATGAGATTGATAAATAAACCATTTTGAGAGAAACATTTGAAACCAACTTTTTAAAAAAGTCTTTTTAAGTAAACAATAACTTGTGTATAAAAACATTTATAAGGAAATGCATCCAAACATACGAGTGTTTAAATTCTAAACCATTTTTATACAAAATCTTTTTTAAAAAATGCATTCTTAAAAACCATTTAAATTAAAATGTATTCCAAACGGACCCCTACTCTTTTCAAATTGATTGTTCAGGTTCTGTGGGCAGGTTTTTGGCCTTTTTTTGTTTTCTTTTTTCAATTTTTATGTTTGAATGCTATTTTATCTACTTAATCTCAGTGTCTGTTTGGAATGACTTTCTAAATGTTTAAATTAAAAACACTTTTTTTTACACTTAAAAACACTTTTTTAAACACTCAAAATGTCACTTCGTTGCTACGCTTTGGGACTTTTCTGATGAACAAGACTTAAATTTTTTTTTCCTATTATTTCCGATGGCTTAGTTTGTGTACCTTGTGTGAAATTATGTCATTCATAAGTCTGCCAATTACTCCAGTTGCTTTAAGAAGCATTGGATCACTCTCAACCCATTGGAAAGCCTCTTCTGAAGCAGCAACTCCCATGTCGAGAAATGAAATTGGAACAAGAAGATGGTAACAAGTAGATACGACGGCAACTTTCATGTACTCTTCCATTGTTGGCACATACCCTTCATGGAACCATTTAGCTTCTGCAAAATAAGCTCTACATTGTCTTTTCATATGTAAACAAAACAAAAAATTAGAAAGAGAAGTCTTGTTTCTCTTTGAGAATAAAAAGCTATATTAGATTAATGCTGTTATAGGTCATTCTGGACCACTCCGATGTACAAAGAGCTGACGAGGACAACCGGGTAGAAATAGGGCAGGAAGATGGACCCTAGAAGCGAAACAGACCAATGGATCGAGCCAAGACTGAAGGGGTCAGGCTTTTGGCCCGACCCCCTGCTAGGCCTCGGCCTTGGGCCGAGGCCGAGGCCCATGGTCGGCCTCGACCGGGCCGAGGCCGAGCTCATCTGGCTCCGCTTGGTCTCTGCTGCCTCTAGCAGCCCCGGTTCCACCTGGTTCATCCCGAAACGCCTCCGAATTCCTAAATACCCTAGGAGCATGAGCAGGTATTTATACCCCTCTTCGCCACTGAAGAGAGGATCCAAACTCTAATCCCGAACTCTATTCTCTGACTCTCCTCTTGCTCTTACTTTCTTGCTTCCCATCGTTCTGCTTGCTGACTTAGGCATCGGAGACGGTGCGGCTAGCACCACACCGGTGTGCAGGTTTTATGTCTTGCAGGCCACGTCTTCCCCCCTCTCAAACAAATTTATCGTTGGTGGCACGTGAGGTCAGGTGAGTTCCTCCCGACCAAATTTGACCATCAACAGTTGGCGCCGTCTGTGGGGAAGAAAGCTTGCTAAGTCTGCACATCGGTGATTCAATGAGTAAAAGGATGGAAAAGGGAAACCGAAATCCAAGCCCAGAAACCTTCCGAAAATAACCATCAACCGCAGAAATCGAAAAAAGAGTTATGCGCAAAGGCCTCCAAAACGAACAACGACTACAAGACGAACAGTGCGAAGGCTGAGGCCGAGGCCGACCAGGCCGAGGCCAAGGTCGACTAGAGATATTCATCCAGGCTGATTAGGAGGAAATCCCACAGGAGATCAGAACCATCTTTGGAGGACAAATAAAAAACAAACACAAGCCTTGATCGGATCGAAGACACCAGGAAAAGAAGGTCGTCCTTAGGCCGAGGCCGAGGTCGACCCTAGGACAAAGCAACGAGTACCAGAACAAAACTGGGGGCTAAGAGGAAGAAGCTATCAGGCTGAGGCCAACCCTAAGCTATGGTCATCCTTAGGCCGAGGCCGAGGCTGACCCTAGGCCAAAGCCGAAGCCGACCATCCAAGACCTCAAAAGTGACCCCAAGATCACATGATCAATGCAAATTTGATTGCGAATAGAGTTGAACACAAGACGAGATTAAGATTGAAGCAAAAGGAGCCAGATACGAAAGACGACAGACTGTTCGAGGCCAAGGCCGAAGCCGACCCCAGGTATGGCTGAAGTCGAGGCCGACCCCAGATATGATCGAGGTCGGGGCCGAAGCCGACCCGAGCCATGTCTGAGGCAGGGGCCGACCATAGCCATGGTTGTGACCAAGGCCAATCCTGTCATTGCAAGCGAGATCGAACACCTGTGAGCCTAAGTCTTCGAGCTTAACGCCCACGCCTCAATGCGACCCTAAGCTTTTCAACTTAGTGCCCACGCCTCCATGCGAGCCTAAGCTTCTCAATTTAGTGCACACGCCTACATGCGAGCCTATAGAGCCAACGGTTACATGCGAGCCTATAGAGCCCACGCCTACATGCGAGCCTAAACTTCTCAGTTTAGTGCCCATGCCTACATGCGAGCCTATAGAGCCCACGCCAACATGCGAGCCTAAACTGCTCAGTTTAGTGCCCACGCCTACATGCGAGCCTATAGAGCCCACGCTTACATGCGAGCCTATAGAGCCCACGCCTACATGCGAGTCTAAGCTTCTCAGTTTAGTGCCTACGCCTACATGCGAGCCTAAGCTTTTCAGCTTAGTGTCCACGCCTACATGCGAGCCTAATCTTTTCAGCTCAGTGCCCACGCCTATCATGCAAGCCTAAGCCGGACTACCGAGTCTACCTCGCCTCATCCAGATTTGAGAATATGTGAGCCTGGACCACAGGTCTACCTCACCTCATCTGGCTTGAGCTCATCACATTATGCGAGCCTGGACTACCGTGTCTACCTCGCCTCATCTAGATCCGAGATCACGCGAGCCTGGACCACCAGGTCTACCTCGCCTCATCTAGTTTGAGCCCACATTTTCATGCGAGCCTAGACCACCAGGTCTACCTCTCATCATCCATACTTGAGACCATGTGAGCTTGGACCACGGGTCTACCTCACATCACATTACGCGAGCCTGGACTACCGAGTCTACCTCGCCTCATCCAGATTGAGACTATGTGAGCCTGGACCATCGAGTCTACCTCACCTCATCTGGCTTGAGCCCATTATATTACGTGAGCTTGGACTACCGAGTCTACCTTGCCTCATCCCAATTTGGGCATACGCGAGCTCGAACTACCAAGCTCACCTGGCTGACCAGGTCGAGGCCGACCAGGCGAAGGCCGACCATGCCGAGGCCGACCCCAAACCTTAAAGGTATTCTTCTCTTTATTCAACTATGCTTTATGTTTTAGTAAAGCTTTACTTGAGATTGAGGGCTACACAGGGGATATGCACTCCCTATTAAACAAAAAGCAAGTAATAGGGGATATGCACTCCCGATTAAACAAAAGGCACACTAGCTTAGCATGTCTAACCAATGATTACATGTTCTAGCTTATTATTTTCCTATATGGACTAGCTAATGAATGCAGGCAGCTAAGTTTCAGGCTAACAGGGGCTAAGGGCTTGAGGCCGAGGCTGACCCTAGCCTCTTCCCTCATTTTTCGTTTGCAGAGATTAACTTTTCCATGCAGGATCTCGAAATCTTCTGCTATTTATTTTTGGATAAGCCCTGGATCAGAAATGAAGCACTCTGAATGACTAGTACAGGGGTCTTGCTGTGCTCGGTCTCTTCCCAAGGCCGAGGTCGACCAGATAAGCTAAAATGGGAGATTGCTGTGCTCGGCCTCTTCCCGAGGCCGAGGCCGACCAGAGAGGCCCTCTAGCCATTTTTGTAATCTCTCACTTTTCTCATTTCAATTTCACCTAACCCCTATTGAGGGAGTTTCTACTTTGTCCAGTTTGTCCTATCTTGCAGGATAACAAGGAATCCATACATAAGTCGGCATGGAACGAGAGTTATACTCTTAAATTGGGCTTAAGGAGCTCAACCTATAGCAATAAGTCACCTTGAATCCCAATTCAAGAGTGGGGGTTTAATGTTATAGGTCATTCTGGACCACTCCAATGTACAAGGAGCTGACGAGGACAACCGGGCAGAAATAGGGCAGGAAGATGGACCCTAGAGGCGAAACGGACCAATGGATCGAGCCGACACTCATCCGGCTCCGCTTGGTCCCTGCTGCCTCTAGCCTCCCCGGTTCCGCCTGGTTCGTCCTCAAACGCCTCCGAATTCCTAAATACCCTAGAAGCATGAGCAGGTATTTATACCCCTCTTCGCCACTGAAGAGAGGATCCGAACTCTAATCCCGAACTCTATTCTCTGACTCTCCTCTTGCTCTTACTTTCTTGCTTCCCATCGTTCTACTTGTTGACTTAGGCATCGGAGACGGTGTAGCTAGCACCACACCGGTGTGCAGGTTTTCTGTCTTGCAGGCCACGTCTTCCCCCCTCTCAAACAAATTTGACATTGATGTCTTTTGATGTAGTTTCCTACTAGTATAAATATGTGTAGGATTTGTCATTTGTAAGCAAGTTAAAGCACAGAAGAAACAAAAGTTATATTCAAGTTCTAGTTTCTCCAATCTTGTGTGAGTGAGAGAACAATCTTCTTCTCTTATCTCTTGAGTTATATTGTGAGGGCCTACTTCGTTTCCAACAAGTGGTATCAGAGCTAAGATCAGAGATGGCTTCCAGTGGTAACATGTTGCAACCCCAACTTCCAAGATTCAGTGGGAAGAATTTTAATCAGTGGAGTATTCAAATGAAAGTGTTATATGGCTCACAAGAATTGTGGGATATTGTTGAAAGAGGATACACTGAAGTTGAGAATCAGAACGAGCTCACTAATCAACAACTTGTTGAGTTGAGAGAAAATCGTAAGAAAGACAAGAAGGCTTTGTTCTTCATTTATCAAGCTGTTGATGAACATGTCTTCGAAAGAATTTCAACAACTACTTCTGCAAAGGCAGCTTGGGATATTTTACAATCCACCAATCAAGGAGAAGATAAGGTAAAGATGGTAAGACTACAAGCTATCAGATCGGAATTTGATTGCATTAAGATGAAAGAGACCGAAACTGTTGAAGAGTTTTTCAATCGTATTCTTGAGATTGTCAACAGTTTGAGAACAAATGGAGAAGAATTGGGTGATCAAAGAGTTGTGGAAAAGATTCTTAGAAGTATGCCAAGAAAGTTTGAGCATATTGTCGTTGCAATTGAAGAATCAAAAGATTTATCTACACTATCAGTAAATAGCTTGATGGATTCTCTTCAATCCCATGAGCTTAGATTGAAGCAATTTGATGTTAATCCCGAGGAAGCATTTCAGATGCAAACTTTATTCAGAGGCGATTCTCGTGGAAGACGTGGTGGTCGTGGCAGACGAGGAGGTGGAAGAAGCTACGATAATAGAAATTGTATAAATTCTGAAAATCAACAAGAAAGTTCTTCATCTCGAGGAAGAGGAGGCAAAAGAGGAAAAGGCTTTGGCAGAAATCAAGGAAGTGGTCTTGGTAATTTTTCTCACATTCAATGTTTTAATTGCAAAAAGTATGGTCATTTTCAAGCAGATTGTTGGGCATTGAGAAATGGAGATGGAAATTCCACCATGATGCATAAAGAGGAGAAAAATGATGAAGGTGTTTTATTTCTTGCATGTAGTGCTCAAGATGATGTTGTAGAGTCTACATGGTATCTTGATAGTGGTTGTAGTAACCACATGATAGGAAACAGAAGTGTATTTGTTACTTTGGATGAATCTCTGCAAAGTGAAGTTAAAACTGGTGATAATACCAGATTGCAAGTCAAAGGTCGAGCTGATATTCTCGTTAAGACGAAGAAAGGCACAAAACAAGTTGTGGTGTGTTTTATGTTCCAGGTTTGAAGCATAATCTTTTGAGTATTGGTCAACTACTTCAGCGAGGTCTAAAAGTTTCATTTGAAGGTGGTGTGTGTGCAATCAAAGAGTAGGCTGGTGTTCTTATTGCCAAGGTAAAAATGACCGCTAATAAGATGTTTCCTCTTAAATTCACATATGGTCAAATCTCCTGTTTTAGCAGCATATTGAAGGATCCATCCTGGCTTTAGCATTTTCGATATGGTCACTTGAATTTTGGATCGCTATCGTATTTGTGCAAAAATCATATGGTGAGAGGCATTCAAAATATCAACTATATGCCAGATATTTGTGAAGTGTGTATACTTGAAAAACATCACCGAGATCCGTTTCCAACTGGTAAAGCTTGGAGAGCCTCCAAACCTCTTGAGTTAATTCATACAGATTTGTGTGGTCCCATGCGTACAATATCAAACGGAGGTAATCGATATTTCATAACCTTTATTGATGATTTCAGCAGAAAGTTATGAATTTATCTTTTGAAAGCAAAACGTGAAGCATTTGAATGTTTTAAATCCTTCAAAGCTTTAGCTGAGAATCAAAGTGGCCATAAGATAAAAACTTTGAGATTTGATCGTGGTGGAGAATATATAGTTTTTGATAAAATTTTCAAGGAACAAGGTATTCATCATCAACAGACAGCTCGAATGACTCCTCAGCAGAATGGAGTTGTAGAGAGAAAGAATAGAACAATCATGGAGATGGCGAGAAGTATGCTAAAATAAAAAAAAGATGCCATGGACGAAAAGTGTTCCAGGTATGACTCCTTATGAAGCATGGTGTGGTGAGAAACCATGTGTTAGTCACTTGAGAGTTTTTGGGAGTATAGCTTATTCTCATATACCAGATAAGCTAAGAGGCAAGTTAGATGATAAATTAGAAAAATGTATTATGGTAGGCTATAGTGAAAATTCTAAAGCTTATCGGTTGTATAATCCTTTGTCGAAAAAGATTATTATTAGTCGGGATGTGATTTTCAATGAAGATGAATCCTGGAACTGGGATGCTGTTGGAGAAGCAGAAAGTCCATTTCATGTTAGCATGGACGGGAATGGAGATGCTCAAGACTTGGAGCAAGTAGAGATTCAGGCAGTAGCATCATCTTCTTTTGCATCGCCATCTTCCACAAGTGATGATGATATGTCACCAAGGAGAATGAGAAGTATTCAAGAAATTTATAATGCTACCAGTAGAATTGACGATGATGTTGCTGATTTTGCATTATTTTCCGATGTTGATCCTATAAATTTTGATGAGGCAATCCAAGATGAAAAATGGAAAATTGCAATGGATCAAGAAATTGATGCAATAAAAAGAAATGAAACATGGGAGTTGATGGATCTTCTAGTAAACAAACAAGTTCTTAGAGTAAAATGGGTATACAGAACAAAGCTGAAGTCAAATGGTGAAGTTGAAAAATACAAGGTAAGACTTGTTATAAAAGGCTACAAGCAGGAATATGGTGTGAACTATGAAGAGATCTTTGATCCTGTGACAAGAATTGAGACAGTTCGATTGATTTTGTCTTTGGCTGCTCAAAATGAGTGGAAAGTTTATGAAATGGATGTAAAATGCGTTTTTTTTAATGGACACTTGAAGGAAGAGATATTCGTTGAACAACCCTTGGGTTATGTGAAAAAAGGAGAAGGCAAAATGTACAAGTTGAAAAAGGTCTTGTATGGATTGAAGCAAGCTCCGCGAGCTTGGTACAGTCGCATTGACAGTTTCTTTATGAAGACAGGATTTCGAAGGTGTCCATATGAGCATGCACTCTATGTCAAAGAAGATAAGTATGACAAATTTCTTATTGTTTCATTATATGTCGATGATTTGCTTTTTACTGGAAATGATAAATTGATGTGTGATGACTTTAAGAATTCCATGAAAAGGGAATTTGAGATGAGTGATATGGGTCTCATCCATTATTTTTTGGGAATTGAAGTCAATCAAAAAGATGGAGAGATTGTTATCTCACAACAAAAGTATGCTGGTGATTTGTTGAAAAAAATTTAGGATGGAAAATGTTTTTCCTTGCAACACTCCCATGGACGAAAATTTTAAATTGAGTAAGAATGATATCGGAGAAGATGTTGATCCAAGCTTATATCGAAGCTTAGTTGAAAACTTGATGTACTTGACCGCAACAAGACCGGATATTCTATTTGCTGTAAGTATGTTAAGCAGATTCATGACAAACCCGAAATTAAGAAGTCATTGGGAAGTAGGTAAGTGAGTGCTTCGTTACATTCTTGGCACCATAAATCTTGGAATTCATTACAAAAAAGTTCCAGAATCAGTATTGGTTTTTGTGATAGTGATTGGGGTGGTAATGTTGATGATCATAAAAGTACATCTGGTTATGTTTTTAGCATTGGTTCAGGTGTTTTTTTCATGGATTTCAAAGAAACAACCTGTCGTTTGCTCTTTCTACCACCGAAGCAGAATATATCTCTTTATCTGCAGCTGGATGTCAAGCTTTATGGCTTAGATGGATGTTGAAAGAATTGAAGTGCACTCAAAGAAGTCAGACGATTTTATTTTGCGATAATGGTTCTGCTATTGCATTATCAAAAAATCCAGTCTTCCATGGAAGAAGCAAGCATATTAGAATAAAGTATCATTTTATCACAAACTTGGTTAAAGATGGAGAAGTGATGGTGAAGCATTGCAAGACTCAAGATCAGGTGGCAGATATTTTTACAAAGGCGCTGAAGTTGGACTCATTTGTCAAGTTTAGAGAAAAGCTTGGAGTTGCTCAAGTCTAGATTAAGGGAGGATGATAGAAATAATCTAGACTTATATTTCAAGTACATGAATCACATTTAATTACATACATGAATAGTTGAGATTCAAGGAATGGTTTAATACATGAATTACAAGATACATTGATGAATGTTCATGTATTAGTGAAAGGTCATATGTATTTACATTTAACATTGATGTCTTTTGATGTAGTTTCCTAGTAGTATAAATATGTGTAGGATTTTTCATTTGTAAGCAAGCCAAAGCAAAGAAGAAACAGAAGTTATATTCAAGTTCTAGTTTCTCCAATTTTGTGTGAGTGAGAGAACAATCTTCTTCTCTTATCTCTTGAGTTATATTGTAAGGGCCTACTTCGTTTCCAACAATATCATGTTCGATCTCCTCATAAACTTTGAATACGGCTTCATAAAAAACTTTCATGTAGTCGGGGAGGTTCTCAATGCAATTGATATCCCACCTGAAATTTAATCAAAAGGTGAGACCCCGTTTGATAACCATTTGATTTTTGGTTTTTGGTTTTTGAAAATTAAACCTATAAACACTACTTCCACCTACAAATTTCTTTGTTTTCCTAATACATTCTTTCCATGTTTTCAAAAACCAAGCCAAATTTTGAAAACTAATAAAAGTAGTTTTCAAAAACTTGTTTTTTTTTTTTTTGGAATTTAGCTAGGAATTCAAATGTGCTCTTGACAAAGATGAAACCCATGGTAGGAAAATTGAGAGAAAACAAGCATAATTTTCAAAAACCAAAAACAAAAAACCAAATGGTTATCAAACGGGGCCTAAGTTATTACTTTAGAATTAATAAATTTAATTGTTTAACATTTTTAAATAAGGGTGTACATGGGTCGGTTTGGGCCGGGTTAGGGGTCAATTTTGGACCAACCCGAAAATTCGGGTTGTTAAAACTCCCAACCCAATCGGTTCCATTTATGAAGGTAACCCAACCCAACCCAACCCAACCCAAATTGTTCGGGTTGGGTCGGGTTGGGCCACTGGGTTGCTTTTTTTTTCTTTTCTGCAACAAAGCAACCTCTATTTGGGCTCAAACCAGAAAACTCCCACCCAATTAACACGTACAGTAAGAAGATCCACCATACAAGCATAGTGCTCCAACTTGGGTTCAATCTGACGTTCGTTCTTCATAATATTGAAAAATTTCCATCCTTCATCAGGCTACAGGCATAAAGAATTGAAATGAAGGATACCTTCTTTTCAGATAGTTTATCAAAAATCATCCTCCCTTCTTTTAAATCAACTAGATCTAAATTATGGCAATAGCAAATATAAATAAAGAGAAAGAGAAGAAAATGACACAAAAAAAACTTACGTGGCTCCGATTATGCCTATATCCACGGGTGAAGACGACGAGAGAATATTTCTACTAATGTTCCAAAGATGGAATTACAAAACAGCACACTCAAGCACTCACCAAATCCGTCGTACACTCAAATATTTGAACTCTCCAAAATGTAATTTGGAAATGAAATTAGAAAGCAACAATATGAGAAAACTCTCGATGACAATGGAATTCTCAAATCTCACTTGTGTATTATAAACGGAAGATGGATGGCTAATAAATAGATTGACGGAAGCCGGAAATTTCTTATTCTTCTGATGTGGGATTAAAGTAACGCCATAACAAGTAACATTATGATTGAAATTTAAAATTTTGAGCACTAATGATATGTTATGTTATAGAAATAGACCAATTACAGTTCATAACATTGAGTCAGTCAACAGTTGAAGAGTTAAACCTTTCGATTGCTTCTGTGAATAGTTCAAGTTCATCCAGTGTAGCATATGCATCATAAATATCATCAAGAACTGCCGAAAGAGTAATAATTTTAGCTAATATTATTCTAGCAAGAGAGTACTTGGGTTCATAGTAAACTCCCAATGCCCCAAGGATGCAAATATCGATATCGGTAGCAATATCGGTAACTCAGATTTATGGATATATCGACGGATATTTGGATATTGATGGATATTCTGGAAAAAATCACGGATATTACGGAAACTTATAAAAATATTGTGATTTTTTTTTGTGAAACTTTAGAATAACTTTGTTTAAGTAATAAACTACTACTTTAAGCAAATATATCAATAATTGTAAGTCAAATATATGCATTAATACAATAATAGATAGTATTGAAGATTGTAAAATAAATATAAAGTTAAATAATCTTAAATTTTGGTCACAAGTAAATTATTCATAATTCATTAATATGATGATGAGATGATATTTTTGGAGTCTTAGGTCGACATTAATATAATTGATTCGGTAATGATAATATTGTTCCAAATTCATTACATCTTAAAAAATAAATCGAAGTCATAATAGTATTAAAAGTGTACATCCTAAATATAATATAAAAAAATAAAACTTTAAAAGAAAAAGAGAATTAAAAATTTATTAAGATACAAAAATAAAAAATTTCAAAGATATGTTGTTAATATTTTTAGAGAAATATTAGATTTGTACCCTATTTAATAACCTAAAAAAATTACATTCTATATTTTAAACCTACAACATAAAATCAAATAAATATTCTATATGTTAATTGTTAAATATGTTACACAAAATATTGTAAATATATATAACACAAAATAAGAATCAGAAGGAATGAAGGAAAAAAAAAAAGCAAAAAAAAAAAAAACAAAAAAAAGAACAAAAAAGAACAAAAAAAGAAAAAAAAAACTAATGAAAAGAGTGCAGCATTCTTCAGGATCAAGCCATGGATGTGGAATTCTGTAAAGAAATTGCTTAACCAACGAGCCTGCAGGAGAAGTTCGATAGATTTTGGCGATATTTTAATTATATATCGAAGATAATTCGGCGATTTTTCTGCCTTTTTTCGCGTTTTTTTCTTCAATCAGGCGATAAATCGGGAAAAACGATATTTATGCGATATTTTTTGATTTTTCGCGATAATTTGGTAAAAACGATGTTAACCCCCATATCTCTATCGGACCCGCGAGAAATTCGATATTTCGGCGATATATCAACAATATATCGCGATATTTTCATTCTTGCAATGCCCAAATGTAGCTCTCTCCACCACCCTATCTCGTGCAAAGGATAATTGTTCCATCAAATTCAAATGCTTCCACCATCTATATATTTAGGCAAACACATAATTAAAGCTCCCTAAAGAAACAGAAACAAAACAAAAGTCATTATTGAAACATTAATTTGGCATTTTGAAGAAATATCATTTATTTAGTTGAACCTGTTAACTTCCGTAAAGTTTAACTTGATTAATTTAAATTCTAAACTATATATTTTTTTTAAAGCTCAACAAAATGTAAGGATGAGAGATCAACCTTAGAAAAAAGGTATGAATGTCAAAATTGTTAAGGCAGCTCATTAGTCATGTGTTTAGCACGTGGATAAGTTGTTGATTATATCATTTTGTTAGTTCTTAGAGCAGTGTTCCTCTGTTCCAATTGTATTTTATTATGAAGTTTTACAGGAGTTTTTCTCCCTTCCTCTCAAATATTCTATTATCTCTTGAATTGTAAATGTGATTGAGATTTAATGAATATGGTGGAAGGGTTTCTCCTGTAGAAGTTTTCTTCTTGATTTTCCTCTAAAGTTGATATGGTATCAGAGCTCAAGTCCTACAACTAAACTTGATCCTTGTGGTTTCGAGCAATTTCTTCCTCTTTCTTCGCGCGATTGATTTGGCGCCAATTTTCTTTCGATCTCTCTGGTGCTATAATTCTTGTGTCTGAGCATCGATGGATTCCTCGAGTATAGAAATTCAAGCAGTTGAAGATCTTGGAAATCAAGCCAATCAGATTGTTAATCCTGGTAACAAAATCTCCACTGTCAAACTCAACAATGATAATTTTCTCATGTGGAAAGTCCAAATAGAGTTTGCCCTAGAAGGTCATAGTCTTGGAAGTTTTATCGCAAAAGATTCCAAATCTCCTTCTGAAAGGATACCTGTAAGTGAAGGCTATTCTGCTACTAAAATTAATCCTGATTTTTTGAAGTGGAAGAAATAGGACAGTTTAATTTCATCATGGCTTCTTGGATCCATGTCTGATAACATCTTAGAACAAGTTATACATTGCAAAACAACAAAAGAAATCTGGCATTGCTTATTTCAAATCTTTAACTCGAGGAACAGAGCTCAAATAATGAGGTTGAAATCAAAATTACAATATCTTAAAAAAGGATCCTTATCACTGAATGACTACTTCTCATAGATTAAAAAGTGTGTAGATGCTCTTTCTGCGGTAGGAAAAACGATTGACACACAGGATCATATCATGTATATACTAAACGGATTAGGTCCTGAGTATGAATCTATGGTTTCTGCACTAACAACTTCTACAGATGATCAAAGTGTCCAAGATGTTATGGGATATCTTCTCACTCCTGAGAATCATATTGAGAGCAAGCTGAAGGCAGTAAACTCAGATGGAGCTCCTCCTTCAGCCAACCTAATGACTCAAAGTCATCACAATACAGAGACTGATCCTCAAAAGGTCAATCACTCATATCAGGGAAATCAAAACTATAATTCTCGAGGAAGAGGCCGTTCAAATAGGGGTGGTAGATCTTGGAACAACATAAACAAGCCACAATGCCAAATTTGCTTTAAATTTGGGCATACTGCCATGAAGTGTTACTCCCTTAATGGACGGTTTGATCAAAATTGTGTTGTTCCCTAGCCAAATACAGTTAATACTAATAATTTTCACCCTCAGTTTGGTGCAGGTTCATTTCCACATAACCCCCCTCAGATGACTGCTATGTTGACTGCTACTGATCTCAATCAAGACAATGGCTGGTATCCAGATTCGGGAGCCACCAATCATCTAACCAACAATTTTAGCAACCTTGTTGTTGGCATCGAGTACTCAGGAGGAAACCAGATGCAAGTGGGAAATGGTATAGGTTTTCCTATCTCTCATCATGGATATACCTCATTTTCTTCATCTAATCGCATTTTTCACTTAAAGAACCTTCTTCATGTACTTCAAATAACAAAAAACCTAATCAGTGTTAGCCAATTTGTCAAAGATAACTCAGTTTACTTTGAATTTCACTCTGAGTTTTGTTATGTGAAGGACTCCCTTACTGGTCAAATTCTTCTTCAAGGACCACTCCATGATGGGTTGTACCGGTTTGATCTCTCAATATCTCAGTCTCCATCTTCTTTTTCGAAGAATAACTCCAGCTCTCAGTGTTTGTTATCCCATCCTTCCTCTACATCCTTTGTTAATACCAATATGCATAATTCTATGTTGAATGTCTGACATTGAAGACTCGACCATCCTGCCTTTTCTGTTGTTTAAAACATTGCTAAACAATACACCTCTTTACATTTGAATAATCATACTGTTTTTTGTAATGCTTGCACTGTTGGAAATAACCATGCATTGCCATTTCTTATGTCTATTACACAATATACTGCCCCATTACAACTTGTTGTTGCTGATATTTGGGGACCATCTCATACACTGTCTAGGAATGACTTTAGATATTACTTTAGGTTTGTGGATGTATTCAATAGATACACATGGATTTATTTCCTACAATCCAAATCTGAAGCTTTTCAGACATTTTTAATATTCAAAGCCTCTGTTGAAAAGTTGTTAGACTGTCCCATTATTCGTTTTCAGTCTGATGGGGGGGGGGGAGTTTAAAACCTTCACACCTTTTCTTCAAAAGCATGGCATAGAGCATCGACTTTCATGTCCTTATACCTCCCAAAAAAATGGTATAGTTGAGCGCAAGCATAGGCAAATCGTTGATGTTGGTCTTACCCTACTTTCTCAAGCCTCTATGCCATTATCCTTTTCGGATGATGCCTTCTCCACAGCCGTATACCTTACTAACCGAATACTTTCCACAGCCCTTAATGGAGTGTGTCCCTTCACCAAACTCTTTCATGTAAAACCCAACTACCTCTTTCTCAAAACTTTTGGTTGCCTTTGTTACCCATGTCTTCGCCCCTATAACTCTCTGATAGCACGCATAACAAGCTATATTTTCCGATATATTTTTGTTAGTCTTTGAGTGGTTTTGGGCCAATTTAATGCACTTTCGTGTTCTTTTTGTAGGAATTGATTATTGGAATCAAAATAGAGAAATTGGAGATAATGAGGTGTTCGGGCACTAAAAAAGAAGCAAAGAAAATAAATAAGGAAATAATTTGGAGCTGCCCAACCCGAGAAGGCATTAGGCGTGAATCTGCGGCAACGTCGCGACGCTGCCCTAGAGCGTCTCGACGCTACCTGTAGCGTCGCGACGCTGTGACAAGAGCGTCTCGACGCTATCAATATTTTCCTAAACAGAATGCTGGATTTTGGTGTAGCGTCGCGATGCTGTCGGCAGATTTTCTATAAATTCAACACTTTCTTGCACGACCAATGAGAGTCCAATTGGTTAGATTTTAGCTCTAATTTCGACTAGAGACCTTCTGTGGGAGCTAAAGGCAAGGCCAAGGAGCGGGAATCAAGCGAGAAGACGTGGAGATCGTGACGGGGACGTGCGGTGTCAGTGGATTTGAGTTTTCCTTTTTCTTTCCCTTAACTCTTGTAGTTTTTATGGTTTTTCTTACAATTAGTGTTTGTGGTTTAAAGACTATGAATTGCTAGTTGTTTGTCTTAGGGTTTGATATAGTTGTTTTAGTTGTTGGATTGATTTTTGGTATGAATGTGTTGTTATTTTATGCATGCAATTTTGTGTAACACTTTCAATTACTTTATCACTAATTGAATTATTTAAGTGTTGAATCTAACTCGGGAGAGAGAATTTGGCCTAAGACTTACCTTGTTTAATTGCATGACTAGAGTAGAAATTCTAAGTTTGTGACGGGATTTAGAATATCTCTAGAAGTATAACAAGGACTAAACCGAAGAATGCCTTGCATGTTAATGAACTTAGATAGGGATATCAAGTTAGTTATATTCATGAGAATCAATTATACTCGGGAGAGGTAATCATGATAAAAGTTTCCTTGGCTTGTAGATTAATTGCACTATCAATTCATTCCTATTAATCAATCCTCAATCTTAAATAATGAAATCAATTCCCTAAAAGTCTTTCCATTTGAGTCTCCACCTTTATTTTTTATGCTTTTTGTCTTTACTTTTATCTTTATCATTGAGTTTTGCTCCCTAAATAAAATTGAACAAAAGTATTCACGGTACTTACTTTGCTAAAAAACCAATCCAGAGGACGACACTCGTTTAATCACGAAAACACTATATTATTACTTGACCCGTACATTTGCGGCTAGCAATTTGCGCATCACTCTCACAAACTGAATTTTCGCTCCACCCCCTGTTTCTTTCTTAGTTATAGTAACAAACATAAAGGTTATAAATGTCTCTCCTCTGATGGATGTTTATATGTCTCTATACATGTCACATTTGATGAAGCCTCATTCCCTTTTACTTCTTAGCCACCTATGCAAAATCCCCCCTATATCCACTTCCTCCCAAATTTCACAAACCCTACCGTTGTTATCCTCTGACCCCACTCCTTCAAGTCCTTCACATTCACCTTCTCCTATCACTTTTCATGCCTCAGATACTGTACCAGTTTCCTTGACATCTGGTTTATGTTCCTTCTCTTCGGCTACATCTTCAGTACCTAACAATACTAATGCACATGATCCACCATCCATGGTTGCTAATCCAGATTTTGCACCATGTACTGAAAATCCTACTACCACTAGTAGTTGTGCACTTGTTACCAATTCACACCCTATGGTAACTAGAGGAAAATGGGGGATCTTTAAACCAAAGGCCTTCACTGTTTCTTATGATGAATGTGAACCGCCTAATGCTCGAGAAGCCATTAAGCATACTCACTGGAGAAAAGCTATGCAAGCTGAATATGACGCCTTAATAGCTAATCATACATGGGATCTAGTTCCATCTACTTCTCATCAGAAAGTTGTGGGGTGCAAATGAGTTCTTGATAAGGGTAAAAAATATACCTATTTTACCCTTATATTTAGCTCATTTCTTTGTCAAATATTGCATGTTTAGATCATATTTATTGTTCCCGAGCTCAAAATATGTCAAAGTTGATAAGTTAGGGTGTTGAGAGTCACATTTGTCAAATTATGCTCATTTGTGCTTGAAAAGACTCAATTTTAAGGGAATTTGACTAAGTTTGTTGTTGTGCAGGAAAATAGAGGAAAAGCTGGAATTTTCCCAGAAATGCGACCACATTTCTGGGAAGGCAAAATGAAATGCGACTGCATTTCTGGAAAAACAGAGGCAGCTCCAAGTATACCGCAGGTCGTTTTGAACGAGACTTCTTCGCACCTAACCAGCTGTTTTGACCCTGAAACCGACTGGGCTACCTACCAGCACCTATTTCGCAGCTCCTCAACCAATTCCAACACTATATAAGCTCGTGATTCGAAGTCAAATTCAAGCAGAACTCATTTGGAAGAAGAGGGTGGTGATAGAACCCTAGTTGACGCATATGAGTTGGGATGCCCGAGGTCCTTCTTAGATGACTAAATTCTAACCTTAAACATCAAACGTTAGGGTTTTTAGGGATTTTCACCCATTCCCACTTGTAAAAGAGAGAGAATTGAGTGTCTAAGCGAACTTTAGAAGGATTGAATAAAATAGAAAAACCCTAGTATTTAGCTACTGTCATTATTTCCAGCTTGTGTTACTTTTCATTTATCTGTATTCTTTACATCTTATTTTCAATGAAAAGGTATTCATTTGCACTTTATCCCACCATGAGTAGCTAAATTCCGTTGAGGGGTTCAATATGGTGAATTCCCTTATGGTTTAATAGCTTGAAAGTGTTTTATTTGCTTAAGTATTGTTCAATGCATATCATTCTTTATTGATTATCATTCTGATCTTGCTGAGTTTAACTTGATCACTTAGACTTTGCATGTTCATGCTATGTGAGTTTGATCTCGAAAGGGACAGACGATATCGGTTCTCATAAAGGTGATATAGGAGAAAAAGCTCGAAAAAGATTGTTCGGTGGTATAGGGCAAGCTGCCTAAGGCACCCTATATCACCTATAGGGTTATAGATTGCATTCGTGAATTATCTATGTCGAAGTCGAGTCACAAAAATTTGCATGACGGTACTCACTTAGCCTTCTAACGGTTCTTGGGAGCAAGGCCAAATAGAAGTTAAATCTGACCCAATGCATTAAATAGGCTTAAGTTGAATAATCCATGATTAAAGTTATTGCCTTTGGGATGAGTCCATGTTGAATACCTTGTTTTATTTATTATTGTTATTCTTTATTATTTACTTGTGTTACTTACTTTTCTAAAAATCAATCATCAATCATTTCTTTGGTTACCTATTTTAAAGCAATCATTTGAGCAGTTTCTTCTTCAAATCTGAATTTTCAATTTAGTCCTCGTGGGATCGATACCCTCGGAATACTTCTAAGGTTTTTATTACTATATGCGATAGTGTATACTTGCACTAAGGTTGGCTGAATTTATCGTTATTATTATCTATTCTTTTATCTCACATCCATCATTCAGCCTCTGCCGCCCCAAGTTTTTGGCCCTGTTGTCAGGGACTAAAAGTGAAACCAGTTTTGTTATTTGAATTTGCGATCAGATTGCAACCGCAATTCTGTCTCAAAGGGAATTTGACCTTGATTTGCAATTGTTTTTCTCTTGCAGGTTGAAGTTAGTGCATAAACAAGGGGTGTCCACTCCTTGACATTGATCCTGAGATAGAAAGGACCTTTCGTCGTTGTAGGAAAGAGCAAAGACGAAAGAGAAGGGAAGAACAAGAGTTGAGCGCACATCAACCTCTAGAAGAAGCTTCTTACATATAAGAGTTTCCAATGGAACCTCCTGGAGTCGATCCTCAAGTTGACAAACAAAATCGTGGAAGGGAGCAAAATGGTGGGAGAATTCCTCCTGTTCCTCCAGTTCCACCGGTGCCACAACAAGAAAATCCAATTTACATTGCTAAAGACTGCAATAGAGCAATAAGGGACTATGCTTTACCAGTTTTCCAAACTTTAAATCCAGGAATTTTGGAGCCATCGATAGATGCTCCACGTTTGAACTTAAACCAGTGATGTTCCAAATGTTGAATACCATGGGCCAATTCTCTGGACTTCCAAATGAAGATCCACATAAACACATTAAGCTATTTTTGAGAGTTTGCAATTCTTTTAAAGTTACAGGAGTGCCTGAAGATACTTTGAAGCTAAAGCTTTTTCCATTTTCTTTGCAGGGAGATGCTGAAGCTTGGTTGGATTCATTCCCTCCAAACTCCATCACTTCTTGGAACGATTTAGCTGATAAATTTTTAGAGAAGTTTTTTCCTTCTAATAAAAATGCCAAATATAGAGCTGAAATTATTGCTTTCAGACAATGTTATAATGAACCTTTGGATGCAGCTTGGGAAAGATTTCAAAGGCTGGTTCGGAAGTGTCCACACCACGGATTGCCTGCTTGTATCATCCTAGAGCATTTTTATAGTGGATTAGATCAAGCTTCGAAGGCACTAGTCAATGCATATGCAAACGGATCTTTCTTAAAGAAGTCTGCAAATGAGGCACATGCTATCTTGGACACCATAGCCACAAACAATAGACATTGGGGAGAAACTGAACCAACACCCATCTTGAAGAATCCAGTTAAAGTAGTGGAAACAGAGGCTAATTCTACCATGCAAGCCCAAATCAAGGCTATCCACAGCATGATGATGGGCATGACTATGAACAATCAAGCCAACATAGCCCCTGCCAATGCTATTTCTTCTCCCTGCTGTGAAATTTGTGGTGAGGAACACATTGCTGATAACTGTCCACTAAATCCCGCGTCTGTCTTTTATGTAGGTCAACAAGGGAACCAGAACAGATGGAATCCATACTCGGTTACATACAACCCAGGTTGGAGACAGCATCCAAACTTCTCTTGGGGAGGACAAGCCGGTCCAAGTAATTCCAATACAAATCAGTTCGGGAAACCTACACAACAGCAGCCGCAAAAGAACTTCCAACCAGTCCAAGTGCAGAGTCAAGAGTCAAATCTAGAGACTCTTATAAAGGAATACATGGCAAGAAACGATGCTACAGTTAGAAATCTGGAAGTACAGATTGGACAGATTGCTCAGGAAATTAAAAACAGACCACAAGGGACGTTGCCCAGCAAGACTAAAATCCCTCACAGAGAAGGAAAAGAACAATGCAAGGCAGTAACCTTAAGAAGTGGACTAGAGTATGATGGTCCAAAGTATCCAGTGAATCAAGAAGTAGAGATCCCAGAAGAAGCTAAAGAAAAGTTTTTAGAAAACAGATCAGACATTACCTCAGAAGTTATACAAAATAAAAGCAATGAAGAAAGGACCAAGGAGCATGAAGCCTTGGTAGAAAAAGAAGAAAAATCAAATTCAGAGAAAAAACAAGGGAATGCGGCCGCAAATGCGACCGTGAGACCTAAAAAGTTTGTAATAGATCCAGAATACAAACCACCTCCTCCATACCCGCAAAGATTTAAACATGTTTCGCAGGATATACAGTTCAAAAAGTTTTTAGATGTTTTAAAACAACTACATATCAATATTCCATTGGTAGAAGCACTTGAACAGATGCCTACCTATCTGAAGTTCCTGAAGGATATTCTATCAAAGAAAAGAAGATTAGGAGAATACGAAACGGTTGCACTCACTAAATGTTCCAGTGCACTGGTCAAGAATGAGATCCCTCCTAAACTCAAAGACCCTGGAAGTTTCACCATTCCATGCTCCATTGGAGGACGGAATGTAGGCAAAGCTTTATGCGACTTAGGAGTGAGTATAAACCTGATGCCATACTCAGTTTTCCAACAGTTGGGGATAGGAGAAGCAAGACCCACAACTGTAACCTTACAGTTAGCAGATAGATCACTGACAAAACCGATTGGAAAAATTGAAGATGTGTTAGTCAAGGTTGACAAATTTGTATTCCCAACAGATTTCATCATTCTGGATTGTGAAGTTGATAAGGACGTGCTGATCATTTTAGGACGACCTTTCTTAGCCAATGACAGGACCTTAATTGATGTACAGAAAGGAGAGTTGACCATGAGGGTCAATGACCAATAATTCACTTTCAACGTGATGAATGCAATGAAGTACCTGGAGATCTTGAGGAGTGTTCATTGGTTGATGAAATTGAAGAACTCTCCCAATCTACTTTTCCGGAAATGATGAAAGGAGAAACTTTGGAAGATCTACTTGGAGAACAAGAAGAAAAAAGTGGGAAAAAATTGAAGTAGAAGAAATCAATCAACCCATGAAAAGACAAAGAATCAAACCCTACTGGGGGAAGGGCTTTGAGGATGAAGAAGCCCATGTTTCTGTGATTGACTTGGTATGAATTCTATACTTTGAGAAATTATATTTGTATATTATGGATTTATAGTGAAATAAGAAAAAAAAAATAATATCCGGACAAGAGTAAAAACTTTGTCTAGGAAAAGGTACTTAAGTTGACCATAGGGAACACCTTTTCCTGGGGATTTACCTGGGAGTTTGAAAAATCCATATTATTTTGTATCCAATCTATTTTAAAAGAAAAAAAATAATAAATCGTGATTAAGCATGTGAACTTTCTAACATGTTTATGATTGTTTCAGTAAAGAAAGAAAAGCAAGGGAAAATGAAAAGTCAAGAAAAAAAAGAAAGGCAAAAAAACTGGGGAAAATGCGATCGCATTTCTCCCCAGTGCATTTGGAAATGCGACCACATTTTCAAAAATAAGAGGGCAGTCACGAAAATTTTTTACCAGCACGTGACCTAATTAGAAAACTACAAATAGCTGACTTTAGTTCTTTCCCTCTTCACCAACACTAAGACTTTCGGTATTCAAGTCAAAACTCCAACTCTCCATATTCTCTCATCTTGAAACCGAAACCCACATCAAAGAACCATGAAGAACTCGACCAAATCTGCATCATCTCGAAAGATCACTCGATCTCAGAGTGCTCAAACCGCCCAAGAAGCCAAAGCATACGTTCGACAGCAAGAAGAGCAGCCTGAAACACCCATGCACGACACGAGTAGGACGAGACCTTCGGGTTTCTCACTGGCGATCGTGAACCAAGGTACTTCCAGCACTCAAACTCCTTCTTCCTCGACAATGCCGGCCACCTCGAGGGAGAATCCGAATTCGTCTCAACTTAGGAGGTTCACGCGCGTCAATGTCGTCCATAAAACCCAAAAACCTGCCACTCAACAATTTCGAAAACGCTCGCGGGTGTGGTTTTCAATGATCCAGGCGATGGGAGCTCAAAGACGTGCAGCTCTTGAAGAGGAAGCGAATAGACGAGATGAAGAAGAAGCCGCCAAAACAGCAGAAAGCTCTCGGCAAAGAGAGGCTTCAACGGGTAAAACTTCTAAACCTTCAACTAACCCCTCTTCATCTTGCAGGAACTAACCATTCGTTACCTACAGTGCAAGGAATAGGAGTCCTAAGAAAGTTGCACCCGAACAGCTTCTTGTAATCGAGCCCCTAAAAATCGTAAGAATGCCCCCGGATGTATTCGAGGACATAATACGCCAAGCTATGGCAAAGGCTTTAGTGATTGCCGAAGGCTATAAGGCTGAACAAGAAGCTTTGAGGGAAATTGAGGCTGAAAGAGAACTTGAAAATCAGCATATGAGGGAAGAAGATGACTTTGTAAGAGAAAGAAATCTTGAAGAAGAAAAGAAGAAAGAAGAGGAAGGGCAGGAGGCCGAGAAGCCCAAGTTTGCTGAAGAAGAGGAAAGAAAGTTAAGAGAAAACCTCAGGAGGGCAGCAGTTGAATTGCAACTCCTTGAGGAAGAAAAACAAAGAAGGGAAGAATTGAAAGATCATGAGAAAAGAAGAAAGGAAGCTGAAGACTTCCTTGCAGCTTTTGAGCCATTCCACAAGGCTCAAAGTGAGGCTGAATTGCTGCGAGAAAGAGAAGAAAAGGCTCAACAGGGGCCAAGTGAAGAGAACCAAGAAAAATAAACAGAAGAAGTAGTTGAAGCCCAGAATGCGACCGCATCTGGACCACATTTTGAAGAAGGCCAGGATGAGGCCACTGAAGCTCAGCCAGCTGATGAGGTTTTCGAACCTCTATTCAAATATGATCCACTAGCAGCTGATAGCACCTCTTTAGGAGAAAAGAAAGGTGAAGAAGAGAAAGAAAGCAAGGAGGTCGAGACCTCCAGTGATTTAGAGACAGAATCCGATTCAGAGATCAAGGAATTGGATGATGACCAAGTTCTTATCTCTGCAGCATTGAGGAGAAAGAGAACAAGAGAGATTAAAGCTGAAAGGAGGACCAAAAACAAGAATGACCCCATATTTGCCAAGAGGCCGAGGACTAGGTCCATGGACGCCTCTCCAGCAGCTCCTCCTACCGTCTCACCTGCCAAGTCGAAAGCCAAATCTCCTAAGGCTGCATCTCCTAAAAATCCATTCCCCGAAGTATTCAGAGATGTCAATTTTCAGGAAAGGATGGAGATAATGAGAAAAAAAGATTTCCTCAACGCGAAGGGATTCTCTAACAGAGCAGGAGCACTGCCAGAGTTCGTAAGCAGAGTTATCTCACAGTACAAGTGGCAGGAGTTCTGTGCTCACCCTCAGGAGGCTATAGTGCCATTAGTTCGAGAGTTTTACGCCGGCCTGAGGGAGGAAAGCATCAATATGGCGGTAGTGAGAGGCAAAATGGTCTGTTTCTCTTCAGTAGACATCAACAGGGTGTACAAAATCAAGGCACCCTTGCATCCAAGAGGGAATGATGTCATTAGGAACCCCTCGACCAAGCAGATGAAAGAAGCACTGAAATTAGTGGCCAACAAGGGAGTTCAGTGGAAAGAGTCCCAAACGAAGGTGAAGACTTTAGTGCCAAGCAACCTCAAGCCAGAATTGGCAGTTTGGCTTCACTTTCTGAAAAATCGATTGATGTCGACCACCCACGATAGCACCATCTCAGTAGATAGAGTTATGCTCCTCTACTGTATTATGAAGGGATTGAAGATCAATATAGGGAGCATAATCAGGGAGGAGATTCTTGCCTGTGGAAGGAACGAACAGGTAAACTTTTCTTTGGATCACTTATCACCCTGCTTTGTCAGAGGGTGAAGATAGTTCCGGGCAAGGATGAGGAGCGTCATTTCTTCAAGCCTACCATCGATCTATCCTTGATCGGGAAGCTTCAACAGAATAGCCTCCAAAGGAAAGACAAAGCCTCCACATCTCAGGCCACTCCACCATCAGGGTCGAACATGGCTTCTCCATCCCAGCACACTCTTTTTTTAGGGTCCTCACCGTCATTTGAAGCTCTAGCCATTGCCTACCATCAGCTAGATCAAATCAGGGAAAACCTGAAGACTTATTGGGCATATGCAAAGGAAAGGGATGAAGCTATTAGAGAGTTCTATCTCTCCATCGCCCTAAGTATTGCCCCAGTTTTATCCGATTTCCCTCGATCGCTGCTACCTCAAGAAGACAAGGATTCTGATGAAGAAGATGATGAGAACGATGATGAAGAAGATGAAGAGAAAGAGAGTTCCTCGGACGAGTACTAGGAGAGTTTTCTGATCCCCTTTTACATGCTGTTTTTTGTGAATAATACTGTTTTGTTGCTTGCTGTTTTTTGAGTTTTAGCATGATTACATTATGTCTTTAATTGTTTAGTTACTGTTTTTATCGCTTTAATTATTCAGCTTGTTAATAATTATGTTCATAGGGTAGTTTTTAGTTAGCTTGCTGATAGTTTAGATTAGAAAAACTTGGGTTTTTAAAACTTGTCTAAAAATTCTGCTTGCTGTTTTTTAGCTTAACCTATGAACTCTATGAAGAAAAATCAACTTTAAGAAAAATTGCTTGATACAAATATTTTGGAAAAAGCATGTTTTCAAAGGAGTTTTCTTTTAAGCCCTTGATGATGATAACTAGAGCTTTGTTTTATCTCAAAAGTGCCACCGTCACAACTGAATTGTTTTCTAGTCATAGGCTTTCCATTAGTCTTTTTCTTTATATAATTTTCTTAAGTCTAAACTTCCTCGTGTTTAATCTTTCTAACACTCTAGGAGAGTTTAGCCTTAAAGTTTTTGAAAACAAAAAGCCTCATGTTAAGTCCATGCCTAAAAAACAAAGCCAATGAGGACATTGTCTAACTTTAAGTTTGGGGGGTGCTTTACTTTGTAAATATTTATGCTTTATGCTTGTTGTAAATTTTGTACTGCTGGAAAAAGAATATGTGCTCAGTATATATCATGGAAAAAAATGAAAAAAAGAAAAACCGAGAGTTACTCCTCCTTCCTAGAGTTTACTAAGTAACCAGGGGCATTCATGACACCCATGGTTTGCCACTGCATGAAATGTTTACTTAGGGACGTGAGTATCATTCCGAGCTTGTGAACTTTGCTCGTAGCTAGATATCTTCACCACAAAGTGTCGATAAGCTAGAACGAAGGTAAAGATGGCAGCAAGGATACTCTTTGGAGAAAAAATAAGTTGAATAAAAAGAGCACCAGCAGTCAAATAAGTTTGGGGGTGATAGGAAAAAGATCTAGTAACTCATGTATGCTCATTTTTACCTCAAGATTGTTTTCTTAACTAAAAGGACTACACTAGGCTCAATGAGTAGAAGTTAGGTAGTTTAAGCATATTGGTTAGGATGGACTAGGGAGAGTTTTGCTTTGAAAAAGAACAATAGAAATCTTCATGCCTAAGAAACTCAGACGTTGTGGATGGCACTAGAGTAGAACCCTCTCCTGAAAGGCAAACTTTTTAGAAAACGATCTTTAAAAGCATGTTTACTTAATTCCATGTCACTTGATTTGCAATTAAAGTTGATACTAGTACCATGATTGAAAATTATATATGATCCATAACATTTTGATTTGCAATTAATATTGAGCTCTCTCACATTTTGGTTTGCAATTAAAAATTAAATTAAACTTGATCTCTAACGTTCTGATTTGCTATTGCTTGAGGACAAGCAATGAGTTAAGTTTGGGGGTATGATAAAGGTAAAAAATATACCTATTTTACCCTTATATTTAGCTCATTTCTTTGTTAAATATTGCATGTTTAGATCATATTTATTGTTCTCGAGCTCAAAATATGTCAAAGTTGATAAGTTAGGGTGTTGAGAGTCACATTTGTCAAATTATGCTCATTTGTGCTTGAAAAGATTCAATTTTAAGGGAATTTGACTAAGTTTGTTGTTGTGCAGGAAAACAGAGGAAAAGTTGGAATTTCCCCAGAAATGCGATCGCATTTCTGGGAAGGCAAAATGAAATGCGACCGCATTTCTGAAAAAACAGAGGCAGTTCCGAGTCTATCGCGGGTCGTTTTGAATGAGACTTCTTCGCACCTAACCGGCTGTTTTGACCCCGAAACCGACTGGGCTACCTACCAACACCTATTTCGCAGCTCCTCAACCAATTCCAACACTATATAAGCTCGTGATTCGAAGTAAAATTCAAGAAAAACTCATTTGGAAGAAGAGGGTGGTGACAGAACCCTAGTTGACATCTATGAGTAGGGATGCCCGAGGTCCTTCTTAGATGACTAAATTCTAACCTTAGTTAGACATCAAACCTTAGGGTTTGTAGGGATTTTCACCCATTCCAACTTGTAAAAGCGAGAGAATCGAGTGTCTAAGCGAACTTTAGGAGGATTGGATAAAATAGAGAAACCCTAGTATTTAGCTACTGTTATTATTTCCAGCTTGTGTTACTTTTCATTTATCCGTATTTTTTACATCTTATTTTCAATGAAAAGGTATTCATTTGCAATTTATCCCACCATGAGTAGCTAAATTCCGTTGAGGGGTTCAATATGGTGAATTCTCTTATGGTTCAATAGCTTGAAAGTGTTTTATTTGCTTAAGTATTATTCATGCATGTCATTCTTTATTGATTATCATTCTGATCTTGCGGAGTTTAACTTGATCACTTAGACTTTGCATGCTATGTGAGTTTGATCTCGAAAGGGACAGACGATATCGGTTATCATAAAGGTGATATAGGAGAAAAAGCTCGAAAGAGATTGTTCGGTGGTATAGGGCAAGCTGCCTAAGGCACCCTATATCAACTATAGGGTTATAGATTGCATTCGTGAATTATCTATGTCGGAGTCGAGTCACAGAAATGTGCATAACGGTACTCGCTTAGCATTCTAACGGTTCTTAGGAGCAAGGCCAAATTGAAGTTAAATCTGACCCAATGCATTGAATAGGCTTAAGTTGAATAATCCATGATTAAAGTTATTGCCTTTGGGATGAATCCATGTTGAATACCTCGTTTTATTTATTATTGTTATTCTTTATTATTTACTTGTGTTATTTACTTTTCTAAAAATCAATCATCAATCATTTCTTTGGTTACCTATTTTAAAGTAATCATTTGAGCAGTTTCTTCTTCAAATCTGAATTTTCAATTTAGTCCTCGTGGGATCAATACCCTCGAAATACTTCTAAGGTTTTTATTACTACGTCCGATAGTGTATACTTGCACTAAGGTTGGCTGAATTTATCGTTATTATTATCTAACATCTTATCTCACATCCATCATTCAGCCTCTGCCGCACCAGTTTTCAAAATTAAAAGGAACTATGATGGTTCAATAGCTCGCTACAAAGCTAGATTAGTGGCTAAGGGCTTCCATCAATCAGTCGACATTCGAAACATATAGCCCTGTAGTTAAACCGGTTGCAATTCGAGTACTACTCACTCTTGCTTTAGCTCATGGCTGGTCTATACGACAAGTCGATATCAATAATGCATTTTTGCATGGATTGTTGACCGAAACTGTCTTTATGGAACAACCATTCGGTTTTGAACAGCATACTTTAGTTCCCTCTGTATGCAAACTTATAAAAGCCCTATATGGTCTTAAACAAGCCCCATGTGCTTGATTTGATCGCCTTAGTCAGTATCTTCATTCTCTTGGATTCATTTCCTCTCGAGCTGATTCCTCTTTATTGTTTAAACACCAAAATGGTGAATGTTGCTATATTTTGGTGTATGTAGATGATATTATCATCACTGGCAGCTCCTCCTCTGTTATTACTCGGTTTATTGCAGACTTAAATGCCAAGTTTGCCTTGAAAGACCTAGGAACTTTGAGTTACTTCCTTGGTATTGAGGTGTTTTATCCTCCAAGTGGAGGAATGTTTTATCTCAGTCCAATTACATAAATGACCTTCTGTGTAAAACGAAAATGGATGGTGCTAAGGCTATAACTACTCCTATGATGAGTGGCTCGCTTCCATCTGCTCGACATGGTGAAAAATTGTCTGATGTTCGTTCCTATAGGAGCATTGTGGGGGGACTTCAGTATGCCACATTTACTCCACCTGAAATCTCATTTAGTGTAAATAAAGGATGCCAATACATGCATGCTCCAACTACTACCCATTGACAGCTTGTTAAGAGAATATTAAGGTACTTAAAAGGTACTATTTCACATGGTTTATTGCTATCTGCTCCTAGTTCTTTGTCTCTTCAGGGTTTGCCAATGCCGACTAGGCCTCAGACCCGGATAATCGGAAGTCCACGTCAGGATTTTGCATTTTCTTTGGTGGAAACTTGATTTCATGGGGATCCAAGAAGCAGTCAATCATCTCCCCGCTCGAGTACTAAAGCCGAATACAGATGTTTAGTCACGGCTGCTTCTGAACTCATATGGTTAAATTCTCTATTCTGTGACTTACGTATTTCTTTATTGCAGAAGCCTATTTTGTGGTGTGATAATCTCAGTGCAATCCACCTTAGTGTCAATCTGATTCTTCACTCAAGGACTAAACACGTTGAGATCGACATATACTTTGTTCGTGATTTAGTATTACAGAAATGACTTCTTATTCAACACCTTCCAGCTGCTGATCAAGTTGCAGATGTGTTGACCAAGCCCTTGTCTGCTTCTTCCTTCCTTCGGTTATCATCCAAGCTCAATGTTCAAGATCCTCTGACCATTGGCTTGCCGGGGGGGGGGGGGGGGCGTTAAGGCAGCTCACTAGTCATGTGTTTAGCACGTGGATAAGTTGTTGATTATATCAGTTTGTTAGTTCTTAGAGCAATGTTCCTCTGTTTCAATTGTATTTTATTATGAAGTTTTACAGGAGTTTTTCTCCCTTCCTCTCAAATATTCCATTATCTCTTTAATTGTAGATGTGATTGAGATCTAATGAATACAATGGAAGGGTTTCTCCAGTAGAAGTTTTCTTCTTGATTTTCCTCAAAAGTTGATAAAAATAACCATCAAAGTATATTTTTGTGGCAATTAAACTTTAATCTTATAATTTATAATATATAAAAAGGGGCTTGGACGGGACAAACTTTTCTTGGGCTCCTTTTAATATGCATTGTTATCTTTTATTTATTGAAATCAATAATCAACCTTAATTAAAATGAATTATTGAATCTAGAAAGTCTTTCCACTTTTTATAGTACTGTCTATTTCACTTCTCCATGCACACTCTTCCATTTCCTTTTAACACTTCGTCTTCTATTATTTCTATTTTATATAAATCTGTTCTCTCCTTCCTTCTTGCTCACAACGAAAAGGTGGAGGACTCTAGAATGAAAAGGAAAAAAAAAATCAAAGCCAAGTAAAAAGATTCGCGCGCATGGTTCTGTGCTAATCCAAACTTTTTGTAGTAAAATTTAACGATTTTTTATACTCAAGCATGACTTTCTACAAGCCAAATTCTCCTTAGTAGGGGTTTTGTATGTACAAGCGTGTGCAAGTGGACGTGCGTGCTAATCCAAACTTCTTGAAATATTAAAATTTCATTCGTTAGACATATTTGATACTCAAGCACATGACTTTCTACAACCTAAATCCTCCTTGAGTAAAGGCTATGGATAAAAAGTAAAATTATCTCTGAGGAAACCTAGACTGGGACTCAAGATTTGGGTGGAATACCTTTGCCAAAAAAAAAAAAAAAAAAAAAAAAAAGATTTGGGTGGAAAACTGGGGTGGGTCAACTCAATCCTTGTTAAACCAAAATCACTTTTTTCCATACAACATGCTGTGCAAATTTCGGAGATGGGCTGACCACTCCTAGTTAACCCTAAATCAGCTATTTGTGTGCAACATTGGGTGTAAACCTAGAGGACTGGCTAACTGAATCTTAGTTCCCAAATCAACTTACTATAAGAAAAATTATTTTTGCCGACGTGTTTTCTCTCGACGCCATTAAATGCGTCCGGAGAAGGGCTCTCTGCCGACGCACAAACTATGTGTCATCATCTCTACCGACATTTAAGACCGTGTCGGTAGAGGCCCCCTCTCGTGACGCCGTTTATATCTGCGTCGAGAGAGGAAAGACTTCCGCCAATGCCATGTTAATCGGTGTCGATAGAAGTGACCTTTGTTGACGTGCCTAAACGAAGTCGGTAGAGAGTCATTTAAAATTTTGATGGTAAATTAATTTTCCCCCTCCAAACTTGGACTTCTGTCGACGCGGTTAAAACGTCGTCGACAGAGAGTTATTTAAAAATTCGTTGGCAAAAATTTTTTTCCCTCCAAACCTGGACTTCTATCGACGCCATTTTCAAATGACATCGGTAGAAGTGATTTCTACTGATGCGGTTAAAATGTCGTCGATAGAAGCTGGTTTTAGTGACTTCTGTCAACGCCATTTTCACTGTGTCGGCAGAAGTGGCCTTTGCCAACGTCGCCGTTTCAAAGTGGCTTCGGTAAAAGTAGCCTCTATCGACACCACATTTTAATCGCATCGGCAGAAGCTCATTAAAAGCCCTATTCAAAATGTTCCCTCATTTCATGTCTTCTTCCTCCCTTCAGCCCCTCCCCTCTACATTTTCTTCTCGTTCTTCTTCAATCATCATCTTCGTTTCTGTCCCTCGCCGCAACTTCCATCGATTGACTCTACCATTATCGTTTCTTTCACCGTGTATGGGCCGTCATCTCCCTCTCATTTAGTAAGTAATCTTCCTTCCTTTTTTCTCTTTTTTTTTGTTTTACATTTCTTTGGTGATTTCTTTTTTGTTAGTTGTTTTTTTTTCATTTCTCTGCATCTTTATGTCATTATTTTGCTCTCTCTAGATTGTGTTATTTATGGTTGTGTGTGCTCTGTGCATGAGGTATTGTAAGCCGACAGAAGCTTGAGTAAAAATTTTGTTTGATGTTTGTTCGTTTGGTGAAAAGTGGTGAGGAAAGAAAGTATAAATATGGTGACTTTTTTGTTTTTGTTTTTTTTTGTTTTTGTTTTTGTTTTTGTGTTTTTTTTTTTTTTTTTTTTTTTTTTTTTTGCATATTTTGAGCTTTTGGGTTTTGTTGATTAAAGTTAATGATTTTGATGTGAAGTGTAAATATGGTTTTTGTTTTTGTGGGTAAGGAATATTATTAGTACATGTGTTTACTTGGCAATATTGACTTTTTTCAACAATAAAGTTACATCGATTGAAAATTTTGAGCTTCGTTTGTTTGCCTACAGAATGAGATAAATGTGATGTTTACTTCTAGTTTTTTTAAGTTCGAATTTGATTATTCAAATTCAAACTTCAAAAATCTATAATTAAAGTATTATTTGTTAGTTGTTGTGAGGAAGTTGAGAAAAATGAACTGATTTGATGATTTGGACCTGGATACATTGTTGTTCAACTATATTTAGCGGTTATATTTATAAGTTTATGAAACTAGAGAAGTTTGTTTTATACATTGTTATTGCATTTAGTTTTAAAAGGAATGTTTGCAAGTTATCCTCTTGGTAGGTTTTCTTCCATTCGATAAAAGGTCACATCGACGAGTTCAAAGTGTCCTTGCAAATTTAGTTTATCTCTCTTAAGAAGAATTGTAAATTGTTTCTTTTCTTTATTTTAGTGTTCACTTGTAAATTTAGCATATCTCTCTTAAGAAAAATTGACCAGTCATATGTGAGTTGCAAGATGCCCTTACCAAGAATAGGTTCGAATTGCTCCCAAGGCTAGTTATATGTGATAGTATCATTTTCACACTTCACGAAATCACAACGGAGGAGATACACAAAATCATGTATGCCCCTAATTCTAGTATCAATTTTGCTTCTAATGTTTACATTATTTTAGTTAGTTCTAAAAGTTAGGACTAGTTGTCACAAATTGAATGTGTCGTTTACGTTTATATTATTGCTATCCTACAGCTATGGTAGTAAATGATATTGTAGTTTATTTTGTTGTTTGGACGATAAATATAACTCTTACCTCTTTAAGTTGAATTGTTCATTTCAGTGTATCTTGTTGTGCTATCCTACAATTATGGTAGCAATTGACTTTGTTCTTAAATGACTTTAAGCTGTGTGTGTGAGGGGTCATAAGTTTGACCATGGTTGTGCTTGATTGTGTTTTAGAAGTTGTGCATGTTGTTGTGCTTGATTGTGTTTTTGAAATACATTTGTTTGTCTTGCCCATTTTCATTTGTTTAAAATTGAAATGCATTAAAGATTTCCATAGTCATGCGAAATTTCTATCATTTTTAAGTATACTATGAGAGACTTGGTAAAAAAGATTCAAGTAATGTGAGTGTATATACTTTGGGGGACATGAATATGAACAAATATTTTATTTAGTGTTAATGTATATAGTGTTTTCAGATGGATTAATTGTAGGTAAATTGATAGCACCTAATTTGTGTTATCTTATTACCTCTAATCTAAGTTTGTTAGAAGAATTTTATGTCAATAAGAGTGACTCCTTTCACCAAAAAGTTGGCAATATCAGCATACCAAGGGATATCCTTGACTACCTTTACATTAACAGCAAAGAGCTGCTCATCTGGAAAGGAATCTGAGATGACAGATTGCTCCAGCAAAGATGATGTTGAATCAAGACGAGACAAATGATCTGCAAAGACATTCTCTGATCCCTTCTTGTCCTTTATCTCCAAGTCGAATTCCTGCAATAATAAAACCCAACGAATCAGTCTAGGCTTAGCATCTTTCTTAGACGTTAAGTACCTTATTGCTGCATGATCTGTGAAAACCGTGACTTTGGTTCCAACCAAATATGGGCAGAATTTCTCAAAGGCAAACACAACCGCTAACAACTCCTTTTCAGTAGTTGTATTGTTGATTTGTGCCTCATTCAAAACCCTGCTTGCATAATAAATAGGATGGATAAATTTGCCATGCTTTTGCCCTAGCATTGCACCTACTGCAACATCACTCGCATCACACATTACCTCAAATGGTAAACTCCAATTAGGTGCACACAAAATATGTGCTGAGATTAAAGCAGCCTTTAAAGTCTCAAAAGCCTTCCTACAATCTGCATTAAAGTCAAAAACATGATCAATACACAATAAGTTACAAAGAGGTTTACTAATTTTAGAAAAATCCTTTATGAACCTTCTATAAAATCCAGCACGACCTAAAAAACTCTGAATCCCTTTCACTGAATTCAGTGGTTCTAATCTCTCAATAACCTCTATTTTTGCTCGATCAACTTCTAAACCTTTCTTTGAAATCTTATGACCTAACACTATGCCTTCCTTCACCATGAAGTGGCATTTCTCCTAATTAAGAACTAGATGCGTATCCTCACATCATTTTAACACCTTACCTAAATTATTCAAACAATGCTGAAACGGCCCTCCAAAAACTGAAAAATCGTCCATAAATACCTCAACAGTGGACTCAATCATATCAGAAAAAATCGCTAACATACACCGCTGAAATGTTGCAAAGGCCAAAAGGCATTCGCCAAAAGGCAAACGTTCCTTAAGGGTAGGTGAAAGTGGTTTTTCCTGATCCTCAGCAACAATGGTAATCTGGTTATACCCAAAATAACCATCTAGGAAATAGTTGTAGGCCTGACCAGCCAATCTATCCAACATCTGGTCAATAAATGTGTTGAGGCGTCACACCGCTATACCGCAAGTGCACGGGCCGCAAGTAATATAAAACGGAAATATTTCGAGTATCGAATCCACAGGGAGGCGAAGCGAAAATTAAGCAAAGCAAAAATTCCTTGAACACTAAAAATACTTGGGAGAAATAATATTTAGGGACCAAAACATGAAATTAAAATGGAATTAAAAATTAAAGCAATTAAAGGAAAGTAAATTGATCAATCAAGAAAAAAAATATGGAGAAAGAGTTTTTAAATGAGAAGTGGGGTCTTGAAAATCAATTAATACCTAAATTGTTACAATTATCCTATCTCGTTGCCCAACTAATTATACTCCTAGAATCTCCGTTAGTCACATAGGATCTCCTGTCAGTTTCCCCTAATTATAATTAATCCATGTTAACAACCTAAGTGTCCTTAGCGCCATTAAAATTCATTAATTATTACGCTTTGATTCATTTTAGGAATCTAAGTTTAATCAACTAATCCCGTTGTCACGACGGGCAATTAAACTAGTTGCATGGATTATGATCTATCCTAATTTCTCTCCGTTGAGTTTCCATTAAGAATCAGGTCAATATACAACTGGTCAGATTGCATACAGCATTACGAGCATCCATACAAATAATTAGTAAGCAGGGCAAGAGATAGGCAATTATAACAACAATTAACTATAATTTCATTTCAAGACCCCAAATTGGGGTTTAGCTATACATAGCTAAAATATTCACAAACTATACAATGGAAAGCATAAATATGAGCAAAATAAAAGGAAAGGAAATGACCGTCGAAGACCCCGTCGCTGGCGCTTGGAGTCCCTCCGAGCACACCTTGAGCCTCCTAGAATGCTCCCCAAAACTCCCCAAAATTTTCCCACTAAAGAACTCTCAAAAAGGCTAAAAGCCTTGAGAGAAGACTCCAAAGGAGCCAAGGAAAGGAATGAATGGAAGGAATGAATGATGATTGATGCATAAAATGGGCACCAAGGGGCGCCTTAAATAGGCCCGGAAATTGGACAGCGTCGCGACGCTATCGGCATAGCGTCGCGACTCTGTGACGTCAACCAACTTGTTCGCCAAGAAATGGGATAGTGTCGCGACGCTGTCCCCACAGTGTTAGAAACTAAGCCTATCGGGGTGACAACAAACTTTAAAAATCATAATAAAAATCTAGATTTTCAAAGACGTCATTGGATAAGTCTATTGCATGCTTTAGACATTAAAACTAAGTATAAATAAATTTTAAAATTTCACAATTTATGCTATGCTCCCAGATTCCACAACATATAAACCATTTTCTCCAAAAACTTCTAAAATCACATCCTCAGCTATCATGGATATCTATTCATGCATCCAACAGAATTTAAATATGCTCAACACAGCGAAAGCCTCCCCCCCAAACTTAAATTAAACATTGTCCCTAATGTTTATAAACAATAAAGCATAAAGAGGGATACTGAGACTTCCCTGAGCTAGGAGCAGTTCATCTTCTTCCTTTGGTTCCAAAAAAAATGGGATTCTTGGAGCTTTGGGATTTGCTAAGGTGATCCTACAAAACAAAATTGGATTACGAAGCAAAGAAAATTATTTACCGCAAAAACAACTTCCTAAACTTTAATCCTTGGGTTGCCTCCCAAGAAACGCTTTCTTTAACATCTTTAGCTAGACGAGGCTCGGGACGATCACGGAGGCTCGAAATAAAAAATTTTATCGTCCTCCGGGCCTTGCAGAAAATCTCGCACCGAATTGCACACTGCAAACAGGGGAGAAAAAAAACTTTCCCTTGGCCCATCATCACTAAAGAGATTGTCATAATAACATTTCAAAAAATATGTAGCAGCATCAAATCTCTTTTCTAAATCTCTATTCTCAAAACAGTTATTCACAGAGTCATCCAGCATTATGATATCTACTGGTCTAGGATCTAAGGATGGCCTATCAACTATGTCTATCCACTCATCAGATTCAAAATCCACATGCTCAGAAGATTCCTTAGACTCAAAATTAAAAAATGATTCAACTAAGCTACCATATGACTCACTATCAAAAGAATTAAAGAATTCAAGCTCCTCTGGGTCAGATTCTATACTATTATCCACATCATCAAGACCCGAATCAAAATTATTCACACTTTCAGGGTCTGACTCTATATACTCATCTGGATCAGACTCGACAGATTTAGCATGATCAGACTCAAAATTATCATCTATCAAGTAATCATCTCCATGCAAATTATGCTCATTATCAGGCAAATCAAGCTCATTCTCAAAATCAGACAAATCATCTAATTCAGGCATTTCTATTTCATTCTCGAAATCAGGTAAATCATCAATTGCAGACATTTCATTCTCAAAAGCAGACAATTCCAATTCGTTTACAAAATTAGCCAAATCTATATCAATCAGCTCATTCTCAAACAAATGGTCATAAAAAAATGCATTAGGATTGAAATTCCCATCATCCATAGGCGCCTCTCCTAGTCCTAGGCCAAGATTATACTCTACCTCTTCATCATCATCAGTCAAATATTCTGGACCTATAGAAAAACAAGTATGCAAACTACATACAGATTCATCCTGTCCAAAAATATTAAAAATGACATTTTCATCATCAACATTCAAGGTAAGCTTACCTGTATGCACGCTAATTTCAGCCTTACCTGTGGCTAAAAAAGGTCTGCCTAAGATGATAGGTACCTCTTTGTCTTCTTGCATGTCGAGCACCACAAAATCTACAGGGAAGATGAATTTGTTGACCTTCACCAGCACGTCCTCCACAATACCCATCGGTTGGGTAATTGATCTATCAGCAAGCTGGAGGGTGATGTCGGTGTCTTTCAGACCCAAACCAATCTTCCTGTACAATGAATAGGGCATCAAATTTATACTAGCACCTAGATCACACAAGGCCCTATTGAAAGATACTTCTCCTATAGTACAAGGAACAGTAAAACTCCCTGGGTCTTTTTGTTTAGAAGGCATCTTTCCAGAAACTATGGTGCTACTGTTTTCAGACAACCTAAAAACCTCTTTTTTCAAGCTTTTCTTCCTAGATAACATCTCTTTCATGAACTTCCCATAATTAGGCATATTATACAAAGCATCTACTAAGGGAATGTTCACAGATAACTTTCTAAACATCTCTAGGAATTTCTGAAATTGTTCATCTAATTTAACATTTTTAAAGCGTTGAGGAAAAGGTAACTCCCTGTAGTCAAAGGTAGGACATTCGCCCCTCCGCTTGGGCGGGCTAATGTGCGAGCCTCTGTCATGATGGTTGCATGGAACCACTTCTTCCTCGTTCAGCTTCTCTTCATGCCTTTCATCCTGCTTTTCATCTTTTTTCTTTCCTGCAACAGAGTTAGAAAAATCACAATTATAATCAACAGAGTTAGGAGGATGTTGGGACCTTTCAGAGGAGGCTTTTTGTGCCTTAGCCCTTCCATCTTCATCCTTGCTCTTTTCTTCTTTCTTCTTCTCTGAACTGACCTCCAGTTGTCTACCACTTCTCAATGTCACCATCTTGCACTGCTCTCTAGGATTGGTTTCAGTGTCGCTTGGAAACTTCCCTTTCTGAAGGGCATTCACCGCTGAAGCGATCTGACCTATCTGAACTTCCATATTTTTCAGAGCTGTGTCGTGGTTATTAACTGCTGTCTGGAGATTCACATTTAACACCTTCTGCTCCTTGATAAACATCACCACCATCTCCTCCAGGTTACTCTTCTTTTCTGGCGTACTGGTTGAGCAAATCCTGGCGGTGGCTGCAATACGTTCTTGGTGTTGGAGTACGAAAAGTTCTCATGATTGCGCATACTGGGATGGTAGAAGTTCGGTACCCCTTAAGTGAATGATCTATTTCCCACGTACTGAACTTCTTCGACATCTTGATTATCTTTCTTTGAATATCCCTCAGCTAAGGTGGAAATAGATTTGACCAGCTCATATGAAGTCAGCTTGTTTAGAGCGTTCGTCAATGATGCCTTCTGTGACTTCAGAGAGCTCGATTCATCTATTTCATAAATGCCAGCCTTCTTAGAAACTAACCCCCTTTCAGTCGGCCACTGGTAACTGGTCGCTGCCATTTCCTCTAGAAGATCCTTGGCTTCCGTCACTGTCTTGGAAAGAAAACTCCCACCAGCTGATGTGTCTAGAACTGTCTTGGTAGAAGGATTCAGTCCATTGTAAAATAACTGCACCTGGAGCCAATCTGGGTAGCCATGCTGTGGGCACCGCCTAAGCATATCTTTATATCTCTCCCATGCCTCATAAAGTTGCTCCTCGTCCAACTGTCTGAATGTTTCGATCTCTGTCCGGAGCTTCGTAGTCTTGGCAGGCGGGAAAAATTTTGTCAGGAATGCCTGGGCAAGCTCGTCCCATGTGCTGATACTGACCGTCTCGACTGATTCGAGCCAATCTTTTGCTTTATCTTGCAGAGAAAATGGGAATAACCTCAATCTTATCACGTCGGCCGGAACTCCATTCATCTTTACCGTCTCGCATATCTCCAAGAATGATCGCAGATGTGAATGTGGGTCCTCCGAAGGGTGTCCCTTAAATGAATTGTCTCGCGCCATCTGGATCAGTCCTGTCTTTAACTCAAAATTATTAGCTTGGATTGGGGCGTAAACGATGCCTGAATTCTCGGTTGGGAGGACTGGCTGCAAAAAGTCTCTGATTGTCTTGGGAGCTTCATCTTGATGGGCCATTGCTTCCATTAGTCTTTTCTTTCTACGAATAGATCTGAGTGTCCTGGTAATTTCAAGATCTAAAGGAAACAATTCAACCACCTTATGTCTTTGCATGCAACACTCCCTAACAATCAAGAGAACCAAACAAAAACAAAAATAAAATAATATTCACAAGAGAAAAATATTTACAACCTAAATTACTATTTATCCCGTTCTTTTTAATGTGAAGAAAAAATTATTTTGCTTAAAAATCAAGCCTCCCCGGCAACGGCGCCAAAAACTTGTTGGGGCGTCACACCGCAATACCGCAAGTGCACGGGCCGCAAGAAATATAAAACGGAAATATTCCGATTATCGAATCCACAGGGAGGCGAAGCGAAAATTAAGCAAAGCAAAAATTCCTTGAACACTAAAAATACTTGGGAGAAATAATATTTTGGGACCAAAACATGAAATTAAAAATTAAAGCAATTAAAGGAAAGTAAATTGATCAATCAAGAAAAAAAAATTGGAGAAAGAGTTTTTAAATGGGAAGTGGGGTCTTGAAAATCAATTAATAGCTAAATTGTTACAATTATCATATCTCGTTGCCCAACTAATTATACTTCTAGAATCTCCGTTAGTCACATAGGATCTCCTATCGGTTTCCCCTAATTATAATTAATCCATTTTAACAACCTAAGTGTCCTTAGCGCCATTAAAATTCATTAATTATTACGCTCTGATTCATTTTAGGAATCTAAGTTTAATCAACTAATCTCGTTGTCACGACGGGCAATTAAACTAGTTGCATGGATTATGATCTATCCTAATTTCTCTCCGTCGAGTTTCCATTAAGAATCAGATCAATATACAACTGGTCAGATTGCATACAACATTATGAGCATCCATACAAATAATTAGTAAGCAGGGCAAGAGATAGACAATTATAACAACATTTAACTATAATTTCATTTCAAGACCCCAAATTGGGGTTTACCTATACATAGCTAAATTATTCACAAAATGTACAATGGAAAGCATAAATATGAGCAAAATAAAAGGAAAGGAAATGACCGTCAAAGACCCCGTCGCTGGCACTTGGAGTCCCTCCGAGCACACGTTGAGCCTCCTAGAATGCTCCCCAAAACTCTCCAAAAGTTTCCCACTAAAGAACTCTAAAAAAGGCTAAAAGTCTTGAGAGAAGACTCCAAAGGAGCCAAAGAAAGGAAAGAATGGAAGGAATGAATGATGATTGATGCATAAAATGGGCACCAAGGGGCGCCTTAAATAGGCCCGGAAATTGGACAGCATCGTGACACTGTGACGTCAGCCAACTTGTTCGTCAAGAAATGGGACAACGTCTCGACGTTTTGCGGATTCCAGAACTAGGCAGGTGCGGTTTGGGCTTGAAATTGGGCCAACTTCAATTCTTTTTGGACCTCTTCTTCATGGTTGACTTTCTTGAACTCCCCCTTGACCCATGCATGGAATTTGGGCTTGAATGGCTCCTTTTGGGCATTTTTTTCACCAAAATCCGTAATTTGCTCCTAAATACCAAATAACAAAATATATTAAATTTCTTCACTAAAAACACAATTAAAGCGCCCAAAAGCTTAATAAATTAGGACTAAAATAGCGACATTTCTGCCTGCTATCAAAATGGTAGAGGGAAATGGTCCTTACGGGTGGCTTTGTTAAGCCTCCTGTAATCCATGCAAACCCTCCAGCCAGTTACTGTCCTGGTTGGGATCAACTCATTGTCATTATGAGTCACTACCGTCACACCTCATTTCTTAGGAACACATTGGACAGGGCTTACCTAATTGTTATCTACAATTGGATAGATAATCCCAACATCCAACCATTTAATCACCTCCTTCTTAACAACCTCTTTCATTGCAGGGTTAAGCCTTCTCTGTTGCTCAATACTCCTAAAGGATCCCTCCTCTAGAGTGATTCTATGCATATAAAAAGACGGGCTAATTCCTTGAATGTCAGCCAATGTCCAACATATTGCTTTGCGATATTGCTACAACAACTTTATTAAGGCCTCTTCATCCTCCAACATTAAATCTGATGCAACAATAATGGGCAACGTTTCATCCTCCCCAAGATACACATACTTTAGATGATCCGGTAAGGGCTTCAAATCTAAAGTGGGTGCCTCAATCAGGGATGGCTTAATATGAGGAGCCTTATTTTCATCCAAATCTAAAGACTCAAAAACATCCTCACACCTAGACACCTCTTTTTCAACTTTTCTATCTAAACAACAGACTTCTAAATCCTCTACACTAACCTCTCCATGATCTTCCAAATGCTTGTTTGCCAAATCCTCCATTGCTGTCTCAACAATTGTGTTCTCCAGAATCCTAATGAAAGAACAATCTTCCATTTCGTCTGGATACTTCATGGCCTTAAAAACATTAAACTTTACTTCCTCGTTTTAGACCCTCATTGTTAATTCCCCTTTTTGAACATCAATCAATGCTCTACCAGTAGCCAAAAATGGACGACCAAGAACAATTGAGACATCTTTATCTACCTCATAATCTAAGATAATAAAATCAACAAGAAATATGAATTTATCTACTTTCACTAAGACATCCTCAATTTTACCTTTTGGATATGTGATAGACCTATCAGCTAGTTGGAGTGTGACTGTGGTAGGCCTAGATTCACCAATACCTAGGTTTCAATAGACCGAAAGAGGCATAAGGTTAATGCTTGCACCTAAATCACAAAGTGCTCTACCTAACTCTTTTCCACCTATAGAGACAGGAATAGTAAATGATCCTGGATCCTTCGCCTTGGTTGGCAGCCCATTCTTAAGAATAGCACTACACTCCTCAGTAAGAGATACAGTTTCAAACTCACCTAACCTCTTCTTTTTAGTTAAAATATCCTTAAGAAACTTAGCATAATTAGGCATTTGCTCAATGGCTTCTACTAAAGGAATGTTTATGTGCAATTGCTTAAGAATCTCTAAAAACTTCTTAAATTGGCCATCCTGATTCTTTGGCCTTTGCCTTTGTGGAAAAGGTAGAGGTGGTACATAAGGTGGGGGCGGCACATAGGGTGGTTCCACATCTGGAACAGAATCAGATGCTCCAGCATCATTACTGCTGCCTCCAGCACCTTTACTAGACTCCAACTCTTTCTCAACAACAACATTTTTATCACAACTCTTCTATACATCCTGGGGTTTACTAGGCTCTTTTCTCTCTTCTAGTGGCTTACCACTCCTTACAGTCACTGCCTGTACCTGCTCCTTACCTTCCCTTCTAGGGTGTTCAGTATCTGCAGGAAGTTTCCCTTGAGGCCTTGCCTTTAGCTCATTAGCTAGCTGACCCACTTGCAATTCCAGGACTCTCATTGAAGCTTGATTACTTTGAATTGCGGCATCTGTACGAGCCATATATTCTTTCATCATTGCCTCAAGAGAACTCTCTGAATTTTGCTGGGGCAAAGCCTGCTTATTTTGCTGGGGCAATACCTGCGATTTAGCAAATCCCGACTGGTTCACCTTTTGCTGTGCTAGAGAGGCTTTCAAATTGCTTCCTTGCCCTCCCCATGCAAAGTTGGGGTGGTTGCGCCAACCTGGATTATAAAAGTTAGAATAAGGGTTATTTCTTTGATTACCTACAAAAAACACAGAAGCTGGATTGCTGGGCAAAACTCGTAGTTGTGCTCTTCACCATAATAGACACATGATTCTTCTGCAACTTGGTTCACCACTGCAGCAGGCTCCACAGCTGGTGGCTGCTGATGACTAACCACTGTCACATTTTTAAGAGTGTTAGCTAACATTGCAATATCAGCCTTAATGGTAGACACACCATCAACCTCTAACAAACTCTTAAATTTTTTATTTGAGCCTCTAACATCCGACCACTGACAACTATTGGTTGATATTCTCTCTAAAATTTCATGGGCTTCATTAAAGGTTTTTGCCAAAAGGGCCCCTCCAGCCGAGGCATCGACCATACTTTGGGTTCCCATGTTTAGCTCATTGTAAAATGTTTCCATTTGGATACAATGAGGTAAACCATGGTGAGGACACTTTCGCAAAAGCTCCTTAAACCTTTCCCAAGCCTCACTAAAAGTTTCATCTTCGAGTTGCCTAAAGCATACTATCTCACTCCTCAACTTGGCATTCCTAGTTGGTGGAAAATACTTATTAAGAAATTTTTCCGCTAACTCATTCCATGTCCTAATTGATCTTGGAGCAAAAGAATTTAGCCACGCTTTTGCTCCATCTCTAAGAGAATACAGGAACAAAGTTAATCTAAGGGCATCTCTAGACACTCCCTGAATTACAAACGAATCACTAACTCCTAGAAAAGACTTAAGATGTAGATGGGGGTCTTCAGATGACAAACCATGGAACTGCCCCACGGTTTGCAACATCTAAAACATTACCGATTTTATTTCAAAATTTGCTGCCTCAATTTGAGGACGTGCAATCCCTGGATTTAACTCATCAAACATCGGAAAAGAATACGCTCGAATGGCTCTGGCCCGATCGTTCGCTACCAAGATAGGATTCTCAGCCTGATTATTTTGCTGTCCATTTTGCTCCAGCGGCGGATTTTGCCGCAGCACACGATTCTGGGGATCATCTTGACCTTCTGGAACCTGCGGGAGGCGCGACGCGTTATCCATTGGATTTTGATTTCTATGCTGCTCTCTCCTTCTTCTCCTGAATGTCTTATCAATTTCTGCATCAAGTTTCATCCACATCTCATATGCTTTTTCTTGATCAATTACTTGTCTCAAAACACAATCACTGAGATTTAGTACTAGAGTTCCATAAGCTGTTGACTCAATTTCCTCTGCCTCTGCTTCAGTCACATTCTTGGAGCGTTTTTCTGGATCTTGAATCGCTCTCATAGCTTTTTGTTGTCCAAGAATTGCTTTTATTTTTGCTTTCCATAGTCCAAAGTCTCCTTTACCATCAAATTTGTCAATCTCATATCTTGTGACTGACATTTCTGAATTCTTGATTTTCAAGAACACCTTTCTTTCATCTTCTTTGTGTGATCAAAGCTCTGATACCAATTTGTTGTGACCTTACCCACGTGGCTGCTTCCAAAACACAACACTCCACACTCACACACATTGCACTCAGTGTAACTTCTAAGACATGCAATTAGGCAAGTACTGTAGGATCAATGGAATTCACACATTCAAGGCCAAAAACGAAAGAATCAGGCAAAGAAAACAAAACCAGCGAAGGAGATAAATTTTTGTTTGGAAGAAGAAGAAAAGCAAGAGCATGCACGAGGGTTATAGTGGTTCAACCTCAGATTTTTGGCCTTCATCCACTTTGAGCAAGAGAATGCACGAAGAGTCAATTTTATTGGAGAACAATCAACAAAGAAGTTTACAAGTACATATAAGTTTTTCTCTCTAATTCACTCTCATCTTCTACTTTACAGCTTTCCATATTTATAGAAGAGTTCTTGGTTGATGAGAGTAACTGATTTATTTCACATTTTTACTGTGGTAACAGACTTCTTCTTACACTGAGGAACAAGGAGACGAAAAGAGGAAGGGCGTTAATAAAGTATGCGTATAAAATAATTGGTTGGTTATAAGCAAATCTTTAAGATTCTAACTGTTTTTTTTTTAGGATGAGATGAAATACTAGAAGATTTAAATACTTGTTGATAATAAAAGATGATAGTCGAACAGGGATTGGGACCATGGTATGCAATTATAGATTGGTATTAAGGAAGGATGATGAAAATTGACTAGAATTCAATGGGAATAGTTATTAGGACTAGAATAATAGCAGCAAAATTATTAAGATTGACCAATTTGATTAAAAATTCAGAAAAAAAAAAATGCTTGAATTATTAAAAAGAGTAAAAAAAAATCTCATGTCTTTGTACTTGAATTTCCAAGATGATTATGGCATGATTATGTTAGTCTTTGAGATATACTTGACCATTTTCATACACTTCTGTGTTTCTTTTGTAGGATTTTTTTTGACATAAATTGGAGCATTTGGAAGTCATTCGGGTGTTCGGGGCCTAAAAAGAGGCAAATGAATTGAAGAAGAATTAAAGCAAGAGCTGCAGCAGCAAGTTGACCCGAGAGCATAGCGTCTCGACGCTAGCTTCCGACGTCTCGATGCTGCTGCAGCAGATGTCCCAGCGAGAATTCCCGAGAGGACAGCGTCTCGACGCTACCAATTGTTTCCAATTATGTTCGTGGCGGCAAGGCGACAGCGTCGAGACACTGTCGATAGACTTCTTATAAATAGAAAAGTGATGTTGGCCGAGAAAGGGGAGTTCGATTTGGAGAATTTGAGACCTAATTTCGACAAGGGACCTTCTGTGGGAGCTGAAGCAAGGACAAGGAGTGGGAGTCAACCTTGAAGACGTGGAGATCGTGACGGGGACGTACGATTTCGACGGATTCAAGTGTTTTCCTTTCTTTCCCTTATCTATTGTAGTTTTTATGGTTTTTCTTTCAATTAGTGTTTGTAGTTCCGACACTATGAGTTGCTAGTTGTTTGTCTTAGGGATTGGTGTAGTTGTTTAAATTGTTGGATTGATTTTTGGAATGAATGTGCGTTATTTTATTCATGCAATTACACCCTTAAAGCTTTTAATTGACCGACCACTAATTGAATGATGTTGTGTTGAATTTTGCTCAAGAGAGGGAATTTAGCTTAGATCTTGATTGCATGGATTAAGTAGAATTCTAAGATCGGGAGATTTATAATAACTTGAGAAGTTGTAAAAAGGACTAAACTTAAGGTTTTGCATGCTAATGAATTTAGATAGGGATATCAAGTTTATTTGTATGCATCAGAATCCATTATGCTCGAGAGAGAGATAATTGTGAAATAAGTTTCCTTGACTTATAAAATAACTGCACGCTAAAATTCATTCTCATTAATCAATCCTCAATCTCAAATAATGAAATCAATTCCCTAATAATCTTCTCCACTTGAATTTCCACCTAGTTTTTGTCTTAATTTTACCATTCTCATTCTATTGTGATCTCTAAATAAAATTGAGTGAGACTATTCACGGTAGTTAATCTAGCTAGAAACCCAATCCAGAAGACGACACTCGTTTTATACGAAAATCACTATATTAAAACTTGACTCGTACACTTACGGTATGCAATTCGCACAATTAATTTGGACCTAACTGAACATCTCAAGATTCAAGGAGAAGGCTAGCTAAGGAAAGTCAAAATAGAAACAGGCCAAGGTTTGAACAAGTTGAGGCTGACCCAGCTTGAAACCCAATCAAGTCACATTCAAAGTCCAATTAGACTCTAGACAACTTGGGTTGTGGGCCAAATTAAAGATGGGAAATTGTGCTGAATAGCTAGAAAAAAAAAGCCTTCTTGTTTTTTGGCTACAGATGTTCAGAATTCGCAGGGGTGGCTACCGCATTTTCAGGAACTGTTTTCCAGATTTTTTTTTACATTTTTGACCCTAGTATATACGACTATAGATAAACGCTGTTAACAGATTTTTTTTTGTTTTCATTCAGTTTCTCCCCCCTTTTTTCGGGATGGATGAATCCCGATTTATAGTGAGTTCAGTTGGCGGTCTGTGTTCAACGGTATAAAAAGATCTACCTATTTTTTAGGCTTAGGTTTCAGCATTTCCAACGGAAAAAAAGCTTTTATCCCTCACATTTTGCCCCTCATTATCCATGTTACAAAAGGACAACAATAAGAGTTGTAAGTGTTGGGTTTTATGCCCTAAAACTCGTAGATAGTGAATGTAAGAAAATTATATACTTGTTTTCAATAAAGTGTTATTGAATTTCTACAATAAAATGTTATTGTTAAATATTGCACAATTTGACACAAATCCAATAAACTAAGATCCAAGGTTGTTTACATGTGACTTGAACTAGTATGTGGGGACATACGGGGATCGGTGTTCAAGTAACAACCTAAAAGGTCTATAGTACAGGGATAAGGTTGGGTACATTATCCTGGTAACACTATGTGATACGGCCCGCTTTGTATTCGATACTGACGTATTGATCCAAGGCGTCCATGTAGGAGACATGCGAGCGGAGGTATCCTATGCAATGGGTTTGCATAAGACCGGACTATGAAATAGTCAACCATTAGTTGTAACACCGTTAACTAGTTAGGTTACTGTTTCAATAGGATGACCTAGGTAACTCAGTCTTAATCCTGAGTGTGTCATGAACTCCTTCTCACGAGGGATTGTCCTTTGATTAGTATGGGTGAGAGTGGCCTGCACGCCGACTCAATAAGCCTACCTTCTTGGGGACAAGACCGAATGGGGGGCTGGGGACATGACAACACAAGATGGAATTCACTCCTTCCCGCTTCTAGGAGAAGTAGATGAGTGTTCCTTTGAGTGGTGACTCCGGGACTTGAACAAAGGGATCCCGCCCTCTCACTGGGCCCGAGAGGGACTTTCTGTTTAATGGTTGGACCATAAACAGGTTGTTCATTAGAGGAGCGTTGGTACTTAAGGAGACAGATGTAACACAGGGGTAAAACGGTAATTTGACCCAACTGTGATTACAGACACTTGTGAAGGATTGAATTACCGGCATAGGTCTACATCCATGGACACAGAAATGTTCTACAATGAGAAGAGTTCAGCTGTGGGTCTTTAGTGGAATGACCCACAGTTAATGAATATTGGTTAACCTGATTAATGAGTTTAATCTATTAACCTCATATCATTGGAGCTTCTGATCTGTAGGTCCATTAGGTCCCCCTGCTAGCTCGTAAAGAGCAATTAGGAACAAATATATCTCGAGAGAATTTGAATAGTTCAAATTCATATTGGGAATTAAGTTAATTGTATGAGATACAAATTAATATAATGTATAGTGATGCATTAAAATATAAAGTCTAATTTGAGATTAAACTTTATTGTATTGAGAGATTGATATATTTGAAATATTTGAAAGAGTTCAAATATATGTCTAATTAAATATATGGTATTTAATTAGAAGATGAATTAATTAATTATTCAATTTAGTTTAAATTAAATGAGATTTAATTAAACTATAGTCTATGAGAGAAATAAATATTTGAAGAAGTTCAAATATAAATATGAATTTGATTCATATTAAATTTATAGGATATAAGAGAATTTGAAGGAGTTCAAATTTTAATATAAATTTGATTCATATTATAGAATTAATTAATTGAAGGCCTGAAATTAAATATATGATATTTAATTGGGTAATTAATTAATTAACTAATAGAAGGTCTGAAATTAAATATATGATATTTAATTGGTGATTAATTAATTAAAGAATTAATTAATTGGAAATTAATCAATTATGGAAATGATTAATCACTTATGGAAGTAATTAATCATTTATGGAAATGATTTAATCACTTATGGAAGTGATCAATCATTTATGGAATTGATTGGTCATGGAATTGGTTGGTCATGAAATTGATTAATTATGGAAAAAATTAAATCAGTTATGGAAATAATTGATTTTAAATGAATATTTTATTCATGACCTTTCTCCTATAAATAGAACACTAAACCTAGGGTTTAGGTACAACAACATAAGGCCACAAGAATGCATTCTTGCATTCTCTCTAGCCTCCCTCTCATATTCTCTCAACCCAAGAACTCTAGGGAGAATTTTCTCTCTTCCCATTCAAGATTAGGTAGTCCCACAACTACGTTCCTAATCTCAGAGTCATAGCAAGGAAGATCAATTGGTGGTGTCCCAATTGTTGACGCTTGGTCCAAAATCAAGAAATGTGTCTGTTGAAGTATTCAGAGTCGTCAACGACGATATGTTTGCTTCTCCCCTTTAGATTTAAATCTAATAATTTTTGTATGCTTAGCCTTAAGTTTGTATAGAATTTGTTCTATGTTTTTTGCCAATGTAATAGTATTTTTGGATAAACAAAATTAAATACGAATCGGTCCCAATTACGCTTCCGCTTTAACGAAATTGGGGAATTCCAAATCCTTTCAGTAAGTAGCAGTACACACAGAAAGATGACAGTGCATATAAACTGTAGCGTATATATAACTCATATGGGGGGTGGACTGGGGTAAGTATGCATACACACAGGATGCATGCAGAACACGTATGTATGTAATACTATAGACATATATCAGTTATGACATTCATCAGGTATTTGCATCCAGGTGAGCATGGTATGGGGGGTTATTGGGCATATAGTATATAGCAACACAGACAAAGACATAGTGTATTTTTATTGGGCATTCCAGACATACACAATACAGGGAGTGATTAACTCAATTACAGGGGGGATTAAGTGTACACACACAAGTAGACACATCAGACCATTCCATGGATGTATATAATAGTACAGACAAATCAAAGCATTTTTTCTATTAGACATGCCAATATGTATGATGTAGGGGGGGGGGACACACATATACATATGAGTATACCACGAGCACACTTTTTCTAGAGAAGTTGCAATAACGATGAAATGGTATTTATCAGTACATACCGCTCTAGCGGGTTCCGCATTTAAGTCAAATCAACACAAACCCTCCACCAAAACCGCCCCCATGCATTTCCTCCCCACGCCCGTGCTTTTCGTCTTACAATAGAGCGGTATAATCGCGGATTGGAAGGAAAAAATGAATCCCTAAAATCGGGGGATTATGTATACGGTTGTTGCAAATATAAGGGAAATGAAGTCGTTATCTACATATCTTATTAGGTTGCGTAGAAGGCTCGTCGGCGCGACGGGAGAAGCTCGTCGGCACAACGGAAGTGGTTCGTCGGCGCGGTGTAGGAGGTAGGAAGTGTGATACACTGATTTGTCATAATTGCATCATTTAAGTTCACTTTTCTTAATTGTTTCTAATTTGGGGCATTTTTAACGCATTTTGCAGGGGGTATATCTTCTGATTGAGAGGGTTGATTTTTCAATCGACGCATTTGAAAGGTGTTTCTCCTGCTGGAGGGGGTTGAATTTTACACGTTTCCCCCTAATAAAGGTATTGATTCTTGAGTTCATCCCGTGTGTTTTTTTCTAGAAAACAGTTCTTGAGTACTAAGAAGATGCCACATCTAGATTTTCAAATTAGGTTGGTTCCTTGGATTTTTTGAATTTCAAGCTTCCTAGAATTTCTCTAACTTTTTTAGGTAGGTTGGTTACTTGGATTTTTTGAATTTCAAGCTTCCTAGAATTTTCTCTAACTTTTTTAGGTAGGTTGGTTCCTTGGATTTTTTTAATTTCAAGTTTCATAGAATTTCTCTAACTTTTTTAGGGTATTTTCTCTCTCATAAACTCTGATTTTAATCTTAAACGTTAGGAACACCTTAGACAGTTTGTTAGGAGACATTTTTGTCTTCTGCAAATAAGGATTTATTAATCATAAAATCAATTAACCATCTATTTAATTTATAAACTTGTGTAGCCATTTTTCAAGCTACCTGTTTATTTTTAGCCACTTTTCTTGTTGCCCCATTAAAGATCCACAATTAGTCACATCGACTAAGAGCGAGGAGGCCAAGGTAAGCCAAACATGTTTTGTGCACCCTCAACCGTGCCCCCAATCCTATAAGACCATTTGGGCTTGGTTCAATCCTCTTTTGGTCCAATTTCAAGACAAGGAAAACCCTAAGTCAATTATCCTATAGACACATGGTTATAACTCCGTAAAAGGTAATTTCTACCTCATTCTACAAACTCTAGCTTACGACACTTTTTCTCTCTTACTTAAGCATCAGAGTTGTGTGGCAAATACCATATCGATGTGTAATTCTTCTTCTTTTGGAGGTCACAACTCATTCCCCTGTTAAACAAATTCACTATTCAAATACATGCAAATTAGGTGCATTTCCTTTTCTCGGATTTACATATCAATTGATACTAACTCTATTACTAATTTAAATTTATGATTCAAATTTTATTTTACTGATTCCACGAAGTATAAGAATAAAGGAGTTAAAAGCACAAAATAGCAAAAACGATTATAATAAAAAAGTTTTACCTCGAAATTTCACATAGTTCTCTCCGGTAAAGGTTTTGCAAAGTGTTGTAATCCAACTTCGCAAAAGTGAGCAAAATATCCTTATTTGATGGATCCTTTTCATAGAGAGAAATGCAATGCCTTGTCATAAGCCTTGGTAAGGATTTATAAATTGGCCACTTCAAAGCATATTTAGCTTCATCAGCAAAACGAGAGCTAGAATCCATGGCTATTGCTTGAAGGTGAGTAGTTGCAAAAGTCAAAGCTTTATCCAATATACCCTCCACATTCATTCTCAAGTGAGATGCTTCGTACAAACTTAATATTCCACTTTCATCCTTCACCATTGAAACCATCTCCCATTTCGTTTGTAAACAGATGGAATATCCCTGTTTGAAATTTACAAAACAAATCAATTTGAACACCCTTCATATTCATTCATTCAATAGCAATTTTGTTTTCATTTTATTTTAGTTAATTAAAAGTGAGGTGGTTCACATTTTTTTTAAGGAAGAGTAAAATACTTTAAAAGGTTTTCATTATATTTGATTACTTAACCAAATTTGATGACATTTCATTGTTTGGTTTTTCATATTTTCAAAATAGACCTGATATATATGTTTTAGTCTCTAATTTTTGGTATTTTTTGAAAATTTTCCCTATTGTTGAAAAAGGTTCAATTAAGTCCTTTGTGTATTAACACATTTTCCAATTCAGTTTGTTACCTGATAAATATTAAGATTAATTTATGATAAAATTACACAACATAATGCTCAACAAATTGATTACTTAAAAAAAAAAAGAAAAAAAAATCATTTAAGAGAAGAGTAATAAAAAAAAATTATTAGTTTATTATAAATTTGAAGGAGAAATTAAGGGCTTGTTTGCCTACTGGATTTTGTGCTTTTGAAATTGTTTTTCGAATTTTATGATCCAAATAGTGAAAATTCTTAAAACAATTTTTTTTTTTATATTTTATATTTTCAATGTATTCCGCTTTTGAATTTTAAATTTTAAAATACATAATTAAATTAAAAAAGATAAAAAATAATAATAATAAATATAGTATTTCATGTTATAAACTCAAATTCATTTTAATATATAATGTATTATAAATTATGTGATATTGTAAAATAATAATTATACAAATTTATAGCATATAAAATGTTTATAAATTAACTAATAATACATATTCAACTTAACATTTAAGTTGATAACTATAGCTAGTTTATGTTTTATAAATATATTATCAAACACATTTTAAACAATGGTTTAAATTGAGATCCAATTTCTAAATCTTTTACCAAACACATATCTAAAAACATGAAATACAACTCTACTAATTTGATTGAAACCCTTGTTTTCAAATTTCTATTTTAAAAATTTTCACCTCTTAGTTTACTTTTTTCCTCCTTTAAATTTATAGCCATTTACTAAGTATTTGCCAATTTTAACATATACTAATGATGATAGACTAAAATAAAAAATTTTAAAATATAAATAATTAAATGGAATCTTTTAACTAATATGGATTAAATTGAAAAAAATACGTGAAAATTAAGGACCAAAACATATATTTATCTTTTAAAAGTACTTTGAAATTTTAGCTGTTTTCTTTTAAGTTATTTTTTAAAGTTTTATTATGATTTTTTTTTTTTTAAAAAAAAAACATTTTGGGTGTAAACTAGGAAAGAAAAGAAAATTTTCCTACGGATAATTTTAGTAGTTAAAAGTGATTTTAAAAACTTTATCAAAACCGACCTTTGTTATCGAAAGAAAAAAAAAAAAAAAAGCAAATGATAGGGAAAATAATATATTTACCATAGTGTTGAAATGAGAGGAAATGAAGTAATCTCCCCAAGCACATGGTGGAAAGTTTGCAAATCGACGAGGAACATCCTCATTGAGTGAGGCATCATCTGAGGTTTTGACTCCATATGACATATTCTTTTTCTTCTGAAGATGAGAAAAATGGCTCAACAGATAGGGGTTTACGTTTAACTTCTGCTATTTCAACTTTCAAGCTTGTGGCAATCATAAATATGATAGGGATTGTGTGGAGACAAAACTCCTTCATCCACTTGTCGTGCATGAGATAAATGAGAAGTAAATGGGCCAGACCCATTAGGTTTGCAAGCTTTTATATATATATATGTTTATGTGTTTTGTGGCCGGCTGGAGTAGACTTTTCTTGGTGCGGCTGGAGTGTTTTTCTACAGTGATTCCGAGACGGCAGTGGGTGAACTTGAGAGAAAAGAGTATTTCTCTTGGGAGATTGAGAGGTTGTTTATTTCATTGTTTATCCCAAGTTATCGGGTTGTGATACTTGGAAGTCAATAGCTATTGATGAGCTATTGAGGGTTAGTTTGTAGCGTTATTGAAGGCTTCCTATAATCTCCAATCATTTTGATGTGGAATTTCTCTATCGCAAGTGCACGAGTCAAGTTGCAATCACTACAAGAAAAATCTCATACAATAGCATTCAAAAAACGCTATCTTAGACATATGATAACGTTTTTGGAAACACTGTCATAGCCGACGTTATTGAAAGTATTAAACTTTTAATAGCGTTTTGTCACCGCTATAAAAAACTCTATAAAAAGTTAGTTTTTATTGTGTTATTTTAATGCTATGGAAACCTTTCACAGTGTTCGAAAAAACGTTCTGATTTCTCTTTCATAGTGTTTTTTATAGCAGTTATAAAAGACATATAATAGCGTTTTTTGTCACGCTGTTGTAGCCGATGTTATTGAAAGTCCTTAACTTTTCATAATGCTTTTTCAATACTATAGATAAAGCTATAAAAAAAAAATTTGTTCCTTTGAGGAAGCTAAAAGAAAATTCTACGATATAGCCCCCACTTCCAAGCATTATGAAACCTTTGAAGTCAATGGAGCTTTAATAATATGAAAAGAACAATGCATGATCTACCTGTAGAAGGTGTCGTAATAGGCATGGTCTGACCTTGAGGTGATGGCTCAAAACATGGAAATTCTATGCTTGCTAGAAATGACATTCTTTGAGATACACCTACAACAACACCAGCATTTGGGAGAAGTCCAAGTGAGTATGCCTCTCGATCAAATTCCAACTCTTGATCCTGCTATAAGAAGATTTATTACCTTAAACAAGTTAGGGAACGTTCTACAACTATTTTGCATTTAGATTACACCCATGATAACCAAAGATTACTTTTTCTCATAGGAAATGTTAATGCAGGAAAAAAAAAAAAAAAAAAAAGAACCATCATGGCATCCAAGCCTAAAGAAAATTTTCTTTAACATTAAATTGAGGTATAAGGATATAAAAATATAGAAACAGTCAAAGAGACGAGACAGTAAAGAGATGACAGAATATCTGAATCAAAATGTTTAGCATCAATTTTTAAGAATACATTCATAAATTCTCGTTATTTTAAAATAAATAAATAAGAGCATAAAGTCATTTCAAATAATGAACAAATAAATTGGAAGAATCTAATAAAATAAGAAATATTTGTGAAGAACCAAAAAGAATAACACTTGATCGCTTAGGAACTCTCAACTACATAACAATTAATAATTTAATAGTCACAAGCAAGCATACCTGCCAGACATCCTCCTACTTAAAAGAGTCAACACCTGGAGAAAGATACCAAACGGTTAAGTTTGATTTAAGCTAAAATAAACCAAAACATGAAATCCCAAACATAAGTACAACCCAAACATAAATCAGGCACCAAGCACAACCATCGAAGAACAAACCCATGCTTACATGATCAATGAGCCTACGTAATAATTATAGTAGCCACACATTCCATTGAGCACAAATATATAGATATGCAATGAACCAATAAGAGGAAACGAAGAAAAACATAAATTAAGAACTTCAAAAGCAAGGTGAAATAGAGAACTGACCATAAATTAAATAAATATCTTGAGCAATGAAGTCAGAGAAATCAAATACTTTACTTCGCCAACTATTGTTTAGATTATGATCACACCCACTGCCATCTTTGTTTAGGACAAACAAAATGAATACAAAAGAAGGTAAAGGTAAAATGAATACAAAAGAAAGTAAAGGTAAAGATATCTAAATGTGGAAGAATTCAATGTCAACTGGATAAATAATAGAAACTTTAATTAAGGAATGAATTAAGCCAAATACAAATGGGAAAAGCAAAGAAATCATATTTGTCTCCATATTCCTATGTACTCATCAACAACTCCGTTCATTTCTTATTCTTCCTCGACTTCAACAGTGTCATATATGAAGGGAAAAAAAAATAGTCCTTCTCATCTCTCATTTTTTTCTAGGTTAAAAGTTGAGGGACCAAAATATCTTAAGAAAAAAGAGTGATATAATAAATATATTGAATAGAGTAGAAGGAACACAAAACGTGAAAGGTCATACGTACCTACTCTTTCAACCATAAACTCCAAATATCTCACCATTTAGTATAAGCTTTGAAGACATGATTGCAATCACTATAACTCCCATTATCTTGAATTTCAACAGTGATATATGGAGGTAGTCAACTCATATGCTCTTGTTATTTCTCCTTTGCTATATTAGTAATGGCAAGTTAAAATTAAAATAATAAAAAAAAATAATGCATTACAAAATTAGATGATCATGCAATTAAAATTCTCGAGTGTTGTACTTTGATAGAATGGACAAACAAAACTTGTATAACACCTAAAGAATGCAAAGAATGATCAAAGAAGAGAAATAAAGGGGAAAAACTCCTGTACCAACATCATCAACCCAACCCATGAAGTCTTTTAGACTAAAACCAATTAAAGAAGATAATGAACGAAAAAAATGATTAAAAAACCCACTAACATTTACCAAATATTTGAACTTGTTCTTAATCTTTTCTAAAAACAATGAAAGTACCAACTAACACCTATCAAATATTTGAACTTGTTCCTAAATTTTTCTAAAATCAATTAAAGACCCAACAACAATTAAACGAAGGAAAAAGCTTTATCTAAGAGAAATTTGAACAATATGTGCAATTCTTGTGATAAGAGAGTGTATGTTGGGTCATGTGGACAAGAAAGAAGAGGATGCCGTTTGCTATGGGGTCAAAGGATTGGAATTTCATTTTTAGTGGGAATGGTTGATGTTGCCTTAGCTTAATAACCTGAACTTTGCAGCATTTCTAGCCATGATTTCTTTTCTTTCAAAATTTTGGGTGGAATATAATTCCAATTATTTGAAAAAAAAAACAGAGAAAATAGAAGGAGTGGTTAAAAAGAGTAGATTCCAAAAGATTATTGGTGATCTTCTATAGTTATATCTACTCATCAACATCTTTATCATTCAAGGCTTTTTAAAAATTTAGACACCAAATTATGAGTCAATAAAATGGGTGAAGCAAAACTTTTCATGAATGTGGTGAAAATTTAGAATGGAGAATGCATAATGAAAATCATGGAAACTCCCTACAAGAGCAAAAGAAAAACATACTTTAACCCCCACAAAGAATGAAAAACAACATCCAATCACTAACCCAAAAATAGATAAAAATCCTAAAGATAACTTAAAGGGATTCCATGATTTTGGTGCAGATGACTTAAAGGGATTCCACTATTTTTGTGCCTTCGAATTGGGCTTTCCTTTGTAATTTTTTTTTTTAAATTCAATTCTCAGTGGTAATAGCACAATCAAGAGCCTCATTTTAAAATCGTTAGCTTCCTTTCAACACTGGCCTGATTTCTTTAGTGCCTATAAGAAAAAGATGGATTCAACTATTTGGATCAGATGCCTTTGGGTGGGTTTAAAGTAATCTTATATGATAGATTAAGTGACTGCAACATTTACTGGATGACCTTTTTTCATTACTTCCCCTCTCTTGAGCCTGTCTTTAAAATGGGAAAAATAGATCAATGTCAAAGAAGCTAATATGATATCAATCGATGGACCATTGGTATACTCGAGGGAATAAGGTAAAAAAAAAAGGGACAAAATTTCTGTTCAATGTCCCATACAAGAAAACAAATATAACAACACATTCATCTACATAGCCCCATGAAATCAACAAAATAATGGCAACATTTATATAGTTTCAACCATCCAATGGTTAGAAACAGCTCAGAAGGTTGAGCAGAAAGCCCATTTAAAAAAAGAAAAGATAAAAAAACCACTTCACTTCACTTCCCTATGCAAAAACCGAAGCAATATGAGGCAGCAAAAAAAGATCCATACCAGTTTTGGTGTTGAATTTCATCCACCATAACTTCTTCAAAAGAAAAGAAACCACTTTCGAAACAACCCCTCAAACAATTTCTGCTAAAAAGGTGGAAATTTTGTAAGTTGAGTTAACCATAAAGAGAATATTTAAATAGGAAAAAGAATACAAAAATAATAAGATTAAGAACATGGGTTCTTCTCATTCTCATTCTTTTTCTTCTTTTTCTTCTTTTTCATCATCATCAACCGACATTCTTACTCGCAATAGGTGTATAGCTAAAGGAAATGAAACCCCACCAAAAAGAAGAAAAGGAGAGCAAAAGCGACCCAAATTCTTGTCATTGTCGAAAATGAGAAAGATTGAGGAGAAAAACCCTAAAAAATTAGATATATATGAGACATTAGAGTTGCTTGAACTAACTAAATGTGAGATAGTAGAGTTGCTTGAATGGATCAGAGGAGAAGAAGAAGATGAAAGAGAAGACGAAGAAGAAAACAAAGTTGGAGAAAAATAAGAAGGAACGAGAAGCATGCCAAGTTAGGCATATTAGACGAACACAGGATGGTCAGATGTTGAGTTGCTCAAACAGAACGATAGAGAAGAAGAATACAAAACAAAAGGAGATAGAGAAAAAAGAGGGAGATGGATGAACACAGGATGGTCAGATGTTGAGTTGCTCTCCCTGCTTCTCTCAGGTTTGCAAACGACGGTAGAGAGAAAAAGAGGAGATGAGTCTTTTCCATAGTGTGACCGCGTGCTTCCTTATATAATTTTTACTTCCCGATTTTTTTTCTTTCTTTTTTTAATAGCTTTTTTTTTCTAAAAAGCTATCCTAAAATGCTATTAAAGGTTGAAGGGATAAAAGTCCTATGCAGCGGAAGGAATTACCGAACCTACTCAGAGTCTTAGATTCTAAATGAAATACCAATACAATTTGCAAAATATTACATCAATAAATCTATATTTAATGGGTTGAATGTAGGCTATAAACATGTTAAATGATTAACTAGATTGATCCTAGTGATCAAGGATTTCATAGAAAACTTACTTTTGTAGAAAGTCTTGATCGATTCGTCTTTTCTTGCTAATAAGATCGAAAACGCAGCATCCTTCTTGTGCGAACACCACCAATCGACTACACTAGTATATCTCTAAGACTTCTTGAAGCAGAAAACTTGTGGGAGTCTTTTGGGAGAGATCTCTGAGAGAAGGAGAGACAATGGGATGCCTTTCACCCCACCCCAGGGGTCCTATATATAGGTAAATGCCAAGACCTTTTTCTAATAGAAAAAGGTCTATGAATAAGTTCAAATCTATTATCTGAACAATATCTAATTTTAATAAATAATTATTAATTCCATACTTAATTAATTACCCAATTAAATAACATATATTTAATCTTAGGGATTTTATTAAAATTAAAATTAATATGAATCCAATTCATATTAAATTTATTTGAACTCTTTCAAATATTTTCTCTCAAGAATTAAAATTTGAAATTAATTCAAAAATTATATTATAAAGTTTCATAAACTTTATATTATAATGTATCAACATACATTATACGATTCCACAAATAAATTGAACACTTTCAATTTGCAATTTATATTTAATTGCTTCAAGTCTCTTTACGAGCTACCAGTGGGACCTAATGGACCTACAGATCAAAAGCTCCAACGATACGAGACTAATTGGCTAAACTCATTAACCAAGTTAGTCTCCATTCGTTAACTGTGGGTCACTCCACTAAAGACCCACAACTGCACTCTTCTCACTGCAGAATATTTCTGTGTCCATGGATATCGACCAATAACGGCAAGTTAGTCCTTCACGAGTGTTTGTAACTCCAGTTGGGTCAAATTACCGTTTTACCCCTGAGTTACCTCTACCTCCTTAAGTACCAGTGCTCCTCTAATGAACAACCAGTTTGTGGTCTAACCATCAAACAGAAACCCCTCTCGGGCCAGTGAGAGGGTAGGGCCTTATCCTTGTACTATAGACATAGTGTTACCAAGATAAGGTACTCAGCCTTATCCTTGTACTATAGACCTTTTAGGTTGTTACTTGAACATCGATCAACGTATGTCCCCACATACTAGTTCAAGTTACATAAAAACAACCTTGGATCTTAGTTTATTGGATTTGGGTCAAATTGTGCAATATTAAACAATAACATTTTATTGCAGAAACTTAATAACATTTTATTAAAACAAGTATATATAATTTATTTACATTCACTATCTACGAGTTTTAGGGAATAAAACCCAACAAACTCCCACTTGAACTAAAACTCTAGTTTAGTGGGATGTACAATAATCTATTCACCAGTGGGTGTATAAAGACATGTATAAAATATATACAATGTACAAATACAATAAACCAGCGCATCACTATACCCATTACATTTCTCCCACTTGTCCTAGATACCATCTTTGTACATAACTCGTAGACCTAGACCTTCTAGATGACCCTCATACCCTTTAGCTGAGAGAGCCTTCGTGAATATTCCATTTAATTCAATGTGCTTGCTTGTCTTGGGTTGCAAGGTTCTTTTGAATTTTCCACAGCACCACTGTATCACTATAAAGTGTGATGGGCAAGTTCACATTTGGAACACATTCCAAATCAGTCAAGAACTTTCTAAGCCTTACAATCTCTATCGCTGTTTCATAAGTAGCTATATTTTCGGCCTATATGGTAAAGACTGTACCTATGCCATACTATAGCTCTTTCGTAAAGATTGACCATGGATACTGATGTAGATTTCTTCAAATCCTTATTAGTCTTAAAATCCATGTGAGTGTATCCTGTAAGGATCAAATCCTTAGTCCCATACACGAGCATATAATTCCTCTTTCTGATCAGATACTTGAGGATATTCTTAACGATTTTCCAGTGATCAAATCTTGGATTAAATTGATACTTACTGACAATCCTTATTGCATAGGGCATTCGTCTCATGTCCTCAACTTCTTGAGGTGTCTCAGGAAACAGTTTCTTAGACAAAATGACTTCCATGCCTGAAAGGTAGAGATCCTTTCTTGGAATTCTGTATCTTATATCTAACTAACATCTTGTAGATATAAGACACTTGAGACAAGGCTAGCTTTTTGTTCTTACGGTTCCTAACAATTTGGATCCGAAGAACAAACTTAGTTTCTCCCAAATTTTCATTTGGAAATGAGCTGTTAGCTCATTTTACTAGTTAGTAAGATAACCTACATCATTCCTAATGACTAGGATATCAATCACATACAACACTAATAAAGCTACTGAACTATTGACGATCTTTAAGACAAGATTCATCAATGTTCGGATCAAAGCCAAAAGATTTGATCACAGTATCAAATCTTATATTCCAAGGTCGAATTGCTTAGGTCAATCCATGAATGGATCACTTAAGCTTTGCAAACCCTTTTGCTTTTGACCTTACTAAATGAACAATTCTGGTTGAGACATGTAGATACTCTTCTCAAGATTACCATTCAAAAGGGTAGTCTTGACATCCATTCAAAATGGACAAGAGTTCTAACAGACTTCAACATGACGACAGGAGATAAGAATTTCTTATAGTCCCCTGTCTCTGGGTATAACCCTTTGCCTTAAGTCTAATCATAAGATTATGTCTCGTTTCTTCTTGTAGATTCACTTGTAATCCATAGGTGTTACCCTATTAGATAGATCTACAAGATCCTAGATGGAATTGAAATCACATATTTTAATTTTGGGTCCATTGTTTTAATCCAATTGGTTCTTGTTAACATCATTCATTGTCTTGCTCTAAGACAATGAATCCTCAAAGCCATCATTAGGTATGACGATCTGGGCTTCAATTAAGCCCATGTAATGGTCAGATTGTAGAACAACCCTCTCACTATATTGAGGCACTTTCTCAACTCTTGAGATATATGTAACTAACAAGTTGTATTGGCTCTATCAACAACTCTTGTTAAAGGTCCAGCATCACCAACAACCCTTGTTGACTTATCAACAACTTTTGTTGATATTTCTATAGCTTCATTAGTTAATTTACTTAAAACGACTTTACTTTGTGGCTTATTATTTCTCACATGGTCTTCTTCTGAGAATGTAACATTTTTCAGTACAAATTCTTTATTCTCTTGTGGATTGAAGAAGTTTCCACATCTCTCGTTTCCTTGGGGTAGCCTACGAATAGGTATACTGTTGAACAGTGTTCTAGTTTCTTTTGGGTTAGCCACAAGCACGTGTGTTGGACTCCCCAAAAATAAAATAACGTAAACTATTTTTACGTCTTATCCAACAATTTAAAAGATGTTTCAAAAACACTTTTGATGGAACATTGTTCGAAATATGTATTGCAGTCAACACTGCATGACCCCAAAACGAGTCAGGCAAATGAGCATAGCTCACAATGAATCGAACCATATCCAATAGGGTTCTATTTCTCCTATCTGATACACCGTTTTCCTAAGGTGTTTCAGGGGTTTGAGAGTTGGGATGTAATTCCATGTTCTATCAAATAGTCTTGGAATCTCAAGTCCCAAATACTCTACACCTCGATCAGATCGAAGTGTTTTTATTATCTCACCTAACAAGTTTCCAACTTCAGTCTCAAACCACTTTGAATTTCTCAAGAGCTTTAGACTTAAGTTGCATTACGTTGAGATACACACACCTTGAATAATTATCTATAATATAGATGAATTATTCATGCCCTCCCACTGTTTTAACATATTGGACCACAAGGATCCAAATGTACAAGCTCTAAGGGCTCTTTGGCTCTATAGTTCTTTTCAAGCAAAAGAATCTATTAGTCATATTGCCCTTAAGGCATGACCTATAAGGTAGCAGAGAGTCATCTTCTAACTTGCTTAGAAGTATACTCTTGACCAATCTCCCAATCATATTGAGGTAAATATGGCCTAGCCTTAAGTGCCAAAGAAAAGGTACTTTTCTTTAGGAGAAATCCTTTTCCTTTCATTTCTTTGAGTAGTAGCAGCCTCAAACAACTCATCGTTCATGACTGCTTTACTCTTGATTAGTCTTAAAACATTTATGTTATTTTTTCAGTTTAGCTGAACAAAAGTTAACTCCCTTTCTTGAAATGAACTGCGTTAGCAGGGAAAGGTAAAGAGTAACATTGTTTCAACCAATAAGATACAAAAATCAAATTTCCTTTGATCTTATATACACATTATCTAATAATATGTATTTGCTCCCATTGGAAAAATAACTTAACGTTCTCCATTACTACAACCAAGACAACCTCTCTAGTTCAAAACTGTGAGAGTTATCTCAATAACATCAAGCTATTGCCAAGAATTCATTCCTTTTAATAAGAAGAACAAACGTGATTTGTGACTATGAATCAAGTATTCAGGTAGAATCACCATTCTTCACAAATTACGCTTCCAAGACTAGTAAATCGAATTTACTGTCTTTGGACAAGTCTTCTTTGGCTGAGCAAGGCTCAATGTCACATTCATTAATAACACTTCTTAATGAATTAAACATGAGAACATTTCTCTGTTAAGACTAATCTTAAATTATTCGCCACAAATTAATCGTTTAAATTTGTTGTATAATCACCGTTATTTATAAAATGGGCGTAAGACTATGCACATATGAAAACATTGAATAAAAAATTACTTGATAATTTATCGCACTAACCCATTACAAGAGCAATACAAACAATTGCATACAATCCAATTAGTTTAGCAAAAACAAGCAATCATAGAACCCTAAGACTATTGATTTAGTTTTGCAACGATGTTTCAGAGGTTTAGAGCAACAACCACCGAAGGGTGATCGGCTACTCCTCCTTTGAAATGAGACACTTCTCAGTCAACTCTATTACCAGAATAACTCATATTCCTATAGACGTTGGCCACCATTGTTCGGTCAAGGATTCGTTAACGAATTAACTTATCCCCGTAAGTGTAACCCTCCCACTTTCAGATCTTAGAGGCACGCACCAACAGGCTACCGAAGGGAAAGACAACTGTTGGTAATTAGCCTAAGTGACCCTATCCTTTTCAGGAGTTCACGGTGTTACGAATCCTATGATCAGGCCCTCCGAAGGGATGGTTGCTCCAAGACAACACGCAGGCGAATCATAAGACTCTCACGGTGTGACCTATGGGTAGAGACCGAGGGATTCGTTGACACGTGTCCTGCTCCCACTTACTATGGGCACTTTCCCCATTCACCTTGTTATTGACCCTTGCAAACACTTTTCGAAGGGAGGTCGCGCTAAAACGACACGAAGGCGAGCATGGATCTCACGTTGTGAATATAGGTTCGTAGGAGTAAAAACTCGATTTAAATCAAGGTTTGATTTTACCTCCCACTAAAGTGACCTATGGTATATTTTAAGGTTTATTAACCTAGATAAATCCGGCTAATTCAATTTATCTAAGTCTAATCCTATTATAACTATTATAATGAGATTTTTACTGAAATGTTCTAGGTGGATTAAACTCTTTTAACAGACCTAGCTGTTGGGTTTTATGCCCTAAAACTCGTAGATAGTGAATGTAAACAAATTGTATACTTGTTTCAATAAAGTGTTATTGAGTTTCTACAATAAAGTGTTATTGTTAAATATTGCACAATTTGACCCAAATCCAATAAACTAAAATCCAAGGTTGTTTACATGTGACTTGAACTAGTATGTGGGGACATACGGGGATTGGTGTTCAAGTAACAACCTAAAAGGTCTATAGTACAAGGATAATGTTGGGTACCTTATCCTGGTAACACTATGTGATACGGCCCGCTTTGTATTCGATACAGACGTATTAATCCAAAGCGTCCATGTAGGAGACATGCGAGCGGGGGTATCATATGCAATGAGTTTGCATAAGACCGGACCACGAAATAGTAAACCACTAGATGTAACACCGTTAACTAGTTAGTTTACTGTTTCAATACGATGACCTAGGTAACTCAGTCTTAATCCTGAGTGTGTCATGAACTCCTTCTCATGAGGGATTGTCCTTTGATTAGCATGGGTGAGAGTGGCCAATACGCCGACTCAATATGCCTTCCTTTCTGGGGACAAGACCGAGTGGGAGGCTAGGGACATGACAACACAAGAAGGAATTCACTCCTTCCCACATCTAGGAGAAGTAGATGAGTGTTCCCTTAAGTGGTGACTCCGGGACTTGAACAAAGGGATCCCGCCCTCTCACTGGCCCGAGAGGGACTTTCTGTTTAATGGTTGGACCATAAACAGGTTGTTCATTATAGGAGCACTGGTACTTAAGGAGACAGATGTAACACAAGGGTAAAACGGTAATTTGACCCAGCCGTGATTACGAACACTCGTGGAGGATTGACTTACCGGCATAGGTCTACATCCATGGACACAGAAATGTTTTACAGTGAGAAGAGTTCAGTTGTGGGTCTTTAGTGGAATGACCCACAGTTAATGAATATTGGTTAACCTGATTAATGAGTTTAATCTATTAACCTCATATCATTGGAGCTTCTGATCTGTAGGTCCATTAGGTCCCCCTGCTAGCTCGTAAAGAGTAATTAGGAACAAATATATCTTGAGAGAATTTGAATAGTTCAAATTCATATTGGGAATTAAGTTAATTGTACGAGATACAAATTAATATAATGTATAGTGATGCATTAAAATATAAAGTTTAATTTTAGATTAAACTTTATTATATTGAGAGATTGATATATTTGAAAGAGTTCAAATATATGTCTAATTAAATATATGGTATTTAATTAGAAGATAAATTAATTAATTATGAATTAATTAATTATTCAATTTAGTTTAAATTAAATGAGATTTAATTAAACTATAGTCTATGAGAGAAATAAATATTTGAAGAAGTTCAAATATTAATATGAATTTGATTCATATTAAATTTATAGGATATAAGAGAATTTGAAGGAGTTCAAATTTTAATATGAATTTGATTCATATTATAGAATTAATTAATTGAAGGTCTCAAATTAAATATATGATATTTAATTGGGTAATTAATTAATTAACTAATAGAAGGTCTGAAATTAAATATATGATATTTAATTGGTGATTAATTAATTAAAGAATTACTTAATTGGAAATTAATCAATTATGAAAATGATTAATCACTTATGGAAGTAATTAATCATTTATGGAAATGATTTAATCACTTATGGAAGTGATCAATCATTTATGGAAAAGATTAATCAATTATGAAATTGATTGGTCATGGAATTGGTTGGTTATGGAATTGATTAATTATGGAAAAGATTAAATCAATTATGGAAATAATTGATTTTAAATGAATATTTTATTCATGGCATTTCTCCTATAAATAGAACACTAAACCTAGGGTTTAAGTACAACAACATAAGGCCACAAGAATGCACTCTTGCATTCTCTCTAGCCTCCCTCTCATATTCTCTCAACTCAGGAACTTTAGGGAGAATTTTCTCTCTAGAGTTTTTCCCATTCAAGATTAGGTAGTCCCACAACTACGTTCCTAATCTCAGAGTTATAGCGGGGAAGATTAAATGGTGGTGTTCTTCGTTGTTGCAGAACAATCAAGAATCATCCGTTGAAGTATTCAGAGTCGTCAACGGAGGTTTGCTTCTCTTTTCTTTATTATAGATTTAGATCTAAATTTTGTATGCTTAGCCTTAAGTTTCTATAGAATTTGTTCTATGTTTTAACCAATGCAATAGTATTTTTGGATAAACAAAATTAACTACGAATCGGTCCCAATTACGCTTCCGCTTTAACGGAATTGGGGAATTCCAAATCCTTACAATTGGTATCAGAGCCGATCGTAATTTTAATTTTGTTTCTCTAAAATTTGCAATGGTTTTTGGTGGGTACCTTTATGCATTTGATGAATGAAAGGTTTGCTAGTAGATATTTTGGGTTTTTGGCATTAGATTTTGCAATATTTTATTGATTTGATCAATGTAAGGGTCCAGTGTTTTGGGCGTTTTAATTGCAATCGAGTCTGTAAGTCCGTGCCAATCGTTTTTGGTGAAATTCCATGAGAAGCTGAAGAATTTGGAGCCAAAAACGGAAAAAGCAGAGGCTGAAAGAAGGAAAAAGCTGCAGAAAAACGAGGCTGCAATCGCAAAAAAAAAAAAAAAAAAAAAAGGAAAAACGGTTAAAATTGCGTTTTCTGGGCTCGAACTCGTGCAGCCTGGGCGTTTGGAGCGCGCGCGTGCGTCAAATGTGAGGGCGGCGGTTCGAATATGGCTCTGCGCATGTTTTTTCGTCATTTTTTCACTGGAAGATAAACAAAAAAAAAAAAAAGAGGTTAAAAATGCGCCTTCTGAGGTTTGAACTCTGGCATGCGCGCGTCAGACATGGGCATAGTTAAGGTTCTTAACAACTGAACCGAGAAGCTTTGTTCTAACCTTTTTCCAGCATTTGCTTTTAATTATCTTTGTGCGGTTTGAGGAAATAAGACCGGTTCTCGTTTTGTTGACCGGTTCAGCATTATTTTCACCGGTTCAGCGTGGTTTTGGCTTGGTTCGCGCGGTCTGTACAATTTTGGTGCCGGTTCAGCGAATTTCGGGCCGGTTCAAGGTAGTTTTGAGCTGGTTCAGCATGGTTCAGCCCGATTTCTTGCTGGTTCGAAGGGTTTTGATGCGGTTCGAGGTTGTTTTGGGCTAGATCACGGCATGATAGGGCTTTTATAGATTAATTAATGTAATTTTTCTATTGTTTTGAGTCCTAGGATGCCAAAACCCGTCTACTTAGCTATTTATTTTGCTTTATGGATGCCATATAGCTTAAAATCCCACCATAGGTTAAGCATATTCATGCATTTTCAATTATAATTGTTATAATATAAGTATTATGCATGAATTTAATTTTCATGGGTATTTAATATAAATTGTTATGATTAAATGGATGAAAATTGAGAAGCATTGAGCATGAAATTACTTTAGTTTAAAAATATAAAAAGTTATATTTATGAAAGTAATTTATATGCTTATTTATTTTCATGAGCTATTAATATAAAGTGTTATGTTAATGTATGAAAATGTGAATGTTTATTTTATTTTTCTTGGGTAATTAATTTAAGAGTTAGATTAATTGAAGAAAATTAATTTGCATTAAGCATGTAATTACTTTAGTTTAAAAAATATAAAAGTTATATTTATATTAGTAATTTACATGCTTCATTTTCATGAGCTATTAATATAAATGTTATGTTAATGTATGAAAATGGTAATGCTTAATTTTAATTTTCTTGTATAATTAATTTAAGAGTTAGGTTAATTAAAAGGAAATTAAATTGCATTGAGCATGACATTACCTTAGATTAATATAATTGTTATATTTTTGGTATGTCATGTATGCTAGTATATGGTTTATATATTAATTAGAATTTGATTGTTAATTTATTCACCATAGTAGCATGTTATAGGGTTAATTCATTAAAATTTATAATAGTTATAAAATTAATGAATAGAAACCGTTAACCTATAACAAAGAATTGCATGCAAACATAGGATCTTAGGATAAATGAATTAATTTTAAAATGTTTAAAATTAATTAGACCTAAGATCTCATTTCTAATAGGATTAGAATTATTCTTACTTAGAATTAAAATTAGTTTTAATTGACTAAGTAGGAAAAACATTACTATGATTATAAGGGAACTCCACCGGTTAAGTTCTGTCTAAGGTTGGGGGTATTTAAGCTGACGGTTTACGGAACACCTCCTACCTGGGAACTGATCCGGAATACCGGAGTTGAATTAATCATAGTTAAATGTTAGCATGCAATGTCACTAGGTTTGTTAAAAGTATTTAATACACCTAGATCTTTAGAGTAAAGACCTTACATTACTGTGGTTATAAGGGAACTCTCTCGGTAAAGTTCTGTCTAAGGCTGGGGGTATTTAAGTTGACGGTTTACGGAACACCTCCTACCTGGGAACTGACCCGAACCTTGAGTTGAATTAACCATAGTAATGTTGACTTGCAATGTTGGGTTTATTAAAAGAAGTTTAATTCACCTAAAACATTGCAGTTGAATCCTTTCCATAATTGTTATAATAGGATCAGACTTAGATAGATTGACTTAGCCGAATTTTATCTAAGTTAAACAACCCTAAATTAACCTTAGGACATTTTCAGTGGGAGGAAAATTACAAAACGAGATTTAAATCAAGTTTTGCTCCTACGTCCCTATATTCACAACGTGAGGTTCATGCTCGGCTTCGAGTCGCCTTAGGAGCGGCCTCCCTTCGGAAAGTGTTTGCATGGGTCAATATCAGGGTGAATGGGAAAAATGTCTAGAGTAAGTGGGAGCGGGACACGTGTCAACGTATCCCTCGGTCTCCGCCCCTAGTTCGCACCGTGAGAGTCCTATGATCCGCCTGCAGGTTGTCTTGGCGCAACCATCCCTTCGGAGGGCCTGATCATAGGATTCGGAACACCGTGAACTCCTGAATAGGATAAGGTCACTTAGGCTAATCACCAACAGTTGTCTTTCCCTTCGGTAGCCTGTTGGTGCGTGCCTCTGAGATCTGAAAGTGGGAGGGTTACACTTACGGGGATGAGTTAAATGTGTTAACTAACCCTTGACCGAACAACGGTAACTAAACGCTAACGGAATATGAGTTATTCTGGTGTTAGAGTTTGGTTGAGATTGTCTCAATTCAGAGGAGGAGTAGCTGACCACCCTTCGGTGGCTGTTGTTCTAAACCTATGAAGTATCGTTGCAAAAACTAAATCAATAGTTTTATAGGGTTTCTTTGATTGCTTATTTGTTTTTGCAGAATTTGATTGGATTATTTGTAATGGGTTAGTGCAATTAATAATACAAGTAATTTGTTACTTCAGCAATTTTATAATAATTTTATGTGTATTGTCTTACGTCATTTTATAAATAACGGTAATACAACAAGCTTAAACGACAAATTGTGGTAAATAAGTCTAGGATTATTCTTAACTGAGGAATGTCCTCATGCCCCATATGTTTAATTCATTAAGAATTGTTCTTGGTGAATATGACATAGAACCTTGCTTAGCAAAAGGAGAACTTGTTCAAGACCGTAATTTTCATTTACCTGTCTTGAAAACGTGATTAGTGAAGAATAGTGATTCTCCCTGAATACTTGATTCAGGGGCCACAAATCACGTGTGTTCTTCTTTTAAAGGAATAAGTTCCTGGCAAGAGCTTGCTGCTTGTGTAATAACTCTCAAAGTTAGAATTAGAGAGGTTATTTTGGTTATATCAGTGGGGAACATTAAGTTATTTTTCTCAGTGGGAGAAAACACATATTATTAGATAATGTGTATTTAATTCCTAAGATCAAAAGAAATTTGATTTCTGTGTCTTATTTGCTGGAACAATGTTACTCTTTACCTTTCTCTGCTAACGCAGTTTTTGTTTCAAGAAAGGGAGTTGACATTTGTTTAGCTTTACTGGAAAGTAACCTAAATGTTTTAAGCCTAATCAAGAGTAAAGCAGTCATGAACACTGAGTTGTTTAAGACTGCTACTACTCAATGTGAAAAGAGGCAAAGTTTCTTCTAAAGGAAAATACATTTCTTTGGTTTTAAGGTAGACCATATTAATCTCAATATGATTGGGAGATTGGTCAAGAGTGAACTTCTAAGCAAGTTAGAAGATGACTCTCTACTACCTTGTAAGTCATGCCTTATGGGCAATATGACTGATAGGTCTTTTACTGGAAAAGATCTAAGAGCTAAAGAGCCCTTGGAGCTTGTACATTTGGATCCTTGTGGTTCAATATGTTAAAGCAGTGGGAGGGCATGAATAATTCATTTTTTTTTTATGATTATTCAAAGGTATGAGTATCTTTACCTAATGCAACTTAAGTCTGAAGCTCTTGAGATATTCGAAGGGGCTTAGGACTGAAGTTGAAAACTTGTTAGGTGAGATGATAAAAACACTTCGATCTGAACAAAGTGTTGAGTATAGGGATTTGAGATTCCAGGACTATTTGATAGTACATGGGATCACACCCTAAATCTCATTTAGGAGAAATGGAACCCTATTGGATATGGTTCATTCCATGTTGAGCTATGCTCAATTGTCTGACTCGTTTTGGGGTCATGCAGTGTTGACTGCATTGCATACTGCAGTAGGCAACCCCAAAGAAAACGAGAAGTGGATACTTCTTCAATTCACAAGAGAATAAAGAATTTGTATCGACAAATGCTAAATTCTCAGAAGAAGTCCACATCAAAAATCATAAACCACAAGAGTAAAGTCGGTTTAAGTAAGTTAACTAATGAAGCTACAGTAACATCCACAAGAGTTGTTGATGAGGTTGGCTGTTCAACAAGAGTTGTTGATGGATCAATGCATCTAGTCAGACACATCCATCTCAATAGTTGAAAGTGCCTCGATGTAGTGGGAGGGTTATATTATAACCTGAACGTTACATGGGCTTGATTGAAGCCTAGGTCATCATACTTGATGATGGCATTAGAGGATTCATTATCTTTTAGAAAGAAAATGAATGATGTTGACAACGACCAGAGGATTAAAGCCATGAACCTAGAAATGAAGTCTTTTGTATTTCACTTCCATCTGGGATCTTGTAGATCTGCTTGATGGGTAACACCTATTAGTTACAAGTGGATTTACGAGAGGAAACGAGACATTCATGTCTTAACCAGAAGGGTTCATACAACAAGATCAAAGCAAAAGGGTTTGCAAGCTTAAGTGATCCATTCATGGATTGACCTAAGCATTTCGATCTTGAAATATAAGATTTGATATAGTGACCAAATCTTTTGGCTTTAATCAGAACATTGGTGAGTCTTGTGTTTACAAGTGATCATCAATAGTTTAGTAGCTTACTTAGTGTTGTATATGATTGATATCCTAATCATTGGGAATGATGTAGGTTATCTTACTGACTAGTAAAAGGAGCTAGCAGCTCAATTCCAAATGAAAATTTGGGAGAAGCTGAGTTTGTTCTTGGGATCCAAATTTTTTAGGAACCGTAAGAACAAAAAGCTAGCCTTGTCTCAAGTATCTTATATCTACAAAATGTTAGTTAGATATAAGATGCAGAATTCCAATAAGGGTTCACTACCTTTTAGACATGGAATTCTTTTGTCTAAGAAAATGTTTCCTAAGACACCTTGAGAGGTTGAGGACATGAGACGAATGCCCTATGCAATAGGGATTGTCAGTAAGTATCAATCTAATCCAAGATTTGATCACTGGAAAACCGTTAAGAATATCCTCAAGCATCTTAGGAGAACGAGGAACTATATGCTCGTGTATGGGACTAAGGATTTGATCCTTACAGGATACACTGACATGGATTTTAAGACTGATAAGGATTTAAGGAAATCTACATCAGCATCTATGGTCAATCTTTACAAATGAGCTATAGTATGAGATAGTTACAGTCTTGACCATATAGGCCGAAAATATTGCTACTTGTGAAGCAGCGATAGAGACTGTATGACTTAAGAAGTTCTTGACTGATTTGGAATGTGTTCCAAATGTGAACTTGCCCATCACACTTTATAGTGATACAGTGGTGTTATGGCAAATTCAAAAGAACCTCGCAGCCCAAGACAAACAGACACATTGAATTGAATGGGATTTTGCTGATTAATTCACGAAGGCTCTCTCGGCTAAAGTGTTTGAGGGTCATCTAGAAGGTCTAGGTCTACGAGTTATGTACAAAAATGAAATCTAGGGCAAGTGGGAGAAATGTAATTGGTATAGTGATACCATTACGTAATGGGTATAGTGATGCCCTAGTTTATTGTATTTGTACATTGTATATGTTTTATACATGTATTTATACACCTGCTGCTGTATAGATTATTGTACATCCCACTAAACTAGAGTTTTAGTTCAAGTGGGAGTTTGTTGGGTTTTATGCCCTAAAACTCGTAGATAGTGAATGTAAAAAAATTGTATACTTGTTTCAATAAAGTGTTATTGAGTTTCTACAATAAAGTGTTATTGTTAAATATTGCACAATTTGACCCAAATCCAATAAACTAAAATCCAAGATTGTTTACATGTGACTTGAACTAGTATGTGGGGACATACGGGGATTGGTGTTCAAGTAACAACCTAAAAGGTCTATAGTACAAGGATAATGTTGGGTACCTTATCCTGGTAACACTATGTGATACGGCCCGCTTTGTATTCGATACAGACGTATTAATCCAAGGCGTCCATGTAGGAGACATGCGAGCGAGGGTATCCTATGCAATGAGTTTGCATAAGACCGGACCACGAAATAGTAAACCACTAGATGTAACACCGTTAACTAGTTAGTTTACTGTTTCAATACGATGACCTAGGTAACTCAGTCTTAATCCTGAGTGTGTCATGAGCTCCTTCTCATGAGGGATTGTCCTTTGATTAGCATGGGTGAGAGTGGCCAATACGCCGACTCAATATGCCTTCCTTTTTGGGGACAAGACCGAGTGGGAGGCTGGGGACATGACAACACAAGAAGGAATTCACTCCTTCCCAAATCTAGGAGAAGTAGATGAGTGTTCCCTTAAGTGGTGACTCCGGGACTTGAACAAAGGGATCTCGCCCTCTCACTGGCCCGAGATGGACTTTCTGTTTAATGGTTGGACCATAAACAGGTTGTTCATTATAGGAGCACTGGTACTTAAGGAGACAGATGTAACACAAGGGTAAAACGGTAATTTGACCCAGCCGTGATTACGAACACTCGTGGAGGATTGACTTACCGGCATAGGTCTACATCCATGGACACAGAAATGTTCTAAAGTGAGAAGAGTTCAGTTGTGGGTCTTTAGTGGAATGACCCACAGTTAATGAATATTGGTTAACCTGATTAATGAGTTTAATCTATTAACCTCATATCATTGGAGCTTCTGATCTGTAGGTCCATTAGGTCCCCCTGCTAGCTCGTAAAGAGTAATTAGGAACAAATATATCTTGAGAGAATTTGAATAGTTCAAATTCATATTGGGAATTAAGTTAATTGTACGAGATACAAATTAATATAATGTATAGTGATGCATTAAAATATAAAGTTTAATTTTAGATTAAACTTTATTATATTGAGAGATTGATATATTTGAAAGAGTTCAAATATATGTCTAATTAAATATATGGTATTTAATTAGAAGATAAATTAATTAATTATGAATTAATTAATTATTCAATTTAGTGTAAATTAAATGAGATTTAATTAAACTATAGTCTATGAGAGAAATAAATATTTGAAGAAGTTCAAATATTAATATGAATTTGATTCATATTAAATTTATAGGATATAAGAGAATTTGAAGGAGTTCAAATTTTAATATGAATTTGATTCATATTATAGAATTAATTAATTGAAGGTCTCAAATTAAATATATGATATTTAATTGGGTAATTAATTAATTAACTAATAGAAGGTCTGAAATTAAATATATGATATTTAATTGGTGATTAATTAATTAAAGAATTAATTAATTGGAAATTAATCAATTATGAAAATGATTAATCACTTATGGAAGTAATTAATCATTTATGGAAATGATTTAATCACTTATGGAAGTGATCAATCATTTATGGAAAAGATTAATCAATTATGGAATTGATTGGTCATGGAATTGGTTGGTTATGGAATTGATTAATTATGGAAAAGATTAAATCAATTATGGAAATAATTGATTTTAAATGAATATTTTATTCATGGCATTTCTCCTATAAATAGAACACTAAACCTAGGGTTTAAGTACAACAACATAAGGCCACAAGAATGCACTCTTGCATTCTCTCTAGCCTCCCTCTCATATTCTCTCAACTCAGGAACTTTAGGGAGAATTTTCTCTCTAGAGTTTTTCCCATTCAAGATTAGGTAGTCCCACAACTACGTTCCTAATCTCAGAGTTATAGCGGGGAAGATCAAATGGTGGTGTTCTTCGTTGTTGCAGAACAATCAAGAATCATCCGTTGAAGTATTCAGAGTCGTCAACGGAGGTTTGCTTCTCTTTTCTTTATTATAGATTTAGATCTAAATTTTGTATGCTTAGCCTTAAGTTTCTATAGAATTTGTTCTATGTTTTAACCAATGCAATAGTATTTTTGGATAAACAAAATTAACTACGAATCGGTCCCAATTACGCTTCCGCTTTAACGGAATTGGGGAATTCCAAATCCTTACACTAGCAACATCGTATTCTAACATGACTAATGTTATTTCAACTCAGGTTCCGGGTTTGTTCCCAGGTAGCAGGTGTTCCGTAAACCGTTAGCTTAAATACCTCCAACCTTAGACAGAACATAACCGGGAGAGTTCCCTTTTAACCATAATAATGTAAAGTCTTTACTCTAAAGATCTAGGTGTATTAAACTCTTTCAATAAACCTAGTGACATTGCATGCTAACATTTAACCATGATTAATTCAACTCCGGTATTCCGGGTCAATTCCTAGGTAGGAGGTGTTCCGTAAACTGTCAACTTAAGTACCCTCAACCTTAGACAGAACTTTATCGGTGGAGTTCCCTTATAATCATAGTAATGTTTTTCCTATTTAGTAGGTTATAATTATTTTAAAAAACTATGCAAGACTTAATTCTCATCCTATTAGAATTAACGCGATATTAGGTCTAATTAATTTTAAACATTTTAAAATTTATTCATTTACCTATGATCCTATGTTTGCATGCAATCTTTATTATAGGTTGACAGTTTCTAATAATCAATTTTAAACTATTCAAAATTTTAATGATTAGCCCTATAATCATGCATACTATAGTTTTAAAATAATTAACAATCATATTCAAGTTAATATAATAAAACTATATATATTGCCTTGCATTGCATGAATTTTAATATAACAATTATATTATGCTATGGATGTTTCATGCTCAATGCAACTTTGATTTCCTTATTAAATAATTATAACAATTATAATATTGCCAATGAAGGTAAATCAAAGTAGCATGCTGCAAACAACTTATTAAATATAACTCTTTATATTTAATTAAGTAACTTCATGCATCATGCTATTCCATTTTTCATGATTTTAATATAGCTCAACTATATATTAAACAACTCATGAAAATAAACCATGCATTTCAATTCATACATTATAACTAATTATAATATATATAAAATGCATGAGCATGCTTTATAACCTAAGGTGGGATTTTAAATCTAAAGGACATCCATAAAGCATTTAAATAGCGTATAAATCGATTAATTGGCCCCTAGGATAAAATAAAGCACATAAGTTACAATAATTTAAGCTATTTTATCCTATACATATCCTTCTGCAGCTTCAGAACCCGCCTAGACCGCACGAACCGACTCGAACCGCTTCGAACCGGACTCCAAATCACCAAAACAAGCTTGAACCAGGCTGGACTGGGCCAAACCGACCCTATAGCAGTGAACCGGACCGCAAAAAACACCTTCAACCGTCTCATGATACCCTAGCCGCACGCCGCACGAGATCGCGTTAGCATCGCGACGCGTAGAAGATAGCATTGCGACGCTTATGCAATTGTAGAACTCCTTCTTCGCGAAATCGCGACGCTGCTGCGTCTGGAGGCAGAATCTGGTCATTCCAGCAGCTGTTCTTCGCGTTTGGCCTCGTTTTTGGAGGTGATTTTCTTCGATCTTCATCATAGAACACCCTATTCTAGACTCGAACTTACAGAGGATAATAGATTTACAAAATATGCCCAAAAACGCAGGGGCCTTTACATTGAACCATTCAAGAAAACATAAATCTATGGCTAAATTAATCGAAACCATTTATACGCAAACCATAACATTCACAATGCACAAATCCCACCAAGAAAAAATTACAAATTTCAATTTAAAATCAAGAACAATTGAGTTGGCTCTGATACCAATTGAAGGGATAAAAGCCCTATGCAGCGGAAGGAATTACCGAACCTACTCAGAGTCTTAGATTCTAAATGAATGTAACGCCCCACGTTTCAAAATTAAGCCTTTCTGAGATATTTTGGATCCATTATTAAGTTCTAATTGGAATTAAGTTGTCAGAATAAAATCAATTCGTTTTAACGGGTGGAATTTTGGTTTAGGAATCAAATTCTTCAATTCAATCCCATAGTTATGAAAATTTGATTACCCAATGATTTCCTCATTTTAGAAAGGAAATTAGGGTCTTAATTGGAGTTTTAAAGATTGGGTTATATTAAGAAGAAAAAAAAAAACCCTAGAGCCCATCTTCTTCCCTTACTTTCTTTTCACGCCGCCAGCCCCCACCTCTTTCAGATTTCTTCTTCTTCCCTCTCTTTTCGTTGATGCAGCCGCTAAGCCCCCATCCCTTGTGTGTTTTTCCTCGAGCAACAGACACACGAAGGACATCAGCCTCCGTTCTCGCCAGTGTCGTCTGACCAAGCTCTCGCCATCGTTTCGTCTCTCTCCGCCGCGAGCAGGCTGTGCGACCCGTGAAGACCAACCTCCCTCTTGCACCGTCAGTCCGTGGCTGTCTCTCTCTCCCTCGTTTGTCTTCTCCGTCGGCAGCTAGAGGTTTGTGAAGCTCGTCTCTGCAGCGCCGCTTCTTCGCACGCAAGTTCCTCTCTCCAGCGAGCACCTTCACCCGTGAATGGTGAGTTTTGCGGCTCAATCCGTGAGGTGGAAGTTTAAATCTTCTCTCTCCGTGCATTTTGGGGGTGATTATAAGCTGGTTTAAGGTTCGTCCCAGTGTGTTCGGGCTCATTCGGTAAGCTTTCAGATTACCCATTCTTGTTCAGCTTTAGAATTGAGTTTTGGGATTGATTTCTTGTTTTTCCAGCGCTGTTTAGTGCGATTTTGAACTCGAAATCATCCTTGACTTGTGACCCATAACCCAAATGACCTTGATATGGTGTACCCATTCCTCATCGGCTTCGAAATTGCAGGATTAGGTGCATTCCATTGCTGACCAGTTGCGTCTTGGGTTGAAATAGGTGTTCGGCGTATACCCATAGCCTAAGGAGTTTGGGTTTGTGAATTCGAATCTTATCGAACACGTTTCAGTAAGGATTCAGACCCTTTCCGGTAAGGTTCATCAACTCTTGGTATACTTAGCTCATTCTGGTTTTGTTTAGAGTGTTTTAATGTATGTTACATCGGTCTCTAATCCTTAGAAACTCTATGTTTTATAGATTCGAACTCCATCGGACGCTTTTTAACAAAGACCCAAGTTTCCTTTAAGGCGGTAAGTCCCTTTTAGACTCTTTGAATTTAATTTAGGGCATTTTATAGCCACCTCTAACTTTTGGGTGTTCTTTGTTTGAAGTTTGATCCAACTCGAACCGTTTTGAATACTTTCAAGCAAGCATCAAGTTCGTGTTGACAAGCCAAGCGACTTGTTCTAAGTCATCGAGCTAGCCTTCAAGCTTGCATTGAGTTTGTTTGGTAAGAAACTCTTCCTTATGTACGTTTTAGGTTTGGATAGGGTGGTTAAGCTTAATTCTGATCTTTATATGTCGTTCCTGTTTTTTTAGCTTGCCTAGTTTTGGTTTAGGAGCTCTTGGATTAACTTTGGAGCTTTTCATCTAGTTTAGGAGCGTTTAGAGCTTTCGGTAAGTGGATTTCTATCTATTGAGTTTGTTTGCTGGTGTGCTAGTATGCTGTGTGCTTTACTCGTTTGGTTTTAGCATATGTTGTATATGTATGTATGTGTTATATGTTCATGAAGAGTTCTGGGCATGATGAACTATTGACTGGATCTATTATGTTAAAACTGTTGTGTTAAGTACGTGGCTTTGTTGTGGTTGATCGAAAAACTTTAATATAATGTTGATAGCGTGCTGTTTGTTTTATGTATTTTTATGACATAAAGCATGTTTGGAATGTGCATGTTGGATTCATGAGCATGTCATTGGCATAGTACATGGTCTAGGAGTATGATGTGTAGGATTCATGCTTTCTAGTGAGAGTGTGAGGACATAGGACCTTGTGTGATTAAAAAGGAAAGTTAGGTGAATATCAGGTGCCTCGGGTAAAAATGGTCGAGGGGTGGTATGTCACCAATGGATTAAGAGGAGCATCGGGTGCCTTGGGTAATATGGCCAAGGGGCGATGTGATGAGTCTATATATTGTGAAAGTCATCGGGTGCCTTGGGTAATATGGCCAAGGGGTGATGTACAGTTTGATCATGAAGTCATCGGGTGCCTTGGGTAATATGGCCAAGGGGCGATGTACAGTTTGATCATGAAGTCATCAGGTGCCTTGGGTAATATGGCCAAGGGGCGATGCACAGTTCGAGGCCTTGGGTAATATGGTCAAGGGTCGAACGCTGAGCGCTGTAGAGAAACGTCGAGGCCCTGGGTAATATGGTCAGGGGTCGGCGTGACTCGAAGGAGTCAGACTCAGAGAGCTTGTGAGGGCTATGAGTGTTGAGCGAGCTCATGGAGCTTGAGAGAAAACTGAGTTGCATGGCATGATGCGGAATTCATGTGTTTTGAGTATGCATGGCATGGTGCGGAATTCATGTGTTTTGAGTGTGCATTGCATGGTGCGGAATTCATGTGTTAGGTGCATGGTTGTTGCACGGTTGTATTAGTTGAGTATGTTCTATGTGTTGATTGCTCACCTTGTATATAAGACATGTTATTGTGATTGAAAAACATGATGTTTGCCTTGTATGGTATACGTTGTTTGATGGCTCTTCAGGTGTGAGCCACTTACTCAGTACCGCTGTTTTGTACTGATCCACCACCAGATTTTGCAGGTGATGAGGAATACTACAAGCCAGGTGATGCTGAGGAGTAGGCTTGAGAAAGCAGAGTTTAAGAGTCTATTTCATTATTGTTATGTTTTAGTTGTTTTAAACAATGTCAGGAGAGATAAAATTTTGTGTTAGTCATGAGGCGCTGTTTAGCATTATGGTTGTCGATTTATTTCGTTTATTATTCCGAACTAGGCTTAATTTGAATTGTGTTCACTGAATGGGAATGATTATGAGATCTGACTCGTAATCGTGTTGGAATCTTATTTATTGTTATGTAATGTTTTTAATAGGTTGTAAAATTTTGGGTTAATCAAAATTACGTTGTTATGCTGCCGAATTTTCGGTAGCACCTTAATGTGTAGTGTGACTAAGTTTAATTGTAATCTTAGATAGTCTCTTAAGAATTGGGGTCGTTACAATGAAATACCAATACAATTTGCAAAATATTACAGCAATAAATCTATATTTAATGGGCTAAATGTAGGCTATAAACATGCTAAATGATTAACTAGGTTGATCCTAGTGATCAAGGATTTCATAGAAAACTTACTTTTGTAGAAAGCCTTGATCGATTCACCTATTCTTGCTAATAAGATCGAAAACGCAGCAACCTTCTTGTGCAAACACCACCAATCGGCTACATCGGTATATCTCTAAGACTTCTTGAAGCAAGAGACTTGTGGGAGTCTTTTGGGAGAGATCTCTGAGAGAAGGAGAGACAATGGGATGCCTTTCACCCCACCCCAGGGGTCCTATATATAGGTAAAGGCCAAGACCTTTTCCTAATAGGAAAAGGTCTATGAATAAGTTCAAATCTATTATCTAAACAATATCTAATTTTAATAAATAATTTATTAATTACCTAATTAAATATCATATATTTAATCTTAGGGACTTTATTAAAATTAAAATTAATATGAATCCAATTCATATTAAATTTATTTGAACTCTTTCAAATATTTTCTCTCAAGAATTAAATTTTGAAATTAATTCAAAAATTATATTATAAAGTTTCATAAACTTTATATTATAATGTATCAACATACATTATACGATTTCCCAAATAAATTGAACACTTTCAATTTACAATTTATATTTAATTGCTTCAAGTCTCTTTACGAGCAACCAGTGGGACCTAATGGACCCACAGATCAGAAGCTCCAACGATACGAGACTAATTGGCTAAATTCATTAACCAAATTAGTCTCCATTTGTTAACTGTGGGTCACTCCACTAAAGGCCCACAACTGCACTCTTCTCACTGCAGAATATTTTTGTGTCCACGGATATCGACCAATAACAGCAAGTTAGTCCTTCACGAGTGTTCGTAACTCCAGCTGGGTCAAATTACCGTTTTACCCCTGAGTTACCTCTACCTCCTTAAGTACCAGTGCTCCTCTAATGAACAACCTGTTTGTGGTCCAACCATCAAACAAAAACCCCTCTCGGGCCAGTGAGAGGGTAGGGCCTTTTGTTAAAGATCTGGAGACACCACTTAAGGGAACACTCATCTACTTCCTCAAAGGTCGGGAAAGAGTGAATTCCATCTCGTGTGATTATGTTCCCAGCTCCCCACTCGGTCTTGTCCCCAAAATGGTAGGCTTATTGAGTCGGCGTACTGGCCACTCTCACCCATACAAATCAAAGTGCAATCCCTCGTGAACAGGAGTCCATAATCCACTCAGGATTCAGACTAAGTTGCCTAGGTCATCCTAGTGAAATCAAAACCTAACTAGTTAACGGTGTTACAGCTAGCGGTTAATATTTCGAGGTCCGGTCTTATGCAAACTCATTGCATAGGATACCCTCACTCGCATGTCTACTAGATGGACGTTTTGGATCAATATGTCTGTATCAAATACAAAGTGGGTCGTATCACATAGTGTTACCAGGATAAGGTACCCAACCTTATCCTTGTACTATAGACCTTTTAGGTTGTTACTTGAACATCGATCCCCGTATGTCCCCACATACTAGTTCAAGTTACATAAAAACAACCTTGGATCTTAGTTTATATTGGATTTGGGTCAAATTGTGCAATATTTAACGATAACATTTTATTGCAGAAACTTAATAACATTTTATTAAAACAAGTATATATAATTTGTTTACATTCACTATCTACGAGTTTTAGGGCATAAAACCCAACAAAGGTGATATTTGTTGTAGTGATTCATGAGTTGTTTCATGCATTATTTATAAGCTTGCCACCTAAATTCATTTGATGAATAAGCCTTTCTTTCTTGTGTTCTTTTTATATATATGGTAAATGGCTTGTGGCTGGAGTTAATGGAATAAGCTGAGACAACAAAAATTCATGTGGTGATAGCTTGGAAAATCTCTCCCAAAACAGTATGTGAAAAGCTCTCAAAACCCATTGTTCTCTCAACTTTTCTCTCCTCAAATTCATCATGCTTGGATTCCTACAAGCCCATTCTAAGGCTGGAGAATAGCGGGGAAGGCTCTAGCGGTAGTCCACGTCAAGATCGTGTGGAGAAACAACTGAAGAGATTCACGGATTGAAGCTCCAAAGGTTGGTTATTTCGTTCCTCTGCTTTTGTTAAAATTTCCAGCATGCTTGTTCTAGAGAAATTAATGAAAATCGATGCCTAAGATCATCAACCGCTTCCGCTCGAGTGTTCTTCACTCCATCAGTACTGTTATGTTGCCAATCCCCACTCGGTCTTGCCCCTGAAATGGTAGGATTATTGAGTCGGCGAACAAGCCACTCTCACCCATACAGATCTAAGGACAATCCCTCTTGAAAAGGGGTTCATAACAGACTCAGGATTAAGACTGAGTTACTTAGGTTATCCTATTGAAATAGAAACCTAAACTAGTCAACGGTGTTACTGTTGGGATTGGTGCCCTAAAACTCGTAGATAGTGAATGTTAAAAAAAAATTATATACTTGTTCAATAAAGTCGTTATCGAGATTAATTCAGTAAAGTCATAACTGAATAAGTAAATTGCACATTAGATAACCCAAATCCAATAAACTAAGATCCATGGCTATAGGAAGAACACTTGAGCTTTATGTAGAGACATAAAAGTGGATCAAGCTCGAGTAATAGCCAAAACGGTCTATAGTATAGGGATAGGGCTGGGTACCTTATTCTGGGGACACTATGAGACGCGGCCCACTTTAAAGATAGTATAGACGATGTGATCCTAAATCGTCCATGTAGAGACATGCGAGTGGGGGTGTCCTATGCAATGAGTTTGCATAAGACCAAGACCGAGAAATAAGTCGCTCTCGCTTTATAACATCGTTTACTGACGAGACTGAATATTTCATATGATGACCTAGGTAACTCGATCTTAATCCTGAGCTAACTATGAACTTCTATTTATTCGGGCTTATCCTTAGATCTGCATAGGTGAGAGTGGCTCAGTATCGCCGACTCAATAAGCCTCCCATTTCAGGGATAGGAACGGGTAGATAGCTGGGGACATAGTCGTGCGAGAAGGAATTCGCTCCTACCCGAATTAGGGGTAGTAGAGAGGTTGTTCCCTTAAGTGCTGACTTTGGGGCTTGAACAAAGGGATCCCGCCCTCTCATTGGCCCGAGAGGGACTCGATTTATTGGTTGGACCATAAACCAATTGTTCATTAGAGGATCAGTGGGACTTAAGGAACTAGAAGTACTATAGGGGTAAAACGGACTTTTGACCTAGCTATAGCTACGAACAACCTGTGAAGGATCGACATACTGAGCATGGTTAAATCAAGTGGACGGAAATATATCTATAGTGAGGGGAGTGCAACTATCGGGCTATAGTGGAGTGTCCCGGTAGTTAACGAATGTTGGATAGCTTGGATAATGAGATTAGTCGGTTAGCCTCGAATCGTTGGAGCCCATGATCGGTCCATTAGGTCCCCCTACTAGCTCATATCGGAATAAAGCCTAGAACAAAAAGATAGGAAGCTTTGAATCGTTCAAAAACAGGAAAAAGGGTATTATCGTAGATTGTGTTTTGACACAATAATTTAATTATGAATTAAATTACAAAATGAGAGATTATGTATTTAAAAGTGTTTTAAATACTATATATGAATTAGGAATCATATATAATTAGATTGCACAAGGTAACAATGGTTAATTGGATTAATCATATCAAATTAATTAGGAAATGTTTCTAATTAATTACCAAGAAATTAATTTCAATTTAGAATTGAAATTGGGGTTAATTTGCAAGCTTGAAATCAGATTTCAATTTGAATTTAGTGGATTTAGTTGGAATCCCACTTATGCATGATCATTCAAAGTGGAAAGACAACTCACCTCATGCATTGTTGCATGTATTGTTACTTGAACGCCTAGAATCCACTATAGCTTTCATCTTGAACATGTGTCTTGCTAATTAAGGCTTCTCCTTGCATGGATTCACTCTATAAGTAGAGAAGGAATCAGATTGAGAAGTTTTAACAACAAATACCATATTGTTATGCTGCTGAATTTGTGCCTCAAACTCTCTCTTTTCACATATCTCTCTAGAGCTTGAATCTTCAAGCATTACCTTCCCATTCCCTATCTTTATAGACTCCCACAAGTCGTTCTTGGCCCGGAGAATAGTAGGGAAGACACTAAGGGTTGTCCTAAGAAGATTGGAGAAGAAAAGAATCCAAGAAGGTCCACCTATTGAGCTGCAAAAAGGTTGGTTCTTCTTAACTCTCTGTTCTGGTTTCTATAGAACAAGCATGCTTTAGGAGTTAAATTGATGTAGGTAGGTGCTTCCGATCTTCAATTGCTTCCGCATGTGTTATATGAACACCTTCAGTTACATCTAGTGGTTACTATTTCGCAACCCGGTCTTATGCAAACTCATTGCATAGGATACCCCCACTTACATGTCTTCTACATGGATGTTTTGGATCAATGCATCTGTATCGAATACACAGTGGGTCGTATCACATAGTGTCACCAGGATAAGGTACCCAGCCTTATCCCTATACTATAGACCATTTAGGTTGTTACTTGGACACTGATCCCCGTATGTCCCCACATACTAGTCCAAGTTTCATTTAAACAACCTTGGATCTTAGTTTATTGGATTTAGGGTTTATTAATGCAAACTCGATTATTCAATAACCAAATTACTGAATTACTCAAATAACACTTTATTGAGATCGATTAATTTGTTTCATTTACTATCTATGAGTTTTAGGGCATAAAACCCAACAACTCCCACTTGAATTAAAACTCTAGTGGGCAATGTACATCAACAATCAAAATTGAATGAATAATCATTGAAGTAGGAATAGTAGTTTGTATTAATACTGTATAATACATGAAAAGTACAAATACAGATAAATACAATAAACTAGGGCATTCACAATACCCATTACACTTCTCCCACTTGCCCTAGATTATTCTATGTACATATCTCGTAGACCTAGACCCTCTAGATGACCCTCGAACACTTTAGCCGTGAGAGCCTTCGTAAATGGATCAGCAATATTGTGCTCAGAGGCTACCTTCGTGACGATCACGTCCCCTCGTTGCACGATCTCTCTGATGAGATGATATTTGCGCTCTATGTGCTTGCCTCTTTTATGATTGCGAGGTTCTTTAGAATTTGCCACTGCACCACTATTATCACAGTAAAGCGTGATTGGCAAGTTCATATTTGGAACAACTTCCAAATCCATCAAGAACTTCCGTAGCCATACAGCCTCCTTAGCTGCTTCACAAGCAGCGACATATTCGGCCTCCATGGTGGAGTCTGCAATGCATCCTTGCTTTATGCTACGCCAGACTACAGCTCCCCCGTTGAGGGTAAATACTGACCCTGATGTGGATTTCCTAGAATCCTTATCAGTCTGAAAGTCAGAGTCTGTGTATCCTGTAAGGATCAAATCCTTAGAGCCATACACAAGCTGATAGCCCCTCGTTCTCCGAAGATACTTGAGGATGTTTTTAACTGCAGTCCAGTGGTCTAACCCTTGATTGGACTGGTACCTGCTGACTATCCCAACTGCATAGCAAATGTCAGGCCTAGTACACAACATGGCGTACATAAGACTGCCCACAACTGAAGCATAAGGGATGTGTCTCATATCCTCAATTTCTTGAGATGTCTTAGGACACTGTTCCTTAGACAAATGAACTCCATGCCTAAAGGGTAGTAAACCCCTCTTGGAATTCTGCATCTTATTTCTAGACAACATCTTGTCTATATATGATGCTTGAGACAGGGCTAACGTTCTGTTCTTATGATTCTTGACAATTTGAATCCCTAGAACATACTGAGCTTCACCCAAATCTTTCATTTGAAATTCAGTCGATAGCCATTTTTTAATGTCAGCTAGATATTCTACATCATTTCCAATGAGAAGAATATCATCTACATACAACACCAGAAAAGCTACTGAACTGTTGATAATCCTTTTGTAAACACAAGGCTCATCAACGTTCTGGTCAAAGCCATAAGATTTGACAGCAGTGTCAAACTTTATATTCCAAGATCTGGAAGCTTGCTTCAACCCATAAATGGATCGTCTAAGCTTGCAAACTTTTTGCTCTTAACCTTGAGCAACGAACCCCTCTGGTTGAGACATAAAGATGTTCTCATCAACGAACCCCTATATGTCCCCACATACTAGTCCAAGTTTCATTTAAACAACCTTGGATCTTAGTTTATTGGATTTAGGGTTTATTAATGCAAACTTGATTATTCAATAACAAATTACTGAATCACTCCAATAACGCTTTATTGAGATCGATTAATTTGTTTCATTTATTATCTACGAGTTTTAGGGCATAAAACCCAACAACTACCACTTGAACTAAGACTCTAGTGGACAATGTACATCAACGAATAATCAATGTAGTAGGAATAATGGTTTGTATTAATACTGTATAATACATGAAAAATACAAATACAGAAAAAATACAATAAACTAGGGCATTCACAACAATACCCATTACATTTCTCCCAGTTTCCCTAGATTATTCTATGTACATATCTCGCAGACCTAGACTCTCTAGATGACTCTCGAACACTTTAGCCGTGAGAGCCTTCGTAAATGAATTAACAATGTTGTGCTCCGAAGCTATCTTCGTGACGATCACAACCCCTCATTGCACGATTTCTTTAATGAGATGATATTTGCGCTCTATGTGCTTGCCTCTCTTGTGGCTGCGAGGTTCTTTAGAATTTGCCACTGCACCACTATTATCACAATAAAGAGTGATTGGCAAGTTCATGTTTGGAACAACTTCCAAATCCTCCTAAGCCATACAACCTCCTTAGTTGCTCAATGCTACGCCAGACTATAGCTCAACCATTGAGGGTAAACACTGACCCTGATGTGGATTTCCTAGAATGCATCCTTGTTTGATGCTACGCCAGACTATAGCTCCCCCATTGAGGGTAAACACTGACCCTGATGTGGATTTCCTAAAATCCTTATCAGTCTGAAAGTCAGAGTCTATGTATCCGGTAAGGATCAAATCCTTAGCGCCATACACAAGCTGATAGTTCCTCGTTCTCCGAAGATACTTGAGGATGTTCTTCATTGCAGTCCAATGGTCTAACCCTGGATTAGACTGGTATCTACTAACTATCCCAACTACATAACATATGTCAAGCCTAGTACACAACATGGCATACATAAGGTTGCTCATAGTTGAAGCATAAGGGATCCGTCTCATATCCTCAATTTCTTGAGGTGTCTTCGGACACTGTTCCTTAGACAAATGAACTCCATGCCTGAAGGGTAATAAACCCCTCTTGGAATTTTGCATCTTATATTTAGACAACATCTTGTCTATATAGGATTCTTGAGATAGGGCTAACAATATGTTCTTACGATTCCTTATTATTTGAATCCCTAGAACAAACTGAGCTTCACCCAAATCTTTCATTTGGAACTCAGTCGATAGCTAGGTTTTAATGTCAGCTAGATATTCTACATCATTCCTAATGAGCAGAATATCATCTACATACAACACTTGAAAATCTACTGAACTATTGATAATCCTTTTATAAACACAAGGCTTATCAACATTCTGGTCAAAGTCATAAGATTTGATAGTTGTATCAAACCTTATATTCAAAGATCTTGAAGCTTGCTTCAACCCATAAATGGATCGTTTAAGCTTGCAAACTTTTTGCTCTTGACCTTGAGCAATGAACCCTTCTGGTTGAGACATAAAGATGTTCTCCTCAAGATTGCCATTCAGAAAAGCAGTCTTGCATCCATTTGCCAAATCTCATAATCATAAAACATGGCAATGAACAAGAGAATCCTTATCGACTTTAACATGGCAACTGGAGAAAAGGTTTCCTCATAGTCTACCCCCTCCCTTTGGGTATAACCCTTTGCCATAAGTCGAGCTTTGAAAGTTTGTACTTTCCCAGCTGCGTCTCGCTTCCTCTTGTAGATCCATTTGCACCCTATAAGTTTAACTCCTTCAGGTTGGTTTACAAGATCTCATACTTGATTGAAGTACATAGACTCCATCTCTAGGTCCATAGCTTTGACCCATATGTCTTGGTCCACATCATTCATTGCCTATCTAAAGGTCAATGGATCCTCAACTCCATCATCAGGTATGATAGCTGGAGTTTCTGCTAAACCCAAATAGTGTTCAAGCTGAATAACAACCCTCCCACTACGTCGAGGCATTCTCAACTTTTGAGAAGGATGGGTTTGACCAAATGTACTGGGCTCATCTACAACTCTTGTTGAAGGTCTAGCCCTCTGTACTCCGCTCATCTGTAGGGATAATAGCCCTAAGCAGCGGAAGACGTCAAAGACCTTTTTCGAATTAAACGCCGACTGGGATACCAATACGATGACAACAATAATCACAGCAGTAAAATTCACAATGAAACTACTGAATAGGTTATTAAACATGTTGTAAAATAATAACAAAACCTCTAGATCTAATCTAGAATGGATCCTAATGATCCAAGATCAAGAAACACTTACCGTAAATGAAGTTCTTGATCGTTTCACCAAAAACCTAGATTAATTCACCCACAACCAGCAGCAAATGCACACCTTTTGTTGCTGGAAAATTGTCACGAACACCACCAAGAGATTGCACCGGCATCCTCTTGAAGGATATTGCGTTGGGAGCTTGTGGGAGAGGGAGCTTGTGGGAGCGTGATTTCTAAGGGTTTGGAGAGAATACTTTTGTCTCTGTGTTACTGGAGAAAACGCAGAGGAAAAGTCTTTGAGAGAGTGTGTGTTTGCGGGAGAGAGAGATTTCGATCAGTTAACTAATTGTGAACCAATTAAGGGGAAGGTTAAAAAATAACCGATGAAAAAGACCCACTCCCCTTAATTTTCTCCTTTTCATGCGTGTAGGGTTAGGCAAGTGGAAGACTGATCAGTTTTACAACTGATCAGTTAATTGATTATAAATATAAATTAATTTGAATTAAATTAAATCATTATTTAGTTTAATTACATTTACATAAAACAATTTCATGTACATGATCCACTTAACCTATAGTTTTAATAAAACTTAATTAAATCAAAATTTAATTAAATTAAATTAAAACAGAAATATTAATTAATTCACCAATTAATTAATATTACAATTAAATATCATATATTTAATTATGTTTCTCTCAAATAAACTATAGAATTAATATACATCATATGTGCATTAATTATAACCTATAGTTTTTAATATGAATCAAATTCATATTTTAACTAAATATTCGAATCCCTTTGAATATTCAATTCTCCCTTAGAAATTTACCTCAATGCCCTTAATGAGCTATCGGTGGGACCTGATGGACCTACAGATCAGAAGCTCCAACGATATGAGATTAATTGGCTAAACTCATTAACCAAGTTAATCAATGTTCGTTAACTGTGATTCACTCCACTATAGAACCACAACTGCACTCTTCTCACTGCAGATATATTTCTGTGTCCACGGATATCGACCATCAACAGCAAGTCAGCCCTTCATGTGTGTTCGTACCCCAGCTAGGTCAAATTACCGTTTTACCCCTGGGCTACCTCTTTATCCTTAAGTACCAGTGCTCCTCTAATGAACAACCTGTTTGAGGTCCAACCAACAAACAGAAGTCCCTCTCGTGCCATAGAGAGGGCAGGGCCCATTGTTCAAGACCTGGAGACACCACTTAAGGGAACACACCTCTACTTACCCTAAAGTCAGGAAGGAGTGAATTCCATCTTGTGTGACTATGTTCCCAGCTCCCCACTCGGTCTTGTCCCCAAAATGGTAGACTTATTGAGTCGGCGTGCAGATCATTTTCACCCGTACAAATCGAAGGACAATCCCTCATGGATAGGAGTCCATAATCCACTTAGGATTAAGGCCAAGTTGCCTAGGTCATCCTAGTGAAATAGAAACCAAGCTAACTAACGGTGTTATAGTTAGTGGTTAGCTATTTCGAGGTCCGGTGTTTGTGCAAACTCATTGCACAGGATACCCCCACTCGCATGTCAACTACATGAACGCGTTGGATCAATACGTTTGTATCAAAATACAAAGCGGGTCGTATCCATAGTGTCACTAGGATAAGGTACCCAACGTTATCCCTATACTATAGACCCTTTAGGCTAAATCTTGAACATTGATCCCCGTATGTCCCTACATACTAGTTCAAGCCTCATTCTATTAGCCTAGGATGTTTAGTTTGTTGGATTAGGGTTAATAAGACAAGATAGCAAAATACAAACATAGATAAATGAATAATACATCACTTTAATAATGTTCGGTCAAAAGTACATTTATTATCTACAAGTTTTAGGGCATAAAACCCAACATCATCAACAACCCTTGTTGAAGGTCTAGCCTCATCAACAACTCTTGGTGATGAATTTGTAGCTTCACCGAAAAGTTCACTTAACACTATCTTAGTGCGTGGCTTATGTTCTCTAACTTGGTCTTCTTCCAAGAAAGTAAATTATGAAATGACGTAAACTAGCTTTACGCCCTCTCCAGACATTAGAGTAAAGACCTATATATAAGAGTTATATAAAGGCATAGACTTAGATAGATTCACTTAGCCGGAATTTACCTAAGTAATAGACCCTAAAATTATAAAACTACTTAGTGGTAGGGGTGATACTCGGTTCGGTTTTGTCGGTTTTTTACCAAACCGCGAACCAAACTGTTCCAGTCGGTTTTACAAAATTCTGAATCGAACCAATGTCCAATATGGGACATGTCCAATGGTTCGGTTTTCTTTCGGTTCGGTTTGTCCAATGAATTAGTTTTCGAATTTGGGCCCAATGTGGGCTTTTTTATTTTTTTTAAAATGACCCATTTTCGGTTCGGTTTATCCAGCCCATTGTTTTTTTTTTTTTTTTGTTAATTTTTGGCCCAATGACCCATTGTACCCCATCTTTTCAATTCAAACTTCAATTAATTAATTTATTCAATACGATTACTTAATTTTCTCAAACTATTCCATGAATAACAATTTTTAAATATTTGATTTTAAATAAATATACATAATAAAGATAAACATACAAACAATATCATAATTAATAAATTCAAACCTTCAAACAAGGTACAAATTCAAGTTCAAAGCATTTCTAAAACAAAATTTACATCCAAACATATTAAACATAAAACATATCTCAAAGTCCAAAGTTTAAAAAATTACACAAGTCCATTGTCCATTGTCCATTATACAAATTACAACATAATAAAAGACTACAAATACACATGACATGAGACATAAAATTGAATGAAGTCCAAAATCGAAGTCCTCCATGATACATACTAGACGAATTGACCCTACAAAAAATCATTAATTAGCAACTTAGAAGTAAAAACTAACATATTAAATATTAAAAGATTAAAAAATTGTGTACTAACCGATTTAGTTTTCATCCTTTATTTTTCCTCATTTTGTCAATTGTCGTAATCCCACTACTCGTCGATTGAGATTCTACAAATTAAAGTGAATAAAAATATAGTACAATACAATATAAGTAAATAATAAAATGAGAAAATTAGAATAATAGAAATTTATTACCTTCTACGACCTTCGCTATTTCATCAGAAGCACCTTCGATAATCTCCTCAATGTTACTAATAGGTGATGAGCGAATCCAATTTTGCAAGCAGATGAGTGTTTCAACTGTAGTTGGAGATAGACTACTACGAGATGGATCAAGTACTCTACATCCAGTAGAGAAAGCTGATTCTGAGGCTACAGTAGAAAGTGGAATTGCCAAAATATCCTTAGCCATCTTAGAAAGAATCTTAAATTTCTTAGAGTTTTGCTTCCACCAACCCAAAATATCAAAAACATCATCATCAACCCTCTCACATGACTCGGAAAAGTACTTATCCAATTCAGATTTACTTTCTACATCATTGGTAATATCCAAGAAATCAGTAAAATCAGGAGTTACATCTACCACCTCATCACTACCTCCAGCAGTCAAATCAACTTTCGACGAGTCCATAGCTTTATTATTTTCAGCCTCACCTTCCATATAAAAACTTTGGTAGTCATAAAAAATTCGTCTAGTCAGAAATTCAATTTTCTTTCTAGTTTCAGCAATAGCAACTGGATTATCATCCCCAAAGTATTTAGAAAGGGAAAATAAAACAAACTTAAGCTTGTAACGTGGATCAAGCACATTGGCAACATACAAAAGAAGTTTGTCCTGTCATTGTTCCCCCAATACTTTTCATACTTTGCCTTCATACTTTTTGCCATAATAGTCAACAAAATATTATTGCATGTTAAATACACCTGAAGTTGTTTCTGAATCAGACAAATTTCACTAAAATCTCTATGTGCCGTCAATGATGAAGAACCTGAAATCCTCAATGTCATATCCCGAAAAATCTTTAAAAATTTTATGAACACACGAGCATTTTCCCAATCTTCACTCACTGGAGGCCCTAATTTTTTTGTCTTTTCCACCTCCACTTCGACTCACATTCTTATTAAGTTCTACACAATACCGCTCGTCCTCAACTTCTAATCTATCAAATGCTTTTTCAAATTTCTCTGCAACATTGAGCATTGTATATGTAGAATTCCATCTTGTCGGAACATCTAAAGAAACAGAGTTCTTGCAAGATAACTTCTCATTCTTCACATAATTTTTAAATGTGGCCAATCGAGAAGGTGAGGATCTTGTATATCTTACTGCATTCCGAATCTTTAAAGTTGATTCATGAAGTTCCTTCAAGCCATCATTAACTACAAGGTTGAGAATATGCGCAAAACATCTAACATGCATAAATTCTCCGTTTAAAATATCTTCATTCCAATTCTTCACTTTCCTAGCTAAATATGAAACAGCACCATCATTAGAGCTTGCATTGTCTACTGTCACACTAAGAATTCTTTCAATCCCCCAATCTAACATGCATTTCTCTAAACATTTTCCAATTGTATCTCCTCTATCATTGGCAACTAAGCAAAAGTTTAAGATTCTTTTGTGATATGTCAAATCATCATCAATAAAATGTGCAGTAACAACCATATAATTCAAATTTTGAATTGATGTCCATGTATCGGTTGTTAAGCACACTCTTTGATTAGGTTTTGTCAAGGCTCTCTTCAGTTATTTCTTTTCACTCAAATAAAGATTCCAAATATCCTTAGCAACAGTCATACGACCAGGCAAAACAAATTTTGGTTGTAGTGTATTACTATACTCTCGAAATCCTTCAGCCTCTACAATTTTAAATGGTAATTCTTCCTTCACAATCAACCTAGAGAGCATCATCCTACACTTTTCTTGAGAAAATGTAGCCGCAATTAAATTTGAACTCCCTTCTTCCTCTTTAGGTTGAACAAAAGTTAAAATTTTTTGTTGGTTATCATTCACTCTTCCAGGATACTTCTTACACTTTGATTGTATGTGTTTTAACAAGTTTGTGGTGCCATTTTTTTTAGGGTCACATGCATAAGAGATGCCACAATATTTACATGCTACTCTAGGATTAGAGTCGGTACCAATTTTGGTAAAATGCTCCCACGCACTCGAGCTTTAGTTGTTCTAGCTTTCTTAGTCTTTCTTGGAGATTCGACTGATGGTGGCGATTCCACATCTTCTGTAGCCGCATTCTCATTCTGAGTATTGTAGGTTTCAACATCGATCGAAGGTTGTGATTCCATTTTTATTTTCCTTGAAAATTTTGTTCGTTCATCATCCAAAATCAAAAGTTAGTAATTAATCAAACAACCAATTTTTTCTAGTCTGTCCAACACTTACAACCAATTTTTTTCCAATCATTGGATACCTTACAGAATGACAGTTCTAGAGAAAGAGTAGGATAGTTAAACCTCTAAAATTGCCAGGCAACTGATGTGTTCAAGTATCATTAAAGAGTTCTTATTTACCAATTTGCGTAAATATGTACCAGAACAGTGATCATAACTAGCCATTTCAATTAGAAAAGTAACAAAAGACCGATTGCAATAGAAGCAAGGTTGCAACTAGAGTATATAAAAATTTATACTTTAAATTAAAAGAGATTTCACCTCTATGAAAAATCGAAAAATCTGTCTTTGTGTTCTGTTCAAAACCGACTGCAGCAACAAGCAAAGCGGTGCAAAATCGACTGAAGGGGAGACGACGAAGTACGAACTGCTATCGACTGAGGGGAGACGACGAGGACGAACTGCACGGCTGGAATCGACTGTGTTCTATTCGACTGCACGGCAGGAATCGACAGAAGACTAAAACCAAGAAGGAGAAGAGTGAGATCGAGAGACGTGCGACTGAAATCGATGGGAGAAGAATGGTGGGAAAAGAACGACGGGTTTGACGATGAGTTTCTGTGGCGTGCGGCTCAAATTGAAGGAGAAGAGTGTGATGTTGAGAGGCGTCGGCTGGAATCGATGGGAGAAAAACAATTTTTTTGTGGCGTACGTCTGGAAACAAAGGGAGAAGAACGATAGGTTAGGGTTTTTCTTTGGCGTTCGGCTGGAAAGGATAGGTTAGGTTTTTTAATGGGTATATATATATAGGCGGTTCGGTTCGATTTTCTATTTGTTTTTTCCATTAAGAACTGAACTGAACTGAAAATTTTCGGTTTTCCCAAAAACAAAACCGATGTGTCCAGATTTTTTCAAAATAACTGAACCAAACCACTGGATCGGTTTGGTTCGGTTTGGTCCGTCGATTTTTCGATTTTCGCTTGCACTCCTACTTAGTAGGAGGAAATATGACAAAATGAGATTTTAATAAATCAAGTTTTGCTCTCACGTCCTCGAGAGTTCACAACGTGAGGTTCATGCTTGGCCTCGACTTACCCTGGGAGTGACCCCCTACGGATGGTGTTTGCATGGATCAATAACAAGGTGAATGAGGGAGTATTGTATAGTAAGTGGGAGCAGGACACGTGTCAACGTATTCTACGGTCTCCTCCATTAGGTTGCACCGTGAGATTCCCATGATCTGTCTGCGAGTCGCCCAGGGAGCGATCACACTACGGAGGGCTTGATCATGGGAGTTGGAACAATGCAAACTCCAGAAATGGATAGGGTTTCTTAGGTCCATTTCCAACTTTGACTTTCCCTACGATAGCATTGTTGGGGCCGACATTTGAGATCTGAAAATGGAGGGTCACTCTTACAGCTAAGAACTATTGGAATATGAGTTATTCTGCTAATAGAGATTGCCTGATATTGTCTCAATTCAGGGGATGAGTAGTTGACTGCCCTACGTTAGCTGTTTCTCTAAACCTTTGAAGTATCGTTGCAAAATAAATGTTTATTCTTTGGGTCAATCATTACTTTTGCTAAATTGATTGGATAAAAATAATGTTATTTTTTGTAATGGGTTAATGAAACAAAACTAATTAAATTAATTTGTTTGTTTTCATCATGAATCGTTCTGTGAATGCCTTTAGTAACACCAATTGTAATAAATATGGTATATCTAATACAAAAAAGGACATAAACTTAGACACTAATTGTGTGGTAAATAATGTGGGTTTGGTCTTAACTGAGGAATGTCCTCAGGCCTACATGTCTAATTCATCTGGAATTGTTCATGATGAATATGACATAGACTGCTTAGCAAATCTCAATGAAAATAAATGTGATTTATTGGTCATTGAAACGTGTATAGTAGAAAATGATGATACAGCCTGGATCCTTGATTCAGGTGCCACTCATCACGTATGCTCTTCCTTTGAGGGAATGAGCTCCTGGTAACAATTAGATGCTGGGGAAATGACTCTCAGAGTTGGGACTGGGGAGTTTATTTCAGCTAAAGCAGTGGGAGATATTAAAATGTTCTTTTCTAGGGAACGATACATGCTATTGGATAATGTGTACATAGTTCCCAAAAGAAAAAGAAATTTGATTTCTATTTCTTGTTTGCTTGAACAAGGATATTCAGTGTCCTTTTCTGTAAATGAAGCTTTCATTACTAAAAGGGGTGCTGATATCTATTCAGCGAAAATGGAGAACAATTTATATGTTTTAAGACCAATAGAGTTTAGGGCTATTTTGAACAATGACATGTTTAAAACAACAGAGACTCAACCAAAAAGGCAAAAGGCTTCTCAAAGTACCTATCTTTGGCACTTGAGACTTGGCCACATAAATCTCAATAGGATTGGCAGATTGGTTAAGAGTGGACTTCTAAGCCAGTTAGAAGATGGTACTTTACCTCCATGTGAGTCATGACTCGAAGGTAAAATGACCAAATGACCTTTTACTGGAAAAGGTTATCGTGCCAATGAGCCCTTAGAGCTTGTACATACGGATATCTGTGGTCCAATTAATGTAAAAGCTCGAGGAGGGTATGAATATTTCATCTCTTTCATAGATGATTATTCGAGGTATGGTTATTTATACCTAATGAGTCATAAGTCTAAAGCCCTTGAAAAGTTCAAGGAGTATAAGGCTAAAGTTGAGAACTTGTTAGGTAAGACCATTAAAACACTTCGATCTGATCGAGGTGGAGAGTATATAGACTTAGAATTCCATAACTATTTGATGGAACATGGAATCACGTCCCAACTCTCAGCACCTGGTACACCACAACAGAATTGTGTGTCAGAAAGGAGAAACAGAACCTAACATTAGACTATGATTAATTCAACTCAGGTTCCGGATCTGTTCCCAGGTAGGAGGTGTTCCGTAAACCGTCAACTTAAATACCCCCAGCCTAGACAAAACTTCACCGGGAGAGTTCCTGTAACGCCCCAGGCCCAGGTTTCAAAATCCGAATTCGACATCTAACGGCCCCGGCATTCCCCTTCGACCTGACCACGCTAATACTCGTTTGTAATTGCTTTTAAGAGTGAAGACTGTCCCCACAAACCAACATGGGGTCCTTTTTGAAGGTGTTCATATAACACATGCGAAAGCAATTGAAGATCGGAAGCACTTAACTCTATCAATTTTACTCCTAAAGCATGCTTGTCCTAGAAAAACAGAACAGAGAGAAAGTAAACACCAACCTTTTGTAGCTCAACTATGTGATGCTCCTTGTTGTGTTTTCTTCTCCAACCTTTCTTGGACAACCTCTAGAGTCTTCCCTACTATTCTCCGGGCCAAGAACGACATGTGGGAGTCTATAGTGATAGGGAATGGGAAGGGAATGCTTGAAGGTACAAGCACTTGAGAGATCTATGGAGGTGAGTGAGGTTGAGAGTAAATTCCAACAGCATAACAGTAAGGAAAATGTTGTCTTAGCTTTGAATCTGATTCATACTCCTTATATAGACATCTTCCATGCAAAGAGAAGCCTCATGACACTAGACACATGGTGAAATTGCAACTCAAAGTGGATTCTAGGTGTTTAATTCACAACACATGCAACTAGTGCATGGTTGTGTTCTTTTCCACTATGCATCAACATGCAAGAGTGGGAATCCCACTAAATTGAATCTATATTCTGAATTTTCAGCTTGCAATTCACTCTTATTTCAATTCTAAATTGAAATTGATTTCTAGGCAACTAATTTGGGACATTTACAAGTAATTTGATATGATTAATCCAATTAATCATTGTTACCTTGTGCCTTTTATTATATATGATTCTTAATCCATATATATTGTATTTAAAACAATTTTAAATTCTTTATCTCTCATTTTGTAATTTAATTCATAATTAAATTATCGTGTCAAACACAATTTTACGACAATACCCTTTTTCCCGATTTTGAACGATTCAAAGAATCCTATCAATATGTTCTAGGCTTTAATCCGATATGAGCTAGTAGGGGGACCTAATGGACCTATAGATCATGGGCTCCAACGATTCGAGGCTAACCGACTAATCTTATTAACCAAGCTTAACCAACATTCGTTAACTACCAGGACACTCCACTATAGCCCGATAGTTGCACTCCCCTCACTATAGATATATTTCCATCCACTTGATTTAACCATGATTAGTAAGTCAGTCCTTCACAGGTTGTTCGTATCTATAACTAGGTCAAAAGCCCGTTTTACCCCTATAGTACTTCTAGTTCCTTAAGTCCCACTGATCCTCTAATGAACAATTGGTTTATGGTCCAACCAATAAACCGAGTCCCTCTCGGGGAAGCCCCAGAGTCAGCACTTAAGGGAACAACCTCTCTACTATCCCTAATTCGGGTAGGAGCGAATTCCTTCTCGCACGACTATGTCCCCAGCTATCTACCCGTTCCTATCCCTAAAATGGGAGGCTTATTGAGTCGGCGATACTGAGCCACTCTCACCTATGCAGATCTAAGGATAAGCCCGAATAAACAGGAGCTCATAGTTAGCTCAGGATTAAGATCGAGTTACCTAGGTCATCACATGAAATAGTCAGTCTCGTCAGTAAACGGTGTTATAAAGCGAGAGCGACTTATTTCTCTGTCCTGGTCTTAGGCAAACTCATTGCATAGGACGCCCCCACTCGCATGTCTCTACATGGACGATTTAGGATCACATCGTCTATACCATCTATAAGGTGGGCCACGTCTCATAGTGTCCCCAGAATAAGGTACCCAGCCCTATCCCTATACTATAGACCGTTTAGGCTATTACTCGAGCTTGATCCACTTTTATGTCTCTACATAAAGCTCAAGTGTTCATCCTATAGCCATGGATCTTAGTTTATTGGATTTGGGTTATTAAATGTGCAATTTACTTTATTCAGTAATAACTTTACTGAATTAATCTCGATAACGCCTTTATCGAATAAGTATATAATTTTGTTTAACATTCATTATCTACGAGTTTTAGGGCACCAATCCCAACACTTTTAGCATGCTTTGTCCTCACTCACATGCTTCCTAGGGAAATTCCCAGGAGGTCACCCAACATAGAACTTCTCCAAGCTAAGCACGTTTAACTTCAAAGTTTCTATGATTGAGCAGCATAAAAGGAAGGTGCACCTTGTTGGTATAAGTAGTATCTATCAATTCTTTTAAGCTTATCTTGACCATGCTTTCATGTCCTCAGGATCCCTCCCATTCAGATGTGATCTCGGTTCATTTATGTAGCCCTCCTAACCTCCAGCGTCACATGTCCACCAGCTTCCGCCTTGGTTCGTCTCCGAACCACATCCTACTGGGAGAGGTTTCGCTTTGATACCATTTGTAACACCCCAGGCCCAGGATTTGGAATCTGGATTATACACCTAACGACCCCGACATTCCCCTGCGACCTGACCACGTTAATACTCGTCTGTAACTGCTCTTAGGAGTGATGATTGTCCCCACAAACCAACATGGGGTCCTTTTAGCATGCTTTGTCCTCACTCACATGCTTTCTAGGAAAATTCCCAAGAGATCACCCAACATAGAACTTCTCCAAGCTAAGCACGCTTAACTTCAAAGTTCCTATGTGTAACGCCCCACCTTTCGAAATCGAGCCATTTTGGGATTTGTTAAGCATTCTTATTATAACTTGAATAATTAGAATTTAAGCTTAGCCTTGGGTCATTGAATTAAATTTCTATAAGTTAGGAGAAAGAGATTTTTAATTAAATCTTTAATTTTCTAAAGTTTGGAGGTTTAATATTTGATATTTATTTTAATTCTCAAGACCCAAATCCCAAATGTTATTTTCTATTCCAAATCTTTCTGGAGTTAAGTTTGGGGTTTTAAATTAAATCCTAGATAAGATTTAATTCGATCTTATTCATTTTTTTTAAATGGGTTTTTTCTTTTCTTAGGTGTATTTTAAAAGAAAGGAAAATAAAGAAAAGAAGCCCTAAAACTCATCTCTCCCTCATTCCTCTCCTTGCAGCCGCCTACCCCCCCTCGGTGTTTTGGCATGACCGCGACCCCCCTTCTTGCGCATATTCGTCTGGCAGTTGCTCTCCCTCTGTCGATCTCTTCCTTCGGTAAGCACCCACGCACACGAGTAGCAAGTCCAGCGGGCTCGATTTCTTCCTCTCCTTCTTCCTCTTGTTTTTCGGTCAAGGCCCACAAAGAAGTAGCTAGATTTCTCCCTTCTCTCGTGTGTTATGTTTCGACAACACTCAATGGCGATAACCCATGCATTTCCGGCATAATTTCTTGTGTCTAGCGGCCTTATATACGCGAGCAACATTTTGCCTAGTGTATTCAGCATCGTTCCAGCCTTCGTCTAGCTTCAATCCACAAATTTCAGCCTTTCATTGTCGTGGTTCAAGCGCTTTCCTTGTGTTTGGCGTTTTCGGTAAGGTTTGGCTTGGACCCATGTTATTTTCACAAGTTTTAGCTTATACCCATTTCAGTTTGGGTCATGAAATTGCTTTAAATCATGACCCATGCTTTCTTGGCTTCAAATTTGGGTTACTCATTCCTTTTCGGCTTTGAAATTGCAGAATTCAGTCTCGTTTGTCTGCTGTCCAGCGGAAAATAGGACCCAAAGTGGGTTTTGGGCAATTTCCCACAAGTCAATCAACCTCGAGTTGAAGTGGTCTTAGTCCAACGACTTTAGACCGTCGTTTCTTGAGCCTCTCGATCATTGGGCAGCAAGCTTCAAGGCCGTTTAGGTGCCAATCGGTAAGTTTCCTCGTCCTTAAGCTTTGGTTACTCAATTAGGTTGGTTTAGAATAGTTTATAACCCATGGGTGTTCTCTCAGTGTCAGTTTCGACCCAATTTGGATCAAGGGCAGCTCGTATCCAAGGACTTCAGTGCTGGTCGGTAAACCCAACACCCTCTACTTCCCTTATTAAGTCTCTTAAGTGCTTTAAATCTAATCATAACCCTTAGAAGTCATTGCTTGTAGTTTGGGCTCTTTAGGCTCTTCCGGTTGGTTCTGTTGATCTTTTAGGATCGCTTATGAGTGCTTAATAGGTAAGTAGTTTCTATCTGTTGAGTCTGTTTGATTGTATGATGCACGCTGTGTGTTACTCGCTTTATATATGGTTTATACTTGGTTTGCTGCTTATATGTTATATATACATGTAAATTGCTTCTTGCTCCTATGTTATGTATATATGAGATCTTCGAATAGCATGAACTGTTGTTGTGTGATGTTTGGTTGTTAAACATGCTAGTTTTGCTGTGAGTTCACCGAGTTAAACATGGGTCGAGAGCATGTGTTGTATGTATATGCTTGGTGGGCATAATACATGAGTCTAGAAGCATGTTGCAGGGCATATGCATTCTAGATAGATGTGAGATAAGAAGTCACGGACCTAAATGTGAAAGAAAGGCAAGTTGGGTGAATGTCAGTGCACCTCGGGTACAAATGGTCGAGGGGTGGCATGTCACCAGTGGTTTAAGAGGAGCATTGAGGCCTTGGGTACAAATGGTCAAGGATCGGTGTGATGAGTCTAGAAAGCAAGTATTGGGGCGCCTGGGAAAGGGCCAATACGTTTAAGTCATCAGAGCACCTTGGGTACAAATGGTACGAACGCCGAGCTCCGTAGAGAGCATTGTGGCCCTAGGTATAAATTGTCAAGGGACAGTGCGACTCGAAGGGTCAGTCTTGGAGAGCTTTGTGAGGGCTATGAGAGTTGGAATTCGTCGGTGCACCTTGGGTACAAATGGCCAAGAGGCGATGCACAGTTCGAGGCCTTGGGTACAAATGGTCAAGGGAACGCCGAGTTTCGTAGAGAGCATTGTGGCCCTGGGTACAAATGGTCAGGGGACAGTGCGGCTCGAAGGGTTAGTCTTGGAGAGCCATGTGAGGGCTAAACATGAGTGTTGAGTGAGCTCGTGGAGCTCGAGTGGTTAGTGTTTTGCATAGAGAGATGCATGAGTGATAACTGCCCAAAAGGTAGTTATTTAGGCCTCATTTATATAGGGTTTTGTGTGTCCTTTGTGCTTATTAGGGTTGGTTGTGGATAGATATTACATGTTTTAACCCATTTGGAAGAATGGAAGCTTGGGAAATCATTTTGTGCAAAATCTGTTGCTGGGCGACTTGAGGGAGCAGATTTTATGCTGGAGCAAACCCGGAGGCAAAACTGCCACGTCACAACTCGTTATCCAATTTAGTAAACCGACTTCTGTTGAGTTATTTTCGGGATAAAGGAGCAAGGAGAGCCCTACACGTGTCCAAGTTGACCTAATTCAAGCCTCCTACCACCTCTATAAAAGGAGACAGCCGCCCAAGTCAAATTCATTCCAACTTCCCTTGGAAGCCGAGTAGTATAGAGAGATTGGAGATTATCAAGAACACCATCATCCGCAAGCTGATTAAGGAGATTATTATTTTCTTTATTATCTTGTGATAATGGTCATGCTTATTATGAACTAAGTAGCCTTAGGCGTTGGTTAGGGAAGATGTAGTTGCCGTGCTTAAACTCTAATAATATATATTGATTATTGCATCTTGGTTAATTGTTGTGCTTGTTTCTATTTTATGCCCGCTTGGCCAGTCGGTGTGAATACCTCTCTCTAGTTTCAGGGATGATTTAGAGAGTGTGTGGCAATTATCCACACTACGATCATTGTGTATTGGTGAACGCCAGTGACTGAGCTAGGGATAGCCAGTTGCCTAGTGCTTGATCGGTCGCACTTCATTGGGGTTGAAACACATTACAAAAGATCCGGAGTTCCGGGAGGAATCCGCTAATAATACTGCGAGAGTTTGCATGATCAATAATATTGCTAGAGCATCTTTTAAAACAATTACAAAACTTAACCAGCGCCTGTCTTTAATCTATCTGCCTATTTGTTTACTCGTTGTTCTGTCATATATTTTGCTTCAGCATAATTCTTATAAAACCCAATCATTTTTATTACTTTGAAACCATTAAAATAATTATACAAAATAGATAAAGTGGAAGCTGATTCATGCCTCGGATTGATAATACTTCTTACTTGCTGCGGACTGTGTATACTTGCACAGGAATTCTAGAGTCTTTATACACCATATTTTTACTCACTCTAGGAGCCCAACAAGTTTTTGGCGCCGTTGCCGGGGAACTTGAATAAGTTTTTATCTGATCTGTTTTGTGTATGTGTTTTAGTGGTTGGGTGCTAGAACTTTTTGATTGTTTCTTTTTTTTTTTGCAGGTGTGAGTTTGGTGCATGAGCGATCCGCCTGGGGTGAGGTTCGAGCTTGATCCAGAAATTGAGAGGACATTCAGGATAAGAAGGAGAGAGCAGCGTAGACAGCAGAATCAAATGGCTGACGTACCGCATCTACCGCAGGGTCCTGAAGGTCTAGCGAACCCCCAGCAGAATCGTGTGCTGCAGCAAAACCCGCCGCTGGAGCAAAATGAGCAGCAAAATAATCAGGCTGAGAATCCTATCTTGGTAGCAAACGATAGGACCAGAGCCATTCGAGCTTATGCTTTTCCGATGTTTGATGAGTTGAATCCAGGGATTGCACGTCCTCAAATTCAAGCGGCGAATTTTGAAATGAAACCGGTAATGTTTCAGATGTTGCAAACCGTGGGGCAATTCCATGGTTTGTCATCTGAGGACCCTCATTTGCATCTCAAGTCTTTTCTAGGAGTTAGTGATTCTTTTGTAATTCAAGGAGTGCCTAGAGATGCTCTTAGATTAACTTTGTTCCCGTATTCTCTTAGGGATGGAGCGAAGGCGTGGTTAAATTCTTTTGCTCCAGGATCAATTAGGACATGGGATGAGTTAGCTGAAAAATTTTTGAGTAAATATTTTCCACCTAATAGAAATGCTAAATTACGGAGTGAAATAGTAGGGTTTAGGCAACTTGAGGATGAGACTTTTAGTGAGGCTTGGGAGAGGTTTAAGGAGCTTTTGCGAAAGTGTCCCCACCATGGCCTACCACATTGTATCCAAATGGAAACATTTTACAATGGATTGAACGCGGTAACTCAAGGTATGGTTGACGCTTCGGCTGGAGGGGCCCTTTTGGCAAAAACTTTTAACGAAGCCTATGAAATTTTGGAAAGAATATCTACTAATAGTTGTCAGTGGTCGGATGTTAGAGGCTCAAATAAAAAGGTTAAGAATGTGTTAGAGGTTGATGGTGTGTCCACCATTAGGGCTGATCTTGCTATGATTGCTAACGCTCTTAAGAATGTGACAGTGATTAGTCATCAGCAGCCGCCAGTTGTGGAGCCTGCTGCAGTGGTAAACCAAGTTGCAGAGGAAGCTTGTGTCTATTGTGGTGAAAACCACAACTACGAGTTTTGCCCCAGCAATCCAGCTTCTGTGTTTTTTGTAGGTAATCAGAGGAATAACCCGTATTCTAACTTTTATAATCCAGGTTGGTGCAACCATCCCAACTTCGCATGGGGAGGACAAGGGAGTAATGTGCAAACACAGCAAAAGGTGAACCAGCCGGGATTTGTTAAAGCGCAAGTATTGCCCCAGCAAAATAAGCAGGCTTTGCCCCAGCAAAATTCGGGGAATTCTCTCGAGGCAATGATGAAAGAATTTATGGCTCGTACAGATGCCACAATTCAAAGTAATCAAGCTTCGATGAGAGCCCTGGAATTGCAAGTGGGTCAGCTAGCTAATGAGCTGAAGGCCAGGCCTCAAGGGAAACTTCCTTCAGATATTGAACACCCTAGAAGGGAAGGTAAGGAGCAGGTAAAGGTCGTAACTCTTAGGAGTGGTAAGCCACTAGAAGAAAGAAAAGAGCCTAGTAAAACCCAGGATATAGATAATAATTGTGATAGAAATAATGTTGTTGTTGAGAAAGAGTTGGAGTTTGGTCAGGGTGCTGGAGGCAGCAAAAAAGATGCTGGAGGCAGCAAAAAAGATCCTGGAGCATCTGGTTCTGTTCCAGATGTGGAACCACCTTATGTGCCGCCCCCGCCTTATGTACCACCTCTACCTTTTCCACAAAGGCAAAAGCCTAAGAATCAGGATGGTCAATTTAAAAAGTTTTTAGAGATTCTTAAGCAATTGCATATAAATATCCCTTTAGTAGAAGCTATAAAGCAAATGCCTAATTATGCTAAATTTCTTAAGGATATTTTAACTAAAAAGAAGAGGTTAGGTGAGTTTGAGACTGTATCACTTACTGAGGAATGTAGTGTTATTCTTAAAAATGGGCTACCAACCAAGGCGAAGGATCCAGGATCATTCACTATACCTGTGTCTATAGGTGGAAAAGAGTTAGGTAGAGCACTCTGTGATTTAGGAGCAAGCATTAACCTTATGCCTCTTTCGGTCTATCGAAAGTTAGGTATTGGTGAAGCTAGACCTACCACAGTTACACTCCAACTAGCTGATAGGTCTATCACATATCCAGAGGGTAAAATTGAGGATGTCTTAGTAAAAGTAGATAAATTCATATTTCCTGTTGATTTCATTATTTTAGACTATGAGGCTGATAAAGATGTCCCAATTATTCTAGGACGTCCATTTTTGGCTACTGGTAGGGCGTTAATAGATGTTCAAAAAGGGGAATTAACAATGAGAGTCTGTAACGAGGAAGTAAAATTTAATGTGTTTAAGGCCATGAAGTATCCAGACGAGATGGAAGATTGTTCTTTCATTAGGATTCTGGAGAGCACAATTGTTGAGACAGCAATTCGGAATTCGGCTAATAAGCATTTGGAAAATCATGGAAAGGTTAGTGTAGAGGATTTAGAAGTTTGTTCTTTGGAAAGAAAAAATGAAAAAGAATTATTTAGGTGTGAGGATGTTTTTGAGTCTTTAGATTTAGATCAAAGGAAGGCTCCCCCAATTAAGCCATCCCTGATTGAGGCACCTACTTTAGATTTGAAGCCCTTGCCGGATCATCTAAAGTATGTGTATCTTGGGGAAGGTGAAACGTTGCCCATTATTGTTGCATCAGATTTGATGCCAGAGCATGAAGAGACCTTAATAAAGTTGCTGCAGCAATACCGCAAGGCTATTGGTTGGACATTGGCTGACATTCAGAGGATTAACCCATCTTTTTGTATGCATAAAATCACTCTAGAGGAGGGATCCTTTAGAAGTATTGAGCAACAAAGAAGGCTTAACCCTGCAATGAAAGAAGTGGTTAAAAAGGAGGTAATTAAATGGTTGGATGCTGGCATCATTTATCCAATTGCAGACAGCAATTGGGTAAGCCCTGTCCAATGTGTTCCTAAGAAAGGAGGTGTCACTGTGGTAAGCAATAAAGACAATGAGTTGATCCCAACTAGGACAGTAGCTGGTTGGAGGGTTTGCATGGATTACAGGAGGCTTAACAAAGCCACCCGTAAGGACCACTTCCCTCTGCCATTTATTGACCAGATGTTGGATCGATTGGCTGGTCAGGCCTACTACTGTTTCTTGGATGGTTATTCTGGGTATAACCAGATTACTATTGCTCCTGAGGATCAGGAAAAAACCACTTTCACCTGCCCTTATGGGACGTTTGCTTTCAGGCAAATGCCTTTTGGCCTTTGCAATGCTCCAGCAACATTTTAGCGGTGTATGTTAGTAATTTTTTCTGATATGATTGAGTCCACTGTTGAGGTCTTTATGGACGATTTTTCAGTTTTTGGAGGGTCTTTTCAGAGTTGTTTAGATAATTTAGGTCAGGTGTTAAAGAGATGTGAGGATACCCATCTAGTTCTTAATTGGGAGAAATGCCACTTCATGGTGAAGGAGGGCATAGTGTTAGGTCATAGGATTTCTAAGAATGGTCTAGAAGTTGATAGAGCAAAAGTTGAGGTTATTGAAAGATTAGAACCACCGAATTCAGTGAAGGGGATTCGGAGTTTTTTAGGACATGCTGGATTTTATAGAAGGTTCATAAAGGATTTTTCCAAAATCAGTAAACCTCTTTGTAACTTATTGTGCACTGATCATGTTTTTGACTTTGATGCAGAGTGTAGGAAGGCTTTTGAGGCATTGAAGGCTGCTTTAATCTCAGCACCTATTCTTTGTGCACCTAATTGGAATTTACCGTTTGAGGTAATGTGCGATGCGAGTGATGCTGCAGTAGGTGCAATGCTGGGGCAAAAGCAGGGCAAATTTATCCATCCTATATATTATGCAAGCAGGATTTTAAATGAGGCACAGGTCAACTACACAACTACTGAAAAGGAGTTGTTAGCTGTTGTGTTTGCCTTTGAGAAATTCCGGCCATATTTGGTTGGATCCAAAGTCACGGTGTTCACGGATCATGCAACAATAAGGTATTTAATGACAAAGAAAGATGCAAAACCTAGACTAATTCGTTGGATTTTATTATTGCAGGAGTTCGACTTGGAGATAAAGGATAAGAAAGGATCAGAGAATGTCATTGCAGATCATTTGTCTCGTCTTGATCCATCATCATCTTTGCCGGAGCAATCTGCCATTTCCGATTCTTTTCCAGATGAACAGCTTTTTGCTGTTCAGGTAAAGGTAGTCAGGGATGTCCCTTGGTATGCTGATATTGCCAACTTTTTGGTAAAGGGAGTCACCCCTATTGACATGGATTGGAGGCAGAAGAAAAAGTTTAAGCATGATGCAAAGTTTTTCTATTGGGATGAGCCATTTATGTATAAGCAATGCTCTGACGGTATTATTCGTAGGTGTGTTTCAGGTGTTGAAGCAAAGGAAATCCTGGAGCAATGTCACTCTTCGCCGTATGGAGGCCATTTCAGCGGTCAGAGGACAGCTATGAGGATTCTGCATTGCGGATTCTTCTGGCCTACCTTGTTTAAGGATGCCCACTGGTTCTACAAGCAATGTGATGCTTGCCAAAGGAGAGGAAACTTGGGGCCTAGAGATGAAATGCCTCTTACTTACATTTTAGAAGTTCAATTATTCGATGTATGGGGTATTGATTTTATGGGGCCATTTCCCTCTTCTAATGGCAATGTTTTTATCTTATTGGCAGTGGATTACGTGTCCAAGTGGGTGGAAGCCATTGAATGCCATCAGAGTGATGCCAAGACAGTTTCAAATTTTCTCCAATCGCACATTTTTGCGCAGTTTGGGACACCTAGAGCTCTAATAAGTGATGAGGGTACACATTTTGTTAATAATATCTTAACTAAGCTTTTAGCTAAGTATGGAATCAAGCATAGGATAGCTACCCCCTATCACCCACAGGCTAATGGTCAAGCTGAAATAAGTAATAGGGAAATTAAATCAATTCTAGAAAAAGTAGTCCATCCATCTAGAAAGGATTGGTCTTTTAGGTTGGATGAGGCTCTTTGGGCTTATAGGACAGCCTATAAGACTCCTCTAGGTATGTCTCCCTATCGGTTAGTATATGGGAAAGCTTATCATTTACCATTGGAGCTGGAGCATAAAACGTTTTGGGCTTTGAAAAAGTTAAATTTTGATCTGAGTAGTGCAGGAGCAATGCGAATGCTGCAGCTTAAGGAATTGGAGGAATTTCGCCAATTTTCTTATGAGAATGCGAAGGTATATAAAGAAAAGACTAAGTTGTGGCATGACAAGAAAATTAGGCCTAAAGAATTTGTTAAAGGTCAAAAAGTTTTGCTTTATAATTCTAGATTAAAATTGTTTCCTGGGAAACTAAAGTCCAAGTGGTCAGGTCCGTTTGTGGTGATTGAGGTTTTCCCCCATGGAGCGGTTACTTTGCAAGATGAAAAAGATGGGAGAGTATTCAAGGTGAATGGTCAGTGTGTCAAGCATTATTGGGGAGAGGAGTTTCAGTCGAAATATCCTTCCCTAAGGTTGGTTGATGATTGAGAGAGCAGGATTTGTGCGGGAGCATTTTACAAAGCAAAATTTTGAGCTCCTAGTGTCTGTTTTTATTTTTTCGCTAATTTGTTTTTAAATTCGATGAGGATAGATTTGGTTTGATTAAATTTTTGCATGGTTGATTTTAATTTCGTTGATGTTTATAGTTTTATAGAATTTATTTTTGCAGATTTGATTTCTCTTTATTTGTTTATTTAAATTTGAATTATCTTTTAGATTAGGTTTTCGGTTATTTAAATTCCTGTTTAGATTAGATTTGAATAAAATTTCTCCTTATTTAATTCGGTTTTTGAATAAAAAGGTTTGATTTGATCGGCTAAAGTTAAAATTGAATTTACTGATTTGATTTTTTTTTTCTGTTTTGAAATTTGAATTCCGTATCTAAGATTCTTCAGGTAATCTTTTGTTCAGACGGTTGGTGCAGCAGAGTTATGGCTGAAGCAAATCGTTCGAATAGGAAGGGATTGGTTAAATAATTAATTGTTTTTACCGTTTGAATTTTGAAATTTTCGTGTGCAGGAAATTGAATGAGGAATTATGATGAGGCCACGTGTCGAACAGTTTGAAGAAGGAAGCCAAGAGACGAAGAAGACAACAGAGGGCTGAGGAACAAGAAAAGGCAACAGAGATTGTTGCTGCGGCAGTTGAAGAAGGAGACCCGCAAGAACCCGATGTACAGAACCCAGAGGAGGGTGAGCAGAGAGTTGTGGATACGGAAGAAGAGGAGCGAACAGAAGAAGTTCAAGAGGAGCGGCCGGAAGTGCAAGAAGAAGTTCAAGAACAGCAGGTCGAGGATGTTCAAATGCAACAGGAAGAAGAGGTTCAGGTACCGGATAATGAGCCAGTACAGGAGGCTCAAGTAGAAGTGATCATGCCGGAGGTGCCAAAGCGTCGCCGCGTTAAGAGAAAAGCAGGTCGCGCTAGGGTTGTCCGGAATGATACTCCATCGCCTCTGACCACGGATTCTGAAAGAGAGAATGCAGAGAGAGTAGAGCGTGAGAAGAAGGAAGCCGAGGAAAGAGCGAGAGAAGAGGCAGAGGAAAAGGCTGAGGAAGAGCGGTTGCTCAAGCGAAGGGCGGAAAAGGGCAAAAATGTTGCTGGAGCATCAGAAGAGCACGATGAAATAGAAGAGCAACAATTACTGGATGATCGCTTCGTCAACAATTTTGCCAGAGCAAAATACGCTGAGCTTCTGAAAAGGGACTTCCTGTTTGAGAGGGGATTTAGTGGTGAGCTTCCGCATTTTCTGAGGACTGGTATTGCGAATCATGGGTGGGAACGATTCTGTTCAAAACCCGAATCTGTAAACGCGCAGTTAGTGCGCGAATTCTATGCAAATATCGACCGAGAAGAAGGTTTCCTAGCAGTTGTTCGAGGTATTGAGGTCGACTGGAGTCCTAGGGCTATCAACGCATTGTATAACCTTCAGAACTTCCCCCATGCGGCATATAATGAGATGGCTGTCGTGCCATCTAATGAGCAGTTAAGTGATGTCGTGCGGGAGGTAGGTATTGAAGGGGCACAATGGCAGCTATCCAAGACTCAGAAGAGGACATTTCAATCGGCTTATTTGAAAAGAGAAGCGAATACGTGGATGGGATTTATCAGACAAAGGATGCTTCCAACGACTCATGACTCGACAGTTTCTAGGGAACGAGTGCTTTTGGCTTTCGCTATTTTGAGGTCTCTCAGTATTGATGTGGGAAAAATTATTGCTGATGAAATATTTGGTTGTTGGAAGAAGAAAGTGGGGAAACTATTCTTTCCGAACACAATCACAATGCTTTGTAGAGGAGCAGGGGTTCCGGAAGATGAAGGGGATGTGATTCTGTTTGACAAGGGAATCATTGACACGCCTAACTTGGCACGGCTCCAGCGTATGCAGGAGGTACGTCAGGGTGGGCTGGTCCACGGCATCAACACGATTTTAGAACAACTCGCACTTTCGGCCAGCAGGCAGGAGTTTGCTGAACGGCAAGCTTTGACTTTCTGGAGCTATGTTAAGAATCGTGATGCCAATCTGAAGAAGGCGCTGCAGGAGAATTTTTCGAAACCATATCCAGCCCTTCCAGCATTCCCTGAAGATTTATTCAACCCATGGATTCCACCCCCACCGATGGAAGGAGGAGAAGAGGAAGATGGAAATGAACCGGGCCAAGAGGACTGAAGGATGAAGTGGCCCTGAGCGAGCATGATTTTTGTTCTAACTTTTTGTTTGCTCGTGCATTTTCTACTTTCCTTTTCTGTTGATGTTTTGTTTGTTTCTTTTTAATATTTCTGCTTCTAAAAAAATATATCTGCTGATGTAATTTCTTTTTCTATATTTTTAATGAAATTTCCAGATGTTTCTGTTCTATAGCACTGAGAATTCTAACTTAACTAATTTTCTTCTGAATTTTTGAAGCTTGGACTGGTTAAGCTTAATTAGATCACGGTATTCTGATCTTCAGAAACTTTTTGCTTGAGCATTTCTTCTGGCCTCGACTGTTGCTGCGGCAAAGAAAAATTCTGGAGGTAGTGTTGACTTATTTGATCCACTTTAAGCTTAGTTTTAGTCTCACGCTTAGGTTAAAAATTCAGATAGAAAAAATTAAGTTTGGGGGTGTCATTTAAAATTTTAATGATTCATTGGGGACAATGAATAATTCAAGTTTGGGGGACTTTTTGCTACTCCAATTGTTTTGCTCGAGCGTTCCTCTCCTTCATTAAATAATTTGTTAGGTTATTGAGTAACCGGGGACATTTGTGATACCCACAGTTTGTCTTCGCGTCAAAAGGTAACCTAGGAAATGTGAAAAAATTATTATGAAAAATTATTTGCTGAAAAAATGATTGTTGAAAATTTTGCTGAGAAAATTCATGGAGCAAAAGTTTTGAAGGATGAATGATGATCCGGCAGTTTTTCTGTCTCCCAGAACTAAGGTGAGCTTCATCATAAAATGTTGCCATTCTGAGGGGCAAGAGATGGAAAAACTAAGGATTTTTGAGCTTTACAAAGAGTATTTAGCCTAGTGGGTGATGAGTTTGAGGCAAGGGTATACTGCACCATAAAGTGGGTCATCCCGTGCTTAAGAGCTTATGACTGTAGGGCTGCTTTAAGTCTGAAAAACAAAAATTTAAACCCCTTGAAAATGTGTTTTGATATGTCTGATAATAGAGCTAAGCTGTGGCAAGTTCTTAGAATTGAGTTAAAAGTGGTGATTATTTGTCCATGCCGGAAGAATTATTTTGCTGCAGCAGAGCTTGGTTTTGCAGAGTGCTCAGGTAAAGGTTGAAGGTAGTGTTGGATTATCTGTTTTGATTAAGCTATGCTTTGTCTAATGTTTTGAATTCTTAAGGGAAAGTTGGTTAGCATTGCTCGGGACGCGCAATAGTTCAAGTTTGGGGGTGTGATAACTGCCCAAAAGGTAGTTATTTAGGCCTCATTTATATAGGGTTTTGTGTGTCCTTTGTGCTTATTAGGGTTGGTTGTGGATAGATATTACATGTTTTAACCCATTTGGAAGAATGGAAGCTTTGGAAATCATTTTGTGCAGAATCTGTTGCTGGGCGACTTGAGGGAGCGGATTTTATGCTGGAGCAAACCCGAAGGCAAAACTGCCACGTCACAACTCGTTATCCAATTTAGTAAACCGACTTCTGTTGAGTTATTTTCGGGATAAAGGAGCAAGGAGAGCCCTACACGTGTCCAAGTTGACCTAATTCAAGCCTCCTACCACCTCTATAAAAGGAGATAGCCGCCCAAGTCAAATTCATTCCAACTTCCCTTGGAAGCCGAGTAGTATAGAGAGATTGGAGATTATCAAGAACACCATCATCCGCAAGCTGATTAAGGAGATTATTATTTTCTTTATTATCTTGTGATAATGGACATGCCTACTCAGATATTAATTCATGTTTCCATGCTTATTATGAACTAAGTAGCCTTAGGCGTTGGTTAGGGAAGATGTAGTTGCCGTGCTTAAACTCTAATAATATATATTGATTATTGCATCTTGGTTAATTGTTGTGCTTGTTTCTATTTTATGCCCGCTTGGCCAGCCGGTGTGAATACCTCTCTCTAGTTTCAGGGATGATTTAGAGAGTGTGTGACAATTATCCACACTACGATCATTGTGTATTGGTGAACGCCAGTGACTGAGCTAGGGATAGCCAGTTGCCTAGTGCTTGATCGGTCGCACTTCATTGGGGTTGAAACACATTCCAAAAGATCCGGAGTTCCGAGAGGAATCCGCTAATAATACTGCGAGAGTTTGCATGATCAATAATATTGCTAGAGCATCTTTTAAAACAATTACAAAACTTAACCAGCGCCTGTCTTTAATCTATCTGCCTATTTGTTTACTCGTTGTTCTGTCATTTATTTTGCTTCAGCATAATTCTTATAAAACCCAATCATTTTTATTACTTTGAAACCATTAAAAGAATTATACAAAATAGATAAAGTGGAAGCTGATTCAGGCCTCGGATTGATAATACTTATTACTTGCTGCGGACTGTGTATACTTGCACAGGAATTCTAGAGTCTTTTTACACCATATTTTTACTCACTCTAGGAGCCCAACAATGAGTTATGGCTTAGGAGAGTCATTCATTTTACTAGCTTTTGAGCATGTTGTTGTGTTTACCACTTTAAGAAGTATGTTGTTTGTGCATGAAAAGCATGTTGTTTGCTTGGTTGTTGTTTAGTGGCTTTTCAGGTAGGGGCTGCTGTTGGGTTCCTAGAGTGAGTGAAAATAAGATGTAAATTGACTCTAGACTCTGTGCAAGTATACACAGTCTGCAGCAAGTAATAAGTATTATCAATCCAAGGCCTGAACTAGCTTCCACTTTATCTATTTTGTATAACTCTTTAATGGTTTCAAAGATGGTAAAAATGATTGGTTTTTATAAGAATAATGCTGAAGCAAAAGAAATGACAGAACAGTAAGTAAACGGATAGATAGACAGATTAGAAACAGGCGTTGGTCAGGATTTAGTAATTGTTTTGAAAGATGCTCTAGCAATATTATTGATCATGCAAAACTCTCGCAGTCTTATTAGCAGGAACTCCGGATCTTTTGGAATGTGTTTCAACCCCAATGAAGTACTACAGATCAAGCACTAGGCAACTGGCTATCCCTAGCTCAGTCACTGGCGTTCACCAATACACAATGATCTAGTGTGATTAAATGCCACACACTCCCTAAATCATCCCTGAAACTAGAGAGAGGTATTCATACCGGCTGGCCAGGCGGGCACAAAATGTAAATGAGCACAACAATTAATCAAGATGCATTAATCAATATTTATTACTAGAAATTAAGCACGACAATCACATTGTTTCCTAACCAGCGCCTAAGCTACTTAGTTCATAAAATGCATGGAAACGCACGTTACAATCTGAGTAAGCATATCCATAATCACAAGATAATAAAGGAAAATATTAATCTCCTCGATCAACTTGCAAATGATGGTCTTCTTGATGGTCTCCAATCTCTCTCCTCTATTCGGCTCCCAAAAGTGGAAATGAGAGTGAACTCGTCCCCCAAAAGTGGAATGAATTTGACTTGGGCGGCTATCTCCTTTTATAGAGTTGAGGAAAGCTTGAATTAGGTTGACCTAGACACGTGGATGACTCTCCTTGCTCCTTTATCCCGAGATTAGCTTAACAGAATTAAGTTTGTTAAATTGGCTAACGAGCTGTGACGTGGCAGTTTTGCTCTCAGATTTGCTGCAGCACAGAATTTGCTCCCTGAAGTCACCCAGCAACATATTCTGCACAAAATAATTTCCAAAGCTTCCATTCTTCCAAATGGGTTAAAACATATAATATTTATCTAAAAGCAACCCTATTAAGCACAAAAGACACAGAAATCAATGTAGAAATAAGGTCTTAATAACTCCCTTTTGGAGAGTTATCAGCTGCTTACCAGTATCATGGTTGTACTGATCCCCTCCCCTCTCTCCCCCCAACTTCCAGATTATGCAAGTTATGAGGACTGTCTTGACTATGGTGATGCAGAGGAGGTGCATGAGGAGGGACCATAGCGAGTCAGCTTTGTTTTCCCTTTTTATTTCCTTTGGATAGGATAGTTTTTGCTTTATGGTTGGACAGCTGTTTGTCCCGTTTGGTTTAGTCTTTAAGCTATTCTTGTTGAACTCTAGGCTTAGTTGATTTGGTTTTAATAAACTCCAACTCTTTGTTCAGTTAATAATATTTAAGTTTGTTTCGAATGAACTAAAGTTATAAGCTGTCTTAAGGTTGTGTTTTTGGTTAGAAAGTTGTTGATACAAGACCTGACTCGTATGGTGTTTGTGTTATAGTATGGTGGTGTTGTTGAAAATATTGTAGAAGTGTTATTCTTGTTCTAGCAGGTCTTTGAAAATTTTTGGGTTAGTCCGATGTATGCTGTTATGCTGTCGAATTTTTCGGGGCACTCGGTTAGAAGTAATGTTGCTAGGTTAGTTATAAAATAACCTGGGGCGTTACACTATGATTGAGCCACCGAAAAAGAAGGTGCACATTGTTGGTATAGGTAGTATCTATTAATTCTTTTAAGCTTATCTTGACCATGCTTTCATGTCCTCAGGATCCCCCTCATTTGGATGTGATCTCGGTTCATTCATGTACCCCTCCTAACCTCGGGCGTCATAATTCCCTTATAACCATAGTAATGTTTTTCCTACTTAGTTCATTAAAACTATTTTAATTCTTAGTAATGTTATTCTACTTAGTTCATTTTTATAACTTTTCCAAGTTTTAATGATTAGTCCTATAACATGCTCCTATGGTGTTTCCTAATAACAATCTAATTCCAGTTATTCTTAAACATCATATGTTCATGATGCCCATAAAATTAATTAATATAACGGTTATATTAATCTAAAGTGGTTTCATGCTTCATGCAATTTCAATTTCCATTTAATTAATATCGATTATACCAATTAAATATCCTCGAAATTAAATTACACGAGTGTCGACATTAATTTAATATAACTCTTATATTAATCTAAATTAATGTCATGCTCAATGCTTTTCCATTTTCAATTAATTAATATAACACTTAATATTAAAATCATACATGAAAAACAAGCATTAAATTTATTATATATTTTCATCCATAATATAACTAATTATATTGATCTCATAAAAATAATCCTAAGCATGCATGCTACATTAATTAAATATAACCCTTATATTTATCTAAATTAATGTCATGCATCATGTTTTTCCAATTTCATATATTTAATATAAAAATTATATTAAATTACTCATGAAATTAATAGTCATACATAATCACCATACACTATAACTCTTATAATATACTATTATGCATGATTCATGCTTAACCTATGGTGGGATTTCAGCTAAATGACATTCATAAAGCAATTAAATAGCTAATGAACCGGTTAATTGGCCCCTAGGATAAAATTAAAGCTTAAATTACAATAATAAAGCAAAATTCTATCCTATTACAACCTTCTACAGCTCCGAACCATACCAAAACCGCTCCAAACGTGCCAAAACCGCCCAAACCGAGTCAAAATCGCTCAAAATTGGGTCAAAACTGCTTGAACCAGCCAGAAAACCATCGAACCATTCAGAATCACTGACCAGTTAACGAACCAGTCAGTGAACCAGCCGGAAAGTCAGCAAACCGCCTCTTGACCGATGACCTGCGCACGAACCAAGCCTGTACCCAACTGGACCGGACCGCGCCTCTCAGGTCGCTGGACCGCGTGTCATGACGTCAGCGATCCCACCGCTAACGTTAGCACTCGTCTGAATGCGCGCATTTTCATTTTTTTTCCGATTCCAGCCCCTGTTCATACGTTTCCAGCCGTTGTTTTCCTCTGTTTTTGGCCAAATTTTGTCCCGATCTTCATCGTTCTTCAATCTAAACTAGACCCGGACTTATAGAGACTCGATTTACATGAAATGACCAAAACGCAGTGGCCCTTACATGATCAAATCACATAAAATAAATGTAAATCTAAGGCCAATTAACCAAATTAGTTCACAGCAAACCCAACATTCATAATGCAGTAATCCCACCCAAGAACCAACGCAAATTCTAATTCCATAGTCAAAATACAGAGATAACTCTGATACCAATTGCTGGGTTTAAATCTCAAGCGCAGTGGAAAAATTATCAGACCTTTACTCAAATTTTAATTATGAAATAAAATACCAGTACGCTGGCAAAAATTGTACAGATATATAATCTAATTTTATCTACTGTAAAACTAGGCTAAGCATGCTAAATACAGAGAATTAAAATAATCATATTTTAATTCATGCATATCTACAGAAAAGAAAGGATCAAGAAAACAAACCTTCGTTGTGACTTGACCGAATTCTCCACCAACTCCTTGGATCTTTTTTTGTAAAAGACAATAACCCCGAAATCACGATCTCTGCTGGATTTCTCTCCAAAATTCACCAAGAACACCACCACTAGAATTGCACTTGTATTCTCTATAGTAATCTTAGAGGGAGGATTGTGGGATCCCATTCACTAAGGGAATTCTAGGGAGAAAAATCTCTGTGTTTTTTTTTTTAAGAACAATTCTTTTTTTTTTTCACACACAGAATCAGAGAGAGAGATTCACACCCCCTTACACGCCAGAGAAGGAAAGTCTTCAGTAACCTCCCCGATCGCGTAGGCTACGGTTAAGGAAAGGAGGGAGCATGGATGACCACCACGTGTCTCTGATAACTAACCTATTATATGAAAAATGAATTTAATTTAAATAAATAAATAAAATTTATTTTATTTAATTAATTAAAAAACCATTAATTAATTAAATCAATATTTGCCAAAGCGAGCTTAGCTCAGCATTAATTGGCATGTACCCTCGACCATGAGGTCAGAGGTTCGAATCCCCCCACCCCCAAATGTTGATGTACTAAAAAAAAAAAAATTAAATCAATATTTAATTTACTATTTCATAATCATATTTAAATGAATATCTCCCACATAACCTAAAGTTTTGATTAAATTAAATAATCAATTAATTCACTAATTAATTAATTACCAAATTAAATATCATATATTTAATTTAACCTATAATTGAATCATATTCAATTATATTTCTCTCATATAACCTATAATTTTAATGTGCATCTAATGCGCATTAATTTTAACTTATAGTTTTAATATTCGAACTCCTTCAAATATTTAATTCTCCCATAAATAAATTTTGAATCTATATTCAAAATAAACTTATATTATAAAGTTTAATTAAAATATAACTTTATATTATACTGTATCTCCATACATTATATTATTTCCCTTAGTAAATTTGAACATTTCAAATTACTTTAATTACCTCAATACCCTTTATGAGCTACCAGTAGAACCTAATGGACCTACTGATTAGAAGCTCCAACGATATGAGATTAACTAGCTAAAGTCATTAACCAAGTTAATCAATATTCGTTAACTGTGGGTACATTCTACTATAGACCCACAATTGCACTCTTCTCACTGTAGAATATTTTTGTGTCCACAGATATTGACTAATACCGATAAGTCAATCCTTCACGAGTGTTCGTAACGCCAACTGGGTTAAATTACCGTTTTACCCTTGGGTTACCTCTGGATCCTTAAGTACCACTGATTCCTCAAATGAACAACCTGTTTAGGGTCCAACCACTAAACAGAAATTCCTCTCAGGCTAGGAGAGGATAGTGCGCTTTTGTTCAAGCCCCGGAATCAGCCCTTAAGGGAACACACTTCTATTTACCCCAATAGGGGAAGAAGTGAATTTCATCTTGTACTGTTATGTTCCCAGCCCCCACTCGGTCTTGCCCCTTAAATGGTAGGATTATTGAGTGGCGAACAGGCCACTCTCATCCATACACATCTAAGGACAATCCCTCCTGAAAAGGGGTTCATAACAGACTCAGGATTAAGATCGAGTTACCTAGGTTATCCTATTGGAATAGAAACCTAAACTAGTCAACGGTGTTACATCTAGTGGTTACTACTTCGTGGTCCGGTCTTATGCAAACTCATTGCATAGGATACCCCCACTTACATGTCTTCTACATTGATGCTTTGGATCAATGCATCTGTATCGAATACACAGTGAGTCGTATCACATAGTGTCACCAGGATAAGGGTATCCAGCCTTATCCCTCTACTATAGACCATTTATGTTGTTACTTGAACACCGATCCCCGTATGTCCCCACATACTAGTCTAAGTTTCATTTAAAAAACCTTGGATCTTAGTTTATTGGATTTAGGGTTTATTAATGAAAACTCGATTATTCAATAACAAATTACTGAGTCACTCCAATAACGCTTTATTGAGATCGATTAATTTGTTTCATTTACTATCTACGAGTTTTAGGGGATAAAACCCAACAAAGCTTTCCAGCTTAGTGCCCACGCCTTCATGTGAGCAGGAGCCCTCAAGCTTGGTGCCCACGCCTACATGCGAGCCTAAGCTTTCCAGCTTAGTGCCCACACCTTCATGCGAGCCCGAGCCCTCGAGCTTGGTGCCCATGTCTACATGCGAGCCTAAGCTTTTTAGCTTAGTGCCCACGCCTACATGCGAGCCTAAGCTTTTCAGCTTAGAGCTCACATCTACATGCGAGCCTAAGTATTTCAGCTTATTGCCCACGCCTACATGTGAGCCTAAGCTTCTATGCTAAAAGCCCATGCCGCTACATGCGAGCCTAAGACATTAAGCGCACTACCCACGCAAAACATTCAAAGGACTTGGGGCCGAGGCCAACCTTAGCCTCTTCCCCCATTTTTCTTTTTCAGAAATTAGCATTTCGATGTAGGAACTCAAAATTTTCAATAATATGAAAGGCAGTCGGGGCCGACCCTGTGGTCTTACCACATGTGCCACATAAATGGCTAAGCGAGAGAAGCACTCACACAGGGGGCTTCAAAATAGAGGAATGGGCTGAACAACGTCCAAAATGAGGGGCGAAAGGCACGAAAGCTTGGACTTGCTCCAAACGTTAGCCTCGACCTCATCCCGAGGCCGAGTCCGAGACTAGATTATTTCTTCAACCCCTCACTTTTCTCATTTTTATCTTACTTAACCCATATTCAAGGAGCCTCTACTTTGTTCAGTTTAGTCCTCTCTTGTAGGATAACGAGAAACCAACATATGAATCAACACAAGGGGAAGATCCTTACTCTTAAATCGGGCTTAAGGAACTTAACCTATTACAATAAGTCACACCTAAATCCCAATTCAAGAGTGGGGGCTCAATGTTATAGGTAATTCTGGACCACTCTGGAATTCAAGGACTAAGCAGGACAACGCGACACCAACCTGAAAACATGACCAGGAAGCATACTCCAAAGGAGGGTGAGTCGAAGGGATTGGGTCGAGGTGGCCTAATCCCATGCTCGCCCTCGACCTTTCGACCTCGGCCGACCACTCGTGGGCCGAGTCTCTCCCCCTCTGCTTGGTCCCTGGTGTCCTTGGCCCCTCTAGTTTAACTTGGTTCAGCTTCAATCGTCTCCAAAGGCCTAGAAACCCTAAAACAGGAAAAGGTATATAAACTATTCTTCAACCTTGAAGAAGGGATTCGAAACTCATTCTCTAAACTCTCGTCTTACTCTTGCTCTCTCACTTTGCTTCCATCTTTCTCCTTACTGACTTAAGCATCGGAGGCGGTGTGGCAAGCATCACACCGGTGTGCAAGTTTACCTTGTCTTGCAGGCCACGTCTTCCCTCTCTCAAACAAATTTACCGTTGGTGTCACGTGAAAGTCAGGTGAGTTTTGCCTGTCCAGATTTTGGCATCAACATACACCATGCCCGCTTTCGTAACACATGAATTTCGCGTCATGCAACGCACCAAATGAAGGTGTTCATATAACACATGCGGAAGCAATTGAAGATCGAAAGCACTTAAGACATTCAATTTTGCTCCTAAAGCATGCATGTTCTATAAAAGACAGAAAAGAGAGTTTAGAGAACACCAACCTTTGTAGCTCACAAATGAGGAACACCTTGTGGTGTTTTCCTTCTCCAACTTCTCGTGGACAACCTTTAGAGTCTTCCCTACTATTCTCCGGGCCGAGAACGACTTGTGGGAGTCTATAGTGATAGGGAATGGGAAGGGAATGCTTGAAGGTTCGAGCTCTATGGAGATATGAGATGAGAGAGTGATTGAGGAAGAAATTCAGCAGCATAACATTAAGGTAAATGCTGTCCATTTCCACAATCTGATTCTTCCTCTATATATAGAGAGAATCCATGCAAGAAGGACCTTCAAAATGCAAGACACTTGGTGGTCTTGATGGTGAAAGTGGAAGCTAGGTGTTCAAGCAACACAACATGCACTATTGCATGAATGTGGTGTAATTCCACTTTGAGTCTTCATGCAAGAGTGGATTTCCAAGTTTTTCCACTTACTTTTGATTCAAAATCAATTATATTTTCAGCATGAATGATATTAATTTCAATTCTCAATTGAAATTAATCACAAATTCAATTTTGAAGCTTGCCTCACAAATTGTAAATGATTAATCAAATTAATCATCCTTTTATTGTGTATTCTTTATATATGAATCTCAATTCATGTATATTGTATTTAAACCCTTTTAAATACCTTATCTCTCATTTTATAATTTAATTCATAATTAAATTATTGTGTCGAACACAATTTTACGATAATACCCTATTTCCCGATTTTGAACAATTCAAAGATTCCTATCAATATGTTCTAGGCTTTAATCCGATATGAGCTAGTAGAGGGACCTAATGGACCTATAGATCATGGGCTCCAACGATTCGAGGCTAGCCGACTAATCTCATTATCTAAGCTGGCCAACATTCGTTAACTACCGGGACACTCCACTATAGCTCGATAGTTGCACTCCCCTCACTATAGATATATTTCCGTCCACTTGATTTAACCATGTTCAGTAAGTCGTTCCTTCTCAGGTTGTTCTTAGCTATAGCTAGGTCAAATAACCGTTTTACCCCTATAGTACTTCTTGTTCCTTAAGTTCCACTAATCCTCTAATGAACAATCGGTTTGTGGTCCAACCATCAAACCTAAGTCCCTCTCGATCCAACGAGAGGGTGGGGCCCCTTGTTCAAGTCCTGGAGTTAGTACTTAAGAGAACAACCTCTCTGCTATCCCAGAATTGGGTAGAAGTGAATACCGTCTTGCAAAACTATGTCCCCAGCTATCTATTCGATCTCATCCCCAAAATGGTAGGCTTGTTGAGTCGGCGATGCTGGCCACTCTCACCCATGCAGATCAAAGGATAATCTCGTATAGACAGGAGTTCATAGTTAGCTCAGGATTAAGAACGAGTTACCTAGGTCATCTATGAGAAATAGTCAGTTTCTTCAGTAAACGGCGTTATAAAGAGAAAGTGACTTATTTCGTGGTCCTGTCTTATGCAAACTCATTGCATAGGACGCCCCCACTCGCATGTCTCCACATGAACGACTTAGGATCTCATCGTTTGTACTTAATACAAAGTGGGCCGCGTCCATAGTGTCACCAGGATAAGGCACCCAACCGTATCCTTATACTATAGACTATTTTGACTATAAACTTGAACTTGATCCTACGATATGTCCCTACATATAGTTCGAGTATTCATTTTATAGTCAAGGATCTTAGTTTATTGGATTTAGGTTAATCATTCGCAATTTACATATTCAATAACATCTTTTACTGAATAACCTCAATAACGTCTTTATTGAAAATAGAATATTTTTAATGATTTACAAACTACGAGTTTATAGGACATTAAACCCAACAAACTCCCACTTGGACTAGAAACTCTAGTGGGGTACATGAAGTTAGGTGTGAGAGAAGTATAAAGACAATAAACTAGGGCATCATCCATACCCTTACATTTCTCCCACTTGCCCTAGTCTAACAAAGCTCATAAACCTAGATTAACTAGGTGACCCTCAAATACTTTAGCCGTGAGGGGTTTTGTAAACGGATCAGCTATGTTGTGCTCCAAAGCAATCGGCGTGACGATCACATCTCCTCGTTGCACGATCTCCCTGATGAGATGGTATTTGCGCTCAATATGCTTTCCTCGCTTGTGACTTCGAGGTTCCTTAGAGTTTGCAACTACTCCACTGTTATCACAATAGAGGGTGATAGGCAGTTGCATATTTGGAACAATTTCCAACTCTGTTAGGAATTTTCTTAGCCATACTGCCTCTTTTGCTGCTTCGCAGGCGGCTACGTACTCTGCTTCCATGGTAGAGTCAGCAATGCAACCTTGCTTAATACTCCTCCATACTATTGCTCCTCCATTTAAAGTAAACACAGATCCCGATGTTGATTTTCTTGAATCTATATCGGTCTGAAAATCTGAGTCAGTGTATCCTGTAAGGATCAGATCCTTAGCTCCATACACGAGCGTATAATCCCTAGTTCTCCTTAGATACTTAAGGATGTTTTTAACGGCAGTCCAATGCGCATGTCCAGGATTGGACTGATATCTGCTGACAATTCCTACGGCATAGCATATGTCGGGTATGGTACATAGCATTGCATACATCAAACTACCAACTACTGATGCATACGAAATACGTCTCATTTCCTCAACTTCTTGAGCTGTCTTAGGACTTTGTTCCTTCGCCAGATGAACCCCGTGCCTAAAAGGTAATAACCCTTTCTTGGAGTTCTGCATCGAATATCGTATCAACATTTTGTCGATATATGATGCTTGAGACAGTGCTAGCGTTTTGTTCTTTCTATTTCTAATGATTTGAATGCCCAGAACAAATTGAGCCTCACCCAAATCTTTCATTTGGAATTGAGTCGCTAGCCATTGTTTTACGTCAGTCAGGAATCCTACATTATTCCCAATAAGTAGGATATCATCTACGTATAGAACTAGAAAAGCTACAGTGTTTTTGACGATTTTCTTGTAAACACAAGGTTCATCAACATTATGCTCAAAGCCATACGTTTTGATCGCAGTGTCAAAACGTATATTCCAGGATCTTGATGCTTGTTTTAATCCATAAATGGATCGTTTAAGTTTGCAAACCTTTTGCTCATCACCCTGGACTATGAATCCCTCTGGTTGAGCCATATAGATAGTCTCTTCAAGATTGCCATTCAAAAAAGCTGTCTTGACATCCATTTGCCATATTTCATAATCATAATATGTGGCAATGGATAAGAGTATTCTAATCGACTTAAGCATGGCAACAGGGGAAAAAGTTTCTTCAAAATCAACTCCTTCCCGCTGGGTAAAACCCTTTGCCACAAGTCGAGCCTTAAAGGTTTGAACCTTACCAGCTTGGTCTCGTTTTCTCTTGTAGATCCATTTGCAACCAATAGGTTTTACCCCATCTGGCTGCTCTACAAGATCCCAGACCGAATTGAAGTACATTGACTCCATTACGAGATCCATGGCTTTGATCCACTGGTCCTTATCAACATCATTCATTGCCTGATTAAAGGACAATGGATCCTCTATTCCATCATCAATATGATGGTTTGAGTTTCTGTTAAACCCATGTAGCGGTTTGGTTGTATTATAACCCTCCCACTACGTCGAGGCTCTCTCACTATTTGAGATGGATGTGTTTGATCAACAACTTTTGATGGACCAGCTTGATCTACAATTTTTGTAGATTCTTTTGTAGTTTTTCTTGAAATCTCATCTAATACTAGTTTACTGCGAGGTCGATGATCTTTTATGTGATCTTCCTCAAGGAAAGTAGCGTTTGTCGATACAATCACTTTATTATCCTGTGGGTCGTAAAATAGACCACCTTTCGTTTCTTTAGGATATCCTACAAACAGGCACAGTTTTGAACGTCGTTCCAATTTCTTTGGGTTTTGCACCAACACGTGTGTCGGGCATCCCCAAGTTCTGAAGTGACGTAAACTACCTTTACGCCCTTTCCATAGCTCATAAGGTGTTTCAGAAACACTTTTAGAGGGAACCATGTTCAAAATGTATACGGCAGTCTCAACTGCATATCCCCAGAATGAATCAGGCAACTGAGCATAGCTCATCATTGATCGAACCATGTCTAACAAAGTTCGGTTTCTCCTCTCTGATACACCATTTTGTTGTGGTGTAGCAGGGGCTGAGAGTTGAGACGTAATTCCATGTTCTATCAAATAGTCTTGGAATTGTAAGTCCATATATTCTCCACCTCGATCTGATCGTAGTGTTTTAATTGTTTTACCTAATTAGTTCTCAACCTCGGTCTTGTACTCTTTGAACTTTTCAAGGGCTTCAGATTTGTGATGCATTAGGTAAAGGTAGCCATACTTAGAATAATCATCAATGAAGCTGACGAAATATTCATACCCTCCTCGTGCTTTGACATTCATAGGACCACAGAGATCCGAATGCACGAGTTCCAAAGGTTCTTTGGCCCTATAACCTTTTTCTGAAAAAGGTCGTTTGGTCATTTTTCCCTCGAGGCAGGACTCACATGGTGGTAACGAGTCATCTTCTAACTTGTTTAGTAGTCCACTCTTTACCAATCTTTCAATCCTATTGCGATTTATGTGGCCTAATCTCAAGTGCCAAAGATAGGTATTAGGAGAAACTTTTCGCCTTTTGTTTTGAGTTTCCGCTACTTTAAACATTTCCATATTAAAAATAGCTTTAACTTGAATTGGCCTTAACACGTATAAGTTGCTTTCAAGTTTTGCATAACATATATGCATACCTTTTTTGTTAACAAACACTTTATTAATATCAAAAGATACTTGGTATTCATGTTCAATCAAACAAGAGATAGAAATTAAGTTCCTTTTTTATATCGGGAATGTACAAGACATTTTCAAGTAGTAAAAATATATCTCCAAAAGACAACTTGAGAGTTCCAGAAGCTCTGACTGAGACGACCTCTCCAGTTCCAACTCTGAGAGTTACTTCGCCATCTGCCAGCATATGCCAGGAACTAATTTCCTGTAAAGAAGAGCATACATGGTTAGTCGCTCCTGAATCTAATATCCAGGCAGAGCTATCTTGCTCAACTAAACATGTTTCGATAATGAGCAAATCAAATTTACCTTGTTTTTCTTTTTCAGCCTTCTTTTCCGCAAGGTACTTGGGACAATTGCGTTTCCAATGTCCGTCTACATTACAATGGAAACATTTTCCTTTATCTGCAGCTTTCGTTTTTGCCTTACTTCCCATTGGAGCTTTTCCTTTCCCTTTTTCCTTTTTTTTCTTCATCTGAATACTCTTATTCTTTGAAGTGGAAGGTCCAGACTTGGTTCCTGAGGACGATCCCTTTTGGAACCTTTTGATTGTGGCAACGTTTGCTTCCCCTTCATGTCACCTCTTAGTGAGACTTTGGTAAGTCTGGAGCTCGTTTAGCAAGGTAGTCAGGTTAAAGTCTATTTTGTTCATGACAGCGTTTGTCCTGAACTGAATGAAGCTCTTCGGAAGAGACTCCATTATGAAACTTACTTGACTACCCTCGTCAATGGTAGCACCGTTTACTTCAGCAATGTTAAACTGAACCATCATGTTCAAAACATGTTCCCTAACTGAAGCACCTTCCTTCATTCGGGAATTGTAAACATTCTTGAGAGCTTCATGCCTGATTTGCGAGGACGGTTGTCCAAACATACCTTGCAACGAAGTCATGATCTCCCTTGCGGTGACCATCCTCTCGTGCTTTTTAGACAAGACATCCGAAATGCTTGCTAAAATATAGACTCTTGCTTTATCATTTGCTCGAGTCCATTTCTCATATGTTTCCCGAACAATTCGGTTTGTTGACGAGCCAGGGTTAGGTGGACACTCTTCGGTAAGGACAAATCTAAGATCCTCGATTACTAGTATTGTATTCAGATTAGACTTCCAAGTTCCATAATTATCTCCGTTAAGCTAATCTGAAGCGAGTAATTGTACTAGTGAGCTAGACATGCTGAAAAATTAAACAAAACTATTAGAAATTTGCTTATTAACCATTTTTGACAAAATCCAATCAGGTTTTAGCAAAAGTAATAATGTACCCAGGATTATTATTTTGCAACGACACTTTAGTGAGTTAGAGCAACTGCTACCGAGGGGCAGTCAATTACTCCTTCACTAAACCAAGACGTTTCTTGACTAAATACTAATCCCAGAATAACTCTTATTCCTATAGTGGTTTAGTTATCGTTACATTTGGTCAGGAATATACTAACACTTAGTAACCCTTGTAAGTGTGACCCGCCATTTTAAGATTACAGAGAACGGCCCCAACAATGCTACCGAATGGAAAAGCTAATGTTGGAAATGGTCCTAAGTAATCCTATCCATTTCTGGAGTTTGCGTTGTTCCGATCTCCATGTTACAACCCTCCGAATGGTTAGTAGCTCCAGGGCATACAAGCAGGTGCAACATGGAAATCACACGGTGCAACCTAACGGAGGAGACCGCAGGATGTGTTGACACACTTCCTTCACTCACTTACTATAAATACTTTCTCCATTCACCTTGTTATTGATTTATGCAAACACCTTCTGAATGGAGCAGTTGAGGTATAATCAACACGAGGCCAAGCATAAATCTCACCTTGTGAACAAAAAGGGAGAACGTGAAAGGGAAATGGATTTGATATATCTCTCCCCTCCCACTAAGTATTTTAAACGGTTTTGGGTATACTTATACTTAGGCGAATTCCGGCTAATTGAATAACCCTAAGTCTAAGCTCATTTAATCCTACGATGTCTAGGTGATAACGATTAAAACCTCACATCACACACGTGCATGCTCATAAAACTGGGTTAACTTTAACTCAAGAACCGACTCGATGCCCAGGTAGGATGTGTTCCGTAAACCGTCAACTTAAATACCTCCAGCCTTAGACAGCATCTTGTTGGGTGAGTTCTCTTGTAACCTATGTTTTACAAGCTTATCGACCTATTTGAATCTAATTGAAATCGATCGAGAGATTGGATCAAATTAACCCTAAGTGAGCATGCACCTTTTCTTTGTTATAGATTTTAGATTTCTAAGTGATTTATAACAATTATAAATCTAATCTATAACATGCTTTCCAATTTGATTATAACACTTTATAAACAAATACTAAGGAAATTTCATACTTCATGCTAGGTTAATTTTATCTTTTAATTAATATAACTTTTATATCAATTAACCAATTTTAATTAACCATTCAAGCATGAATCTCCCTAAATTAATACAACAATTATATCAATAAATCATGAAATATCCCTTATGCATTTGAATTATTAATAACACTTATTAAAAATAAAAATGCATGATCATGCTTTCCTATGGTGGGATTTTAAACTATATGGCATGCTCATAATGCACATACATCCATTTAATTAAATCATACATTCAAAATGCATAAAGAAATTAAATCAAGCTAAAATGGAATGGTTTGGCAATTTAAAACAAACAATTAACTAATTATTACAATAATAATTAATAAAAAATTGCTTGAATCAATCCCGAGCTTCACGAACCGACCCGAACCAACCTCCAAGGAGTGAACCGGCCTTCAAATAAGTGAATAGGGGCTGAACCAGCTGCAGGCAAACCGAACCGGACCAAGGACAGCAGCTGAACCGAACCAGAATCTGGAAAAATCTGGGCTGCTGGAATTTTTCTTCATCAGCGTCGGGACGCTACTTGAAGAGCGTCCCGACGCTGTCACGAACAGCAGCATTCTGCTGCTGTTTTTTGCTGCGTCTTCTCCCGTTTTGCTTCGATTTTACAGCCTATATGGACTCTAATGACTCTATAAAAAATACAGACTCTAGAACACACATTAACGCTCTTACATTTCCGAGCAATTACAATTTCATGAAGAATTGAAAGCTCAAAAAATTGCCAAACCAGAACACTTCCATTTTAGCACACAGAAAATTCAATTTCAAAATGATACCCACCACAGCAAAATTAAAACGACTTAAGTGCTTTAATCATGCTCTGATACCAATTGAAGGTGTTCATATAACACATGCGGAAGCAATTGAAGATCGAAAGCACTTAAGACATTCAATTTTGCTCCTAAAGCATGCATGTTCTATAAAAGACAGAAAAGAGAGTTTAGAGAACACCAACCTTTGTAGCTCACAAATGAGGAACTCCTTGTGGTGTTTTCCTTCTCCAACTTCTCTTGGACAACCTTTAGAGTCTTCCCTACTATTCTCCGGGCCGAGAAAGACTTGTGGGAGTCTGTAGTGATAGGGAATGGGAAGGGAATGCTTGAAGGTTCAAGCTCTATGGAGATATGAGATGAGAGAGTGATTGAGGAAGAAATTCAGCAGCATAACATTAATGTTGGGATTGGTGTCCTAAAACTCGTAGATAGTGAATGTTAAACGAATTATATACTTATTCGATAAAGGCGTTATCGAGATTAATTCAGTAAAGTTATTACTGAATAAAGTAAATTGCACATATAATAACCCAAATCCAATAAACTAAGATCCATGGCTATAGGATGAACACTTGAGCTTTATGTAGAGACATAAAAGTGGATCAAGCTTGAGTAATAGCCAAAACGGTCTATAGTATAGGGATAGGGTTGGGTACCTTATTCTGGAGACACTATGAGACGCGGCCCACTTTATAGATGGTATAGACGATGTGATCCTAAATCGTCCATGTAGAGACATGCGAGTGGGGGCGTCCTATGCAATGAGTTTGCATAAGACCAGGACCAAGAAATAAGTCGCTCTCGCTTTATAACACCGTTTACTGACGAGACTGACTATTTCATGTGATGACCTAGGTAACTCGATCTTAATCCTGAGCTAACTATGGACTCCTGTTTATTTGGACTTATCCTTAGATCTGCATAGGTGAGTGTGGCTCAGTATCGCCGACTCAATAAGCCTCCCATTCCAGGGATAGGAACGAGTAGATAGCTGGGGACATAGTCGTGCAAGAAGGAATTCACTCCTACCCGAATTAGGGATAGTAGAGAGGTTGTTCCCTTAAGTGCTGACTCCGGGGCTTGAACAAAGGGATCCCGCCCTCTCATTGGCCCGAAAGGGACTCGGTTTATTGGTTGGACCATAAACCAATTGTTCATTAGAGGATCAGTGGGACTTAAGGAACTAGAAGTACTATAGGAGTAAAACGGGCTTTTGACCTAGCTATAGCTACAAACAACCTGTGAAGGATCGACTTACTAATCATGGTTAAATCAAGTGGACAAAAAAATATGTCTATAGTGAGGGGAGTGCAACTATCGGGCTATAGTGGAGTGTCCCGGTAGTTAACGAATGTTGGCTAGCTTGGATAATGAGATTAGTCGGTTAGCCTCGAATCGTTGGAGCCCATGATCTATAGGTCCATTAGGTCCCCCTACTAGCTCATATCGGAACAAAGCCTAGAACAAAAAGATAGGAAGCTTTGAATCGTTCAAAATCGGGAAAACGGGTATTATCGTAAATTGTGTTTTACACAATAATTTAATTATGAATTAAATTAGAAAATGAGAGATTGAGTATTTAAAAGTGTTTTGAATACCATATATATGTATTAGGAATCATATATAATTCATGGCACTAGGTGATAAAGATTAATTGGATTAATCATGTAAAAATTACTTGGAATTGTACAAATTAATTGCCTAGAAATCAATTTCAATTTTGAATTGAAATAGGAATGAATTGCAAGCTGAAAATTGAGAATTTAGATTCAATTTTAAGTGGATTTAGTGGCATTCCCACTCTTGCATGTTGATGCATAGTGGAAAACAACACAACCATGCACTAGTTGCATCTGTTGTGAATTAAACACCTAGAATCCACTTTGAGTTGCAATTTCACCATGTGTCTAGTGTGATGAGGCTTCTCTTTGCATGGAAGATGTCTATATAAGGAGTATGAATAAGATTCAAAGGAAGTAGAGCCATTTTCCATATTGTTATGCTGCTGGATTTTGGTCTCAAACTCACTCATCTCCATATATCTCTCTAGTGCTTGAACCTTCAAGCATTCCCTTCCCATTCCCTATCTCTATAGACTCCCACAAGTCGTTCTTGGCCCGGAGAATAGTAGGGAAGACACTAGAGGTGGTCCACACACCGTTCGTGATCAAAGGAATCAAAGGGAGTTGTTGAATCGGTCTCCAAAAGGTTGGTAAAAATTCTGCTCTCTCCTTACGGTATTTGGACAGCATGTTTTCATTTTCTAAAATTGATGTAGTTAAGTGCCTCCGATCCTAAAATTGCTTCCACATGTGTTATATGAACACCTTCAATTGGTATCAGAGCATGATTAAGGCACCTAACATGCATTAATTTTAGCTTGGTGGGTAGCTTTTCATATGATGAAACTGTGTAAAAACTAAAGAAAATTGGTTTTGGGATTGATTTTAATTTTCAGTCAATTCGTTGGAATTAATTGTAATTTCCTACATGTTTATGGGCTTTAATGTGTTCATAAGGAGTCTGTAAAATTTGAGAGTCAATAGAGTCCATTTAGGCCGTCAATTTGAAGAAATTCGGAGACTGCTCGCTGCTGGCCGAAAATTCCAGCATGCTGTTTTTTAGTTCCAGCTCAAGTACGTTCTTCTCGTAACGGTAAAATGGTCCGGTTCAAGCAATCCAAAGGTGGTTCGGGTCGGTTCGAATGGTTCGGAAGCGGTCCAAGCCCTATTTGAAATTATTATTGTAATAATTTTAGTTTTTATTTTTGCTTGATTAAAAATCCCAAAACCAATTCACTTTAGTAAATTTAATTAATTATGCATTATTGAATGTATGTTTTAATTAAATAGTATTTTATGTGCATAATGTATGTCATTTATATTTAAAACCCCACCATAGGAAAGCATGTTCATGCATTTGTTTAATTTGAATAAGTGTTATTTATTAATTCAAATGCATGAGGGAAATTTCATGTTTTATTAATATAAGAGTTGTATTAATTTAGGGAGATTCATGCTTGAATGGTTAATTAAAATTGATTAATTCTTATAATAGTTATAATTATTAAATGATAAAATTAACCAAGCATGAACATGAAATTTCATTAGTTTGATTATAATTGTTATACTCAAATTAGGCTTGTTATGGATTTGTTTTATAATTGTTATAAAAGAGATAGAAATCTAAAATCTATAACAAGATAAAGAGCATGCTCACTTAGGTTAATGAACCTTCAACAATTCGATCAACTTGCATAGTTTAGGTCGATATCTTGTAAAACAACGGTTACGAGAGAACTCACCCGACAAAATGCTGTCTAAGGCTGGAGGTATTTAAGTTGACGGTTTACGGAACACCTCCTACCTGGGCATTGAGTCGGTTCTTGAGTTAAGTTAACTCGAGTTTTATGAGCATGCGTGAGCGGTGTGAGGTTTTAAAGTGTTATCACCTAGACATCGTAGTATAAAGAGTTATACAAACCTAGACATAGGTTGTTTCTAAAGGGTGCTTTTCTTATAACTTGAATGATTGATTGTTATATGCTTTAAAACACCATTAGAAAGCATGTTATAGGGTTTATTCATTAAAAGTTATAAGAGTTATAAAAGTTGATGAATAGAAACCGTAAAATCTATAACAAAGAGTTGCATGCTAACATAGGATCTTAGGATCTTATCATTCTTTAAATGGTTTAAAATGAAATAGACCTAAGATCGCCTTTTTCTAATAGGATTAGAAATATGTCTTACTTAGTTTTTTAAAATAGTTTTGAAATTCGAGTAAGTAGGACATAAGACCTTGGTTATAAGGGAACTCTCCCGGCAAATGGTTCGGAACCTGAGTTGAATTAACCATAGTCTTACTAGCATGCAATGTCACTAGGTTATTAAAAGTGTTTAATCACCTAGACATTTAGTGTAAAGACCTTGTTTAATAAGGCATAGACTTAGATAGATTCATTTAGCCGGAATTTACCTAAGTAATAAGACCCTAAAACTTTACAACACTTTAGTGGGAGGAAAAGTATAGAAACGAAATATTCATATTAAGTTTCTACTCTCACGTCCCCCTGAGTTCACACCGTGAGATCCATGCTTGGCCTCGAGGCGCCCTGGGAGCGTCCCCCTACGGATGGTGTTTGCATGGGTTAATATCAAGGTGAATGGGGAAAGTGTTCATAGTAAGTGGGAGAAGGAAACGTGTCAAACGTATCCTGCGGTCTCCATCATTAGGTTGCACCGTGAGATTCCTATGCGCTGCCTGCGAGTCGCCCTGGGAGCGATCACCCTACGGAGGGCTTGCGCATGGGATTCGGAACAACGCAAACTCCAGAAATGGATAGGGTTTCCTAGGGCCATTCCCAACATTAGCTCTTCCCTACGGTGGCATTGTTGGGGCCGTCCTCTGCGATCTGAAAATGATGGGTAACACTTACAAGATGGTCTTGACCAAATTAACGTTAGCTAATAACTATTGGAGTAAGAGTTATTCTGGGAATAGTATTTGGCCGAGATTGTCTCGATTTAGAGGAGGAGTAGCTGACTGCCCTACGGTAGCGGTTATTCTAAACCCCTGAAGTATCGTTGCAAAATAAATCAATTGTATATATGGGTCGATGATTGCTTTTGCTAAATCTGATTGGATAAATGTGATTAATGGGTTTAGTGCATGTTTCTAATAGAGATTAATTTGTTTGTTTCAGCAATATGTCGAAAAACGTATGTGCTTTGTCAAATGCCAAATTAAACGGTTTAGTACATACGACTAAGAATACTTGCTTAAACGCTAAACACGTGGCAAAGAATTTAGGTTTGGTCTCAACTGAGGAATGTCCTCAAACTAACTGCATAGCCAAGAAAAACATGATCCACGACTCTAAATGCGATTTATTAGTCTTGGAAACGTGTTTAGTGGAAAACGACGATTCTGCCTGGATACTCGATTCAGGTGCCACTAATCACGTATGTTCTTCATTTCAAGGAATGAGTTCCTGGCAACAGCTAATAGCTGGAGAGATGACTCTTAAAGTTGGAACAGGAGAAGTCATCTCGGCTATTGCAGTGGGAGATGTAAAATTATTCTTCACCAAGGAACGTTACATGATATTAGATAATGTATACATAGTTCCGAAAATTAAAAGAAATTTGATTTCTTTATCTTGTTTATTAGAACAAGGTTACTCAATTTCTTTTTCTGTTAATGAAGCGTTCATAACTAAAAGAGGTATTGATGTTTGCTCTGCAAACTTGAAGAATAAATTGTATGTTTTGAGACCAATTGAGTCTAAAGTTATTTTAAATCATGAGATGTTTAAAACCGCTGAGACTCAACCTGAAAAGCGAAGAGTTTCTCAAGATACCTATCTCTGGCACTTGAGGTTAGGCCATATCAACCTCAATAGGATTGGGAGATTGGTCAAGAGTGGACTTCTAAACAACTAAGAAGACGACTCGTTGCCTCCTTGTGAGTCATGCCTTGAGGGCAAGATGACAAAACGACCTTTTATTGGAAAAGGTTATCGTGCCAAAGAGCCCCTAGAGCTCATTCATTCGGACCTGAAGGTGTTCATATAACACATGCGGAAGCAATTTTAGGATCGGAGGCACTTAACTACATCAATTTTAGAAAATGAAAACATGCTGTCCAAATACCGTAAGGAGAGAGCATAATTTTTACCAACCTTTTGGAGACCGATTCAACAACTCCCTTTGATTCCTTTAATCACGAACGGTGTGTGGACCACCTCTAGTGTCTTCCCTACTATTCTCCGGGCCAAGAACGACTTGTGGGAGTCTATAGAGATAGGGAATGGGAAGGGAATGCTTGAAGGTTCAAGCACTAGAGAGATATATGGAGATGAGTGAGTTTGAGACAAAAATCCAGCAGCATAACAATATGGAAAATGGCTCTCCTTCATTTGAATCTGATTCATTCTCCTTATATAGACATCTTCCATGCAAAGAGAAGCCTCATGACACTAGACACATGGTGAAATTGCAACTCAAAGTGGATTCTAGGTGTTTAATTCACAACACATGCAACTAGTGCATGGTTGTGTTGTTTTCCACTATGCATCAACATGCAAGAGTGGGAATGCCACTAAATCCACTTAAAATTGAATCTAAATTCTCAATTTTCAGCTTGCAGTTCATTCCTATTTCAATTCAAAATTGAAATTGATTTCTAGGCAATTAATTTGTACAATTCCAAGTAATTTTTACATGATTAATCCAATTAATCTTTATCACCTAGTGCCATGAATTATATATGATTCCTAATACATATATATGGTATTCAAAACACTTTTAAATACTTCATCTCTCATTTTCTAATTTAATTCATAATTAAATTATTGTGTCAAACACAATTTACGATAATACCCGTTTTCCCGATTTTGAACGATTCAAAGCTTCCTATCTCTTTGTTCTAGGCTTTGTTCCGATATGAGCTAGTAGGGGGACCTAATGGACCTATAGATCATGGGCTCCAACGATTCGAGGCTAACCGACTAATCTCATTATCCAAGCTAGCGAACATTCGTTAACTACCGGGACACTCCACTATAGCCCGATTGTTGCACTCCCCTCACTATAGACATATTTTTTTGCCACTTGATTTAACCATGACTAGTAAGTCGATCCTTCACAGGTTGTTCGTAGCTATAGCTAGGTCAAAAGCCCGTTTTACCCCTATAGTACTTCTAGTTCCTTAAGTCCCACTGATCCTCTAATGAACAATTGGTTTATGGTCCAACCAATAAACCGAGTCCCTCTCGAGCCAATGAGAGGGCGGGATCCCTTTGTTCAAGCCCCGGAGTCAGCACTTAAGGGAACAACCTCTCTACTATCCCTAATTCGGGTAGGAGTGAATTCCTTCTTGCAAGACTATGTCCCCAGCTATCTACCCATTCCTATCCCTGAAATGGGAGGCTTATTGAGTCGGCGATACTGAGCCACTCTTACCTATGCAGATCTAAGGATAAGTCCGAATAAACAGGAGTTCATAGTTAGCTCAGGATTAAGATCGAGTTACCTAGGTCATCACATGAAATAGTCAGTCTCGTCAATAAACGGTGTTATAAAGCGAGAGCGACTTATTTCTTGGTCCCGGTCTTATGCAAACTCATTGCATAGGACGCCCCCACTCGCATGTCTCTACATGGACGATTTAGGATCACATCGTCTATACCATCTATAAAGTGGGCCGCGTCTCATAGTGTCTCCAGAATAAGGTACCCAACCCTATCCCTATACTATAGACCGTTTTGGCTATTACTCAAGCTTGATCCACTTTTATGTCTCTACATAAAGCTCAAGTGTTCATCCTATAGCCATGGATCTTAGTTTATTGGATTTGGGTTATTATATGTGAAATTTACTTTATTCAGTAATAACTTTACTGAATTAATCTCGATAACGCCTTTATCGAATAAGTATATAATTCGTTTAACATTCACTATCTACGAGTTTTAGGACACCAATCCGTTGAATCTCCCACTTGAACTAAAACTCTAGTTTAGTGGGATGTACTATAATCTATAACAGCAGTGGGTGAATAAATACTTGTATTAATAACAAAGTAAAAATACAATAAACTAGGGCATCTAAATACCCAGTATACTGAGGCATCGATATACCGGTTACAATTCTCCCACTTGACCTAGATTATTTCTCGTACATTTCTCGCAGACCTAGACCTTCTAGATGACTCTCGAACACTTTAGCCGTGAGAGCCTTCGTGAATGGATCAGCAATGTTGTGCTCCGACGCTATCTTCGTGACGATCACGTCTCCTCGGTGCACAATCTCCCTGATGAGATGGTATTTCCTTTCGATGTGCTTGCCTCTCTTATGGCTGCGAGGTTCCTTTGAGTTTGCAACTGTGCCGCTATTATCACAATACAAGGTGATAGGCAGATGCATATTCGGAATGACTTCCAAGTCAGTTAGGAACTTCCTGAGCCATACTGCCTCTTTTGCTGCTTCGCAAGCGGCTACATATTCGGCCTCCATGGTCGAGTCTGCAATGCATCCTTGCTTGTTGCTACGCCATACTATTGCTTCTCCATTTAGAGTGAATACTGAACCCGATGTAGATTTCCTCGAATCTTTATCGGTTTGAAAGTCATAAGTGTATCCTGTAAGGATCAAATCCTTCGAACCATACACGAGCATATAGTCCCTCGTTCTCCTTAGATATTTGAGGATATTTTTAACGGCTGTCCAGTGATCGAATCCTGGATTTGATTGATATCTACTGACAATCCCTACTGCATAACAAATGTCAGGCCTTGTACACAACATGGCATACATTAGGCTACCTACTGCAGAGGCATAGGGAAAACGTCTCATGTCCTCAACTTCTTGAGGTGTCTAAGGACACTGTTCCTTAGACAAGTTAATTCCGTGCCTGAAAGGTAATAGTCCTTTCTTGGAATTTTGCATTTTATATCTAACTAATAATTTGTCGATATAAGACGCTTGAGACAGGGCTAGTGTTTTGTTCTTTCGGTTTCGAACAATTTGGATCCCTAGAACAAATTGTGCCTCACCCAAATCTTTCATTTGGAATTGAGTTGCTAGCCATAGTTTAATGTCAGTTAGATAACCTACATCATTCCCAATGAGTAGGATATCATCCACATACAGTACTAAGAAAGCTACGGAGTTGTTGATGATCCTTTTGTAAACACAAGGTTCATCAACATTTTGTTCAAAGCCATAAGATTTGATCGCAGTATCAAATCTCATATTCCAGGATCTAGACGCTTGTTTTAATCCATAAATGGATCGTTTAAGCTTGCAAACTTTTTGCTCTTGATCCTGAGCAATGAACCCTTCTGGCTGAGACATGTAGATACTTTCTTCAAGATTGCCGTTCAGAAAGGCAGTCTTGACATCCATTTTCCATATTTCGTAATCGTAAAACGTGGCGATGGATAAAAGTATCCTGATCGACTTCAACATGGCAACAGGGGAGAAGGTTTCTTCATAGTCAATCCCCTCCCGCTGGGTAAAACCCTTTGCCACAAGTCGTGCCTTAAAGGTCTGTACCTTTCTAACAGCATCTCGTTTTCTCTTGTAGATCCATTTACACCCTATGGGTCTAACCCCTTCAGGTTGATCTACAAGATCCCATACTTAGTTAAAATGCATGGACTCGATTTCCATGTCCATGGCTTTAATCCACTCGTTCTTGTCAACATCATCCATTGCTTGTTTAAAGGTTAATGGATCCTCGATTCCGTCATGAGGTATGACGACTGGAGTTTCAGTTAAACCCAAATAGCGATCAGGTCGTCTAACAACCCTCCCACTACGTCGAGGTTCTCTTATTTCTTGAGAAGGACGCGATTGACTCGAGGTGCCAGCATCATCAACAACTCTTGTTGATGTTTCTGTAGCTTCGTTTGATAGTTCACTTAAAACGACTTTACTTCGTGGCTTGTGATCTCTGAGGTGGTCTTCTTCTAGGAATGTAGCATTTGTCGATACAAGTACTTTATTTTCCTCTGGATCGAAGAAGTATCCAGCTCTCGTTTCTTTGGGATAGCCTACAAATAGGCAAAATTTAGAACGAGGTTCTAATTTCTTTGGATTTGATTCTAGCACGTATGCAGGGCATCCCCAAATTCTGAAATGTCGTAAACTAGCTTTACGTCCTTTCCAGAGCTCAAACGGTGTTTCAGAAACACTCTTTGAGGGAACTACGTTCAAAATATAAACTGCAGTCTCTACTGCATAACCCCAAAACGAGTTAGGCAACTGAGCATAACTCATCATCGAACGAACCATGTCCAACAAGGTTCTGTTTCTCCTTTCCGATACACCGTTTTGCTGAGGTGTACCAGGGGCTGAGAGTTGGGACGTAATTCCATGCTCTATCAAATAGTCTTGAAAACTTGAGTCCATGTACTCTCCACCTCGATCGGATCGAAGTGTTTTTATCGTCTTACCTAATAGGTTCTCAACCTCGGCCTTGTACTCTTTGAACTTTTCAAAAGCTTCGGACTTATGATGCAATAGGTAGAGATAGCCATACCTCGAATAATCATCAATGAAACTGATGAAATATTCGTACCCTCCTCGAGCTCTAATGTTCATTGGTCCACAGAGGTCTGAATGAATGAGCTCTAGGGGCTCTTTGGCACGATAACCTTTTCCGGTAAAAGGTCGTTTTGTCATCTTGCCCTCAAGGCATGACTCACAAGGAGGCAACAAGTCGTCTTCTAACTTGTTTAGAAGTCCACTCTTGACCAATCTCCCAATCCTATTGAGGTTGATATGGCCTAACCTCAAGTGCCAGAGATAGGTATCTTGAGAAACTCTTCGCTTTTTAGGTTGAGTCTCAGCGGTTTTAAACATCTCGTGATTTAAAATAGCTTTAGACTCAATTGGTCTCAAAACATACAATTTATTCTTCAAGTTTGCAGAGCAAACATTAATACCTCTTTTAGTTATGAACGCTTCATTAACAGAAAAAGAAATTGAGTAACCTTGTTCCAATAAACAAGATAAAGAAATCAAATTTCTTTTAATTTTCGGAACTATGTACACATTATCTAATATCATGTAACGTTCCTTGGTGAAGAATAATTTTACATCTCCCACTGCAATAGCCGAGATGACTTCTCCTGTTCCAACTTTAAGAGTCATCTCTCCAGCTATTAGCAATTGCCAGGAACTCATTCTTTGAAATGAAGAACATACGTGATTAGTGGCACCTGAATCGAGTATCCAGGCAGAATCGTCGTTTTCCACTAAACACGTTTCCAAGACTAATAAATCGCATTTAGAGTCGTGGATCATGTTTTTCTTGGCTATGCAGTTAGTTTGAGGACATTCCTCAGTTGAGACCAAACCTAAATTCTTTGCCACGTGTTTAGCGTTTAAGCAAGTATTCTTAGTCGTATATACTAAACCGTTTAATTTGGCATTTGACAAAGCACATACGTTTTTCGACATATTGCTAAAACAAACAAATTAATCTCTATTCGAAACATGCACTAAACCCATTAATCACATTTATCCAATCAGATTTAGCAAAAGCAATCATCGACCCATATATACAATTGATTTATTTTGCAACGATACTTCAGGAGTTTAGAATAACCGCTACCGTAGGGCAGTCAGCTACTCCTCCTCTAAATCGAGACAATCTCGGCCAAATACTATTCCCAGAATAACTCTTACTCCAATAGTTATTAGCTAACGTTAATTAGGTCAAGACCATCTTGTAAGTGTTACCCATCATTTTCAGATTGCAGAGGACGGCCCCAACAATGCCACCGTAGGGAAGAGCTAATGTTGGGAATGGCCCTAGGAAACCCTATCCATTTCTGGAGTTTGCGTTGTTCCGAATCCCATGCGCAAGCCCTCCGTAGGGTGATCTCTCCCAGGGCGACTTGCAGGCAGCGCATAGGAATCTCACGGTGCAACCTAATGATGGAGACCGCAGGATACATTTGACACGTTTCCTTCTCCCACTTACTATGAACACTTTCCTCATTCACCTTGATATTAACCCATGCAAACACCATCCGTAGGGGGACGCTCCCAGGGCGCCTCGAGGCCAAGCATGGATCTCACGGTGGGAACTTAGGGGGACGTGAGAGTAGAAACTTAATATGAATATTTCGTTTCTCACTAGTACAAATTAAGCTTTTGATGACGGACAAAAGGAAAACATGCGGGGAAAAGACGACGGACAAAGAAAAATGCGGAAGTGAGTGGAAAAAAATTTAATGCCATCTACAATGTCAGACATGTCCGTCATTAAAAGGTTTCATACTTCTTTTTTTAATTCTTTCTCCCTCCTCGATTTTCCATTCTCCCTGTTCATTCTCTCTCCCCAACTCTGCTTCTCCCGCAAACCCTAATCCTTTTTCCTTCGCTCAACACCATCGTTTAGAGTTGTAGACCAAGCTCGACCTCTACTTGTCTCATGAGGTCGATTTAACATTTTTGCTCACTCAACCGCCTGGATTTCTCTACGATTCTCTGCTTTTTCTTGTGGTTTTGTTTCGCTTGTTTTCCATCTCTAGCGGTTGATTTTTTTTTCTTTTGCAGTTCGTTTGTGCATCCCATTGATATTGAAGTTGTGCGTTGGATTGGGAAGTTTGAGCTCTTTGTTGTTTGGACTTGATTTTGAAGTTGTTGATGTTTTAGGTTTTAGTTTAAACTTGAGGAGGCATGGTTTCTCCGACGATGGTGGAGCCAGGACATCTGAAGCGTGCGGCGATCAATTCAACGACTGGTGCAATTGTTGGTTGGTATCTCGAACGGTCACATCTTCTCTCAACTTGATTAAGATAAGGTTTTAGGTCGATTTTGGTTCCCTTTGCTGCATTGATTTTAAGGAAAAGTAGAAGATTCATTGCGTATTCAAGGGATTTTATGGGGAAGCAGGATGAGCCACTCCATGTCAGTTCCAAAGTGGAGTTGAAACGAAGAGAGAAGCAATAGAAGAAGGCCAAAGATTTCCCCTGATGGTGAGTTGCAAAAGCGAAGAAGGTTGTACATTGTGTCACACTCCATGAGATGAATGTTATCAATAGCAGGTTATTCTATATACCCTTAATTTTTCGAATCCCTTATATCGATTTATGGGTCTTCAAATCGTGCGATGAAGAGGAAAATCAATGTCTCTTATAATAATAATTGGTGTCTGCAAATTTTGTTCACTTATACTGATAGGATTGAAATATTTTGCAATGTTTATTTGTTTAAAGTTAGAAGTAATACAAAATTGGGATTGTGGTATCAAGTGCCCTTTGATGGTTCATGAAATTTTTGTTTGCCGATTGTTTTTGAGAGTTGTCAATATAATTTTCAATGCAATGGGGTGGAAAATTGCAATGCTTTATTCTTCAACAATAAGACCAAAACCACACAAATATATTGCAGTTGGATGGTTTTTCATAAAGATTTTGACTTTATTGTAACTCATTTTTCTTCTCCAAAAGGGGGGAAAACTAAATTAACGAAACTCTATACTAAATCTCAAGTGCTTCAGCTTCTATCTTTCATTATTTTTTGTATTTGTTGTAGATTTGATTCTTCTTTTCACTTGTCAAGTTGAGACAATAATTCCTTTTTAGAATGTAGATTTGATACTGCTTTAGTGTTGGTGCCAAATGACATTTTTTTTTGTTTATTAGGATGGTGAAAGTATGGAGCAGCTTTATCCTTCTCGCTTCAAGGGTATGCCTTTGTCTTTTTTACCTTTAGACAAACAAAGCTTTCAATAAGTAGGATTATTATTGACTTCATTAGCTTTCACTAGGGTCCAAGTACCTCGAACACTTGGGTTTATCGTAATAATACATTGTAGTTCTATTCTGGTTCTTATCAGGTTCAAATAAAGCTATGGGTCTAGATGCTATTATTGCGAAGTTCTAAAAATGATCTTGGAACACCCTCATGCCCGACTGACATATTGAAGGTGTTTTGTGAATGGCTATAGACCTATTACTATTAGCCTCATCCCTTGTATATACAAAATCATTATCAAAATTCTCTTTGAAGACTCAAAACTGTCTTTCCATACTACTAAACTCCATAATCACTCTAATGTTTAAGCTCTATTTTTAACTAAGAGAGAGAACTAGGAGATTGTATATTAACAATCCTTGTAGACTTTCTTTCCCCTTAATTTTTGTTCCAACAGGAGCATCCTTTACATCGGAAGTATGTGCTCCACTTGTTGCCACCCTTCCTTTGGAGGTACTTTTAGCATAAACAGTTATAGTCCCAACTCCTGCATCTCTGATGAAATAAATTAACAGTATTCTAGCATAAGATTCAGGCAGCCAGAATGAACTTCATCCTACCATATATTTTTGTGCCCACTATAGCTATAGAGAGTTGACATGAAGTTTACTTTTTAATCCAGATCAAGGGGGAAATTGAGGACTTTATCAAGTCTGTTTTTGCTCTATTTCAAGGTGCTCTTCTCATTCTTTTCCCTGATAATGGGAATGGCTTCAGTAGCTTGTAGAACTCTATCTCAACTTCTTGGCTTCATATTTGCAGATTTGGACTTCACTTTCCTGGAAATGAATCCCTTCACATTGGTTGATGGAAAGCCTTATCCATTGGACATGAGAGGCGAACTAGATGGTACTGCTAGTTTTAAGAACTTCAAAAAGTATGAACTTTTTCTTCTTTTGCTACATTTTCCCTTAAACAATTAGATGATGGGAATTTTTTCAGTGCAATTAATTATTTAAATGCATGAGCTGCTATATATATTGTCATCTTAAACTGCAATGTCTCTGTAGGTGGGGTGATATTGAGTTTCCATTGCCATTTGGAAGGGTTATGAGTGCAACTGAAAGCTTTATTCATGGCCTAGTTGAAAAGGTGAAAAACAGTCCTATTTCCTACACATCTTTCAGCAAACCTCTTAAAAATCTTTCCTTACTTTCGTCACTGCTATGCTGTTTCTTATGTCAGAAGAAAAATTTATCAGCTTTAGTGGTTATACGGCCTCCAAATTTCACATACACTTTGATGTCTGTTAATCTGATATAGAACTCTCAGGATTCTGTTTTGGATCAAGGATAGTAAATAATGAAAACTTGAGGGAAATCATGTGTGCAATGCATATCAGTTCCTATCAGTTCCTATTGGATTTTGTTCGTGGATTCTGTTTTTAGTTTGTGAGGTGAACACTACTACAAAGTCATCAACATAAGATCACTCTAAAGTCTCGCAATGCTAAATTGTGTTTAAGTGTAGGATGTGCTTGTTCTGGTTGTACACTTATTAGTTTCAATGTTAAGCTCATTTCTTTTAAGTGTAGGATTCCTTGTTTCGGTTGTAAGGTGATGGATATTTATAGTTTTTCCATCATTAAAAGTCGGTCACTTATTAGTTTTTCATGTTAAAACTAACTTGCTTAGTTTTAAGATATTTGGGGCCTTGTTGTGAACCTGAAGTATTGTGAGATTGTAGTTGGGTGATTTTTTTTCATATAGAAGCGTGTTTGTCTTGTTTAACAGGTTTAAAGATTTTTGGGTTAGTCATATGTATGTCGTTATGCTGTCGAAATTTCTAGAACAACCGGTTAGAATTATGATAGATGCTTTAGTAATGTCTCTAGAAACCTAGAGCATTACAGGTTCTCTGAAGGGGTTAAACTTGATATCTTGAAGTTTGTAAGCTTTTGGAGTTTATTTGATTTTCTAACAATTTTTTCCGATACTCATCGAGATTGGTTTTTTTTTTTTTTTTGTGTATTTTATTGTTAACTAAATTTGTTTTTCTTAGGTTATTCGAGTTGTTGGACATATGTTTGTTATGTGCGTTCTTGTTTTGGCGTTGTATCGAACCTAATTACAATTTGTTTTTCTTAGGTTCTTCAAGTTTGATGTACGAGCAAGATTATGGTGATAAGAATGAAAGCGACATGTACGAGAATTTTTGTTTTTTAGTGTAGGTGTAGACTTTTAATCATAGGTGTTTGAGGCTTTTAAGTGTAAGTGTTTGTAATTTTATTTTTATATCAAACTTATATGAATAAAAATTGTATGAACAAATTTGGTTCATTGGCTTATTGGAATGAATTTTGACAAATATTTGATTTCTATACAATTTTGCACATTTAAGATTAAGATTACTTTCTTTACAGGTTGAAAAATGAAGAAAATATTGTTGGTATGCTACCGGGCAACCAACAATTTTTTTTATTAAATTATGAACAAAATGATGAAGGGCAATGCCTGTCATTAAAAATGATATTTAATGACGGACATTTGGTTCGCAAAAACCTTTTTAATGACGGACGTCTTTTAATGACGGGCAGTGCCCGTCATTAAAGATCACTTTTCATGACGGACGGCTTTTAATGACGGGCAATGCCCGTCATTAAAGATCTGGTTGGTTGGAAAATACCTTTTAATGACGGACTTTTGATGACGGACGGCTTTTCATGACGGGCATTGACCGTCATGAAAAACGTCCGTGATTGTAACTTGTTATGACGGACAACTTTTAATGACGGGCAATGCCCGTCATTAAAAGTCGCCCGTCATAACAAGTTACGACGACACTCGTATAGACGACGGACGTCGCCCGTCATGAAAAGTCTTTAATGACGGGCAATGCCCGTCATTAAAAGTGATTTTTGTAGTAGTGTCTATACTTTTCCTCCCACTAAAGTGTTGTAAAGTTTTAGGGTCTTATTACTTAGGTAAATTCCGGCTAAATGAATCTATCTAAGTCTATGCCTTATTAAACAAGGTCTTTACACTAAATGTCTAGGTGATTAAACACTTTTAATAACCTAGTGACATTGCATGCTAGTAAGACTATGGTTAATTCAACTCAGGTTCCGAACCATTTGCCGGGAGAGTTCCCTTATAACCAAGGTCTTATGTCCTACTTACTCGAATTTCAAAACTATTTTAAAAAACTAAGTAAGACATATTTCTAATCCTATTAGAAAAAGGCGATCTTAGGTCTATTTCATTTTAAACCATTTAAAGAATGATAAGATCCTAAGATCCTATGTTAGCATGCAACTCTTTGTTATAGATTTTACGGTTTCTATTCATCAACTTTTATAACTCTTATAACTTTTAATGAATAAACCCTATAACATGCTTTCTAATGGTGTTTTAAAGCATATAACAATCAATCATTCAAGTTATAAGAAAAGCACCCTTTAGAAACAACCTATGTCTAGGTTTGTATAACGCTTTATACTACGATGTCTAGGTGATAACACTTTAAAACCTCACACCGCTCACGCATGCTCATAAAACTCGTGTTAACTTAACTCAAGAACCGACTCGATGCCCAGGTAGGAGGTGTTCCGTAAACCGTCAACTTAAATACCTCCAGCCTTAGACAGCATCTTGTCGGGTGAGTTCTCTCGTAACCGTTGTTTTACAAGATATCGACCTAAACTATGCAAGTTGATCGAATTGTTGAAGGTTCATTAACCTAAGTGAGCATGCTCTTTATCTTGTTATAGATTTTAGATTTCTATCTCTTTTATAACAATTATAAAACAAATCCATAACAAGCCTAATTTGAGTATAACACTTATAATCAAACTAATGAAATTTCATGCTTCATGCTTGTTTAATTTGATCATTTAATAATTATAACTATTATAAGAATTAATCAATTTTAATTAACCATTCAAGCATGAATCTCCCTAAATTAATACAACTCTTATATTAATAAAACATGAAATTTCCCTCATGCATTTGAATTAATAAATAACACTTATTCAAATTAAACAAATGCATGAACATGCTTTCCTATGGTGGGGTTTTAAATATAAATGACATACATTATGCACATAAAATACTATTTAATTAAAACATACATTCAATAATGCATAATTAATTAAATTTACTAAAGTGAATTGGTTTTGGGATTTTTAATCAAGCAAAAATAAAAACTAAAATTATTACAATAATAATTTCAAATAGGGCTTGGACCGCTTCCGAACCATTCAAACCGACCCGAACCACCTTTGGATTGCTTGAACCGGACCATTTTACCGTTACGAGAAGAACGTACTTGAGCTGGAACTAAAAAACAGCATGCTGGAATTTTCGGCAAGCAGCGAGCAGTCTCCGAATTTCTTCAAATTGACGGCCTAAATGGACTCTATTGACTCTCAAATTTTACAGACTCCATATGAACACATTAAAGCCCATAAACATGTAGGCAATTACAATTAATTCCAACAAATTGACTGAAAATTAAAATCAATCCCAAAACCAATTTTCTTTAGTTTTTACACAGTTTCATCATATGAAAAGCTACCCACCAAGCTAAAATTAATGCATGTTAGGTGCCTTAATCATGCTCTGATACCAATTGAAGGTGTTCATATAACACATGCGGAAGCAATTTTAGGATCGGAGGCACTTAACTAACTCAATTTTAGAAAATGAAAACATGCTGTCCAAATACCGTAAGGAGAGAGCAGAATTTTTACCAACCTTTTGGAGACCGATTCAACAACTCCCTTTGATTCCTTTAATCACGAACGGTGTGTGGACCACCTCTAGTGTCTTCCCTACTATTCTCCGGGCCAAGAACGACTTGTGGGAGTCTATAGAGATAGGGAATGGGAAGGGAATGCTTGAAGGTTCAAGCACTAGAGAGATATATGGAGATGAGTGAGTTTGAGACCAAAATCCAGCAGCATAACAATATGGAAAATGGCTCTCCTTCATTTGAATCTGATTCATACTCCTTATATAGACATCTTCCATGCAAAGAGAAGCCTCATGACACTAGACACATGGTGAAATTGCAACTCAAAGTGGATTCTAGGTGTTTAATTCACAACACATGCAACTAGTGCATGGTTGTGTTGTTTTCCACTATGCATCAACATGCAAGAGTGGGAATGCCACTAAATCCACTTAAAATTGAATCTAAATTCTCAATTTTCAGCTTGCAATTCATTCCTATTTCAATTCAAAATTGAAATTGATTTCTAGGCAATTAATTTGTACAATTCCAAGTAATTTTTACATGATTAATCCAATTAATCTTTATCACCTAGTGCCATGAATTATATATGATTCCTAATACATATATATGGTATTCAAAACACTTTTAAATACTCCATCTCTCATTTTCTAATTTAATTCATAATTAAATTATTGTGTCAAACACAATTTACGATAATACCCGTTTTCCCGATTTTGAACGATTCAAATCTTCCTATCTTTTTGTTCTAGGCTTTGTTCCGATATGAGCTAGTAGGGGGACCTAATGGACCTATAGATCATGGGCTCCAACGATTCGAGGCTAACCGACTAATCTCATTATCCAAGCTAGCCAACATTCGTTAACTACCGGGACACTCCACTATAGCCCGATTGTTGCACTCCCCTCACTATAGACATATTTTTTTGCCACTTGATTTAACCATGACTAGTAAGTCGATCCTTCACAGGTTGTTCGTAGCTATAGTTAGGTCAAAAGCCCGTTTTACCCCTATAGTACTTCTAGTTCCTTAAGTCCCACTGATCCTCTAATGAACAATTGGTTTATGGTCCAACCAATAAACCGAGTCCCTCTCGAGCCAATGAGAGGGCGGGATCCCTTTGTTCAAGCCCCGGAGTCAGCACTTAAGGGAACAACCTCTCTACTATCCCTAATTCGGGTAGGAGTGAATTCCTTCTTGCACGACTATGTCCCCAGCTATCTACCCGTTCCTATCCCTAAAATGGGAGGCTTATTGAGTCGGCGATACTGAGCCACTCTTACCTATGCAGATCTAAGGATAAGTCCGAATAAACAGGAGTTCATAGTTAGCTCAGGATTAAGATCGAGTTACCTAGGTCATCACATGAAATAGTCAGTCTCGTCAGTAAACGGTGTTATAAAGCGAGAGCGACTTATTTCTTGGTCCCGGTCTTATGCAAACTCATTGCATAGGACGCCCCCACTCGCATGTCTCTACATGGACGATTTAGGATCACATCGTCTATACCATCTATAAAGTGGGCCGCGTCTCATAGTGTCTCCAGAATAAGGTACCCAACCCTATCCCTATACTATAGACCGTTTTGGCTATTACTCAAGCTTGATCCACTTTTATGTCTCTACATAAAGCTCAAGTGTTCATCCTATAGCCATGGATCTTAGTTTATTGGATTTGGGTTATTATATGTGCAATTTACTTTATTCAGTAATAACTTTACTGAATTAATCTCGATAACGCCTTTATCGAATAAGTATATAATTCGTTTAACATTCACTATCTACGAGTTTTAGGACACCAATCCCAACAGGACCTCTGTGGACCAATGAACATTAGAGCTCGAGGAGGGTACGAATATTTCATCAGTTTCATTGATGATTATTCGAGGTATGGCTATCTCTACCTAATGCATCATAAGTCCGAGGCTTTTGAAAAGTTCAAAGAGTACAAGGCTGAGGTTGAGAACCTATTAGGTAAGACGATAAAAACACTTCGATCCGATCGAGGTGGAGAGTATATGGACTCAAGTTTTCAAGACTATTTGATAGAGCATGGAATTACGTCCCAACTCTCAGCCCCTGGTACACCTCAGCAAAACGGTGTATCAGAAAGGAGAAACAGAACCTTGTTGGACATGGTTCGTTCGATGATGAGTTATGCTCAGTTGCCTAACTCGTTTTGGGGATATGCAGTAGAAACTGCGGTTTATATCTTGAACGTAGTTCCATCAAAGAGTGTTTCTGAAACACCGTTTGAGCTCTGGAAAGGTCGTAAAGCTAGTTTACGACATTTCAGAATTTGGGGATGCCCTGCATACGTGCTAGATGCAAATCCAAAGAAATTGGAGCCTCGTTCTAGATTTTGCCTATTTGTAGGCTATCCCAAAGAAACGAGAGGTGGATACTTCTTCGTTCCTGAGGAAAATAAAGTACTAGTATCGACAAATGCTACATTCCTAGAAGAAGACCACCTCAGAGAACACAAGCCACGAAGTAAAGTCGTATTAAGTGAACTATCTAACGAAGCTACCGAAACATCAACAAGAGTTGTTGATGATGCTGGCACCTCGAGTCAATCACGTCCTTCTCAAGAAATAAGAGAACCTCGACGTAGTGGGAGGGTTGTTAGACGACCTGATCGCTATTTGGGTTTAACTGAAACTCCAGTCGTCATACCTCATGACGGAATCGAGGATCCATTAACCTTTAAACAGGCAATGGATGATGTTGACAAGAACGAGTGGATTAAAGCCATGGACTTGGAAATCGTGTCCATGCATTTTAATTCAGTATGGGATCTTGTAGGTCAATCTGAAGGGGTTAGACCCATAGGGTGTAAATGGATCTACAAGAGAAAACGAGATGCTGCTGGAAAGGTATAGACCTTTAAGGCACGACTTGTGGCAAAGGGTTTTACCCAGCGGGAGGGGATTGACTATGAAGAAACCTTCTCCCCTGTTGCCATGTTGAAGTTGATCAGGATACTTTTATCCATCACCACGTTTTACGATTACGAAATATGGCAAATGGATGTCAAGACTGCCTTTTTGAACGGAAATCTTGAAGAAAGTATCTACATGTCTCAGCCAGAAGGGTTCATTGCTCAGGATCAAGAGCAAAAAGTTTGCAAGCTTAAACGATCCATTTATGGATTAAAACAAGCGTCTAGATCCTGGAATATGAGATTTGATACTGCGATCAAATCTTATGGCTTTGAACAAAACGTTGATGAACCTTGTGTTTACAAAAGGATCATCAACAACTCCGTAGCTTTCTTAGTACTGTATGTGGATGATATCCTACTCATTGGGAATGATGTAGGTTATCTAACTGACATTAAACTATGGCTAGCAACTCAATTCCAAATGAAATATTTGGGTGAGGCACAATTTGTTCTAGGGATCCAAATTGTTCGAAACCGAAAGAACAAAACGCTAGCCTGTCTCAAGTGTCTTATATCGACAAATTATTAGTTAGATATAAAATGCAAAATTCCAAGAAAGGACTATTACCTTTCAGGCACGGAATTAACTTGTCTAAGGAACAGTGTCCTCAGACACCTCAAGAAGTTGAGGACATGAGAAGTTTTCCCTATGCCTCTGCAGTAGGTAGCCTAATGTATGCCATGTTGTGTACAAGGCCTGACATTTGTTATGCAGTAGGGATTGTAAGTAGATATCAATCAAATCCAGGATTCGTTCACTGGACAGCCGTTAAAAATATCCTCAAATATCTAAGGAGAACGAGGGACTATATGCTCGTGTATGGTTCGAAGGATTTGATCCTTACAGGATACACTGATTCTGACTTTCAAACCGATAAAGATTCGAGGAAATCTACATCGGGGTCAGTATTCACTCTAAATGGAGGAGCAATAGTATGGCGTAGCATCAAGCAAGGATGCATTGCAGACTCGACCATGGAGGCCGAATATGTAGCCGCTTGCGAAGCAGCAAAAGAGGCAGTATGGCTCAGGAAGTTCCTAACTGACTTGGAAGTCATTCCGAATATGCATCTGCCTATCACCTTGTATTGTGATAATAGCGGCGCAGTTGCAAACTCAAAGGAACCTCGCAGCCATAAGAGAGGCAAGCACATCGAAAGGAAATACCATCTCATCAGGGAGATTGTGCACCGAGGAGACGTGATCGTCACGAAGATAGCGTCGGAGCACAACATTGCTGATCCATTCACGAAGGCTCTCACGGCTAAAGTGTTCGAGAGTCATCTAGAAGGTCTAGGTCTGCGAGAAATGTACGAGAAATAATCTAGGTCAAGTGGGAGAATTGTAACCGGTATATCGATGCCTCAGTATACTGGTTATTTAGATGCCCTAGTTTATTGTATTTTTACTTTGTTATTAATACAAGTATTTATTCACCCACTGCTGTTATAGATTATAGTACATCCCACTAAACTAGAGTTTTAGTTCAAGTGGGAGATTGTTGGGATTGGTGTCCTAAAACTCGTAGATAGTGAATGTTAAACGAATTATATACTTATTCGATAAAGGCGTTATCGAGATTAATTCAGTAAAGTTATTACTGAATAAAGTAAATTGCACATATAATAACCCAAATCCAATAAACTAAGATCCATGGCTATAGGATGAACACTTGAGCTTTATGTAGAGACATAAAAGTGGATCAAGCTTGACTAATAGCCAAAACGGTCTATAGTATAGGGATAGGGTTGGGTACCTTATTCTGGAGACACTATGAGACGCGGCCCACTTTATAGATGGTATAGACGATGTGATCCTAAATCGTCCATGTAGAGACATGCGAGTGGGGGCGTCCTATGCAATGAGTTTGCATAAGACCGGGACCAAGAAATAAGTCGCTCTCGCTTTATAACACCGTTTACTGACGAGACTGACTATTTCATGTGATGACCTAGGTAACTCGATCTTAATCCTGAGCTAACTATGAACTCCTGTTTATTTGGACTTATCCTTAGATCTGCATAGGTGAGAGTGGCTCAGTATCGCCGACTCAATAAGCCTCCCATTCCAGGGATAGGAACGAGTAGATAGCTGGGGACATAGTCGTGCAAGAAGGAATTCACTCCTACCCGAATTAGGGATAGTAGAGAGGTTGTTCCCTTAAGTGCTGACTCTGGGGCTTCAACAAAGGGATCCCGCCCTCTCATTGGCCCGAGTGGGACTCGGTTTATTGGTTGGACCATAAACCAATTGTTCATTAGAGGATCAGTGGGACTTAAGGAACTAGAAGTACTATAGGGGTAAAACGGGCTTTTGACCTAGCTATAGCTACGAACAACCTGTGAAGGATCGACTTACTAATCATGGTTAAATCAAGTGGACAAAAAAATATGTCTATAGTGAGGGGAGTGCAACTATCGGGCTATAGTGGAGTGTCCCGGTAGTTAACGAATGTTGGCTAGCTTGGATAATGAGATTAGTCGGTTAGCCTCGAATCGTTGGAGCCCATGATCTATAGGTCCATTAGGTCCCCCTACTAGCTCATATCGGAACAAAGCCTAGAACAAAAAGATAGGAAGCTTTGAATCGTTCAAAATCGGGAAAACGGGTATTATCGTAAATTGTGTTTGACACAATAATTTAATTATGAATTAAATTAGAAAATGAGAGATGGAGTATTTAAAAGTGTTTTGAATACCATATATATGTATTAGGAATCATATATAATTCATGGCACTAGGTGATAAAGATTAATTGGATTAATCATGTAAAAATTACTTGGAATTGTACAAATTAATTTCCTAGAAATCAATTTCAATTTTGAATTGAAATAGGAATGAATTGCAAGCTGAAAATTGAGAATTTAGATTCAATTTTAAGTGGATTTAGTGGCATTCCCACTCTTGCATGTTGATGCATAGTGGAAAACAACACAACCATGCACTAGTTGCATGTGTTGTGAATTAAACACCTAGAATCCACTTTGAGTTGCAATTTCACCATGTGTCTAGTGTCATGAGGCTTCTCTTTGCATGGAAGATGTCTATATAAGGAGTATGAATAAGATTCAAAGGAAGTAGAGCCATTTTCCATATTGTTATGCTGCTGGATTTTGGTCTCAAACTCACTCATCTCCATATATCTCTCTAGTGCTTGAACCTTCAAGCATTCCCTTCCCATTCCCTATCTCTATAGACTCCCACAAGTCGTTCTTGGCCCGGAGAATAGTAGGGAAGACACTAGAGGTGGTCCACACACCGTTCGTGATCAAAGGAATCAAAGGGAGTTGTTGAATCGGTCTCCAAAAGGTTGGTAAAAATTCTGCTCTCTCCTTACGGTATTTGGACAGCATGTTTTCATTTTCTAAAATTGATGTAGTTAAGTGCCTCCGATCCTAAAATTGCTTCCACATGTGTTATATGAACACCTTCAATTAAGGTAAATGCTGTCCATTTCCACAATCTGATTCTTCCTCTATATATAGAGAGAATCCATGCAAGAAGGACCTTCAAAATGCAAGACACTTGGTGGTCTTGATGGTGAAAGTGGAAGCTAGGTGTTCAAGCAACACAACATGCACTATTGCATGAATGTGGTGTAATTCCACTTTGAGTCTTCATGCAAGAGTGGATTTCCAAGTTTTTCCACTTACTTTTGATTCAAAATCAATTATATTTTCAGCATGAATGATATTAATTTCAATTCTCAATTGAAATTAATCACAAATTCAATTTTGAAGCTTGCCTCACAAATTGTAAATGATTAATCAAATTAATCATCCTTTTATTGTGTATTCTTTATATATGAATCTCAATTCATGTATATTGTATTTAAACCCTTTTAAATACCTTATCTCTCATTTTATAATTTAATTCATAATTAAATTATTGTGTCGAACACAATTTTACGATAATACCCTATTTCCCGATTTTGAACAATTCAAAGATTCCTATCAATATGTTCTAGGCTTTAATCCGATATGAGCTAGTAGAGGGACCTAATGGACCTATAGATCATGGGCTCCAACGATTAGAGGCTAGCCGACTAATCTCATTATCTAAGCTGGCCAACATTCGTTAACTACCGGGACACTCCACTATAGCTCGATAGTTGCACTCCCCTCACTATAGATATATTTCCGTCCACTTGATTTAACCATGTTCAGTAAGTCGTTCCTTCACAGGTTGTTCGTAGCTATAGCTAGGTTAAATAACCGTTTTACCCCTATAGTACTTCTTGTTCCTTAAGTTCCACTAATCCTCTAATGAACAATCGGTTTGTGGTCCAACCATCAAACCTAAGTCCCTCTCGATCCAACGAGAGGGTGGGGCCCTTTGTTCAAGTCCTGGAGTTAGTACTTAAGAGAACAACCTCTCTGCTATCCCTGAATTGGGTAGGAGTGAATACCGTCTTGCAAAACTATGTCCCCAGCTATCTATTCGATCTCATCCCCAAAATGGTAGGCTTGTTGAGTCGGCGATGCTGGCCACTCTCACCCATGCAGATCAAAGGATAATCTCGTATAGACAGGAGTTCATAGTTAGCTCAGGATTAAGAACGAGTTACCTAGGTCATCTATGAGAAATAGTTAGTTTCTTCAGTAAACGGCGTTATAAAGAGAAAGTGACTTATTTCGTGGTCCTGTCTTATGCAAACTCATTGCATAGGACGCCCCCACTCGCATGTCTCCACATGAACGACTTAGGATCTCATCGTTTGTACTTAATACAAAGTGGGCCGCGTCCATAGTGTCACCAAGATAAGACACCCAACCGTATCCTTATACTATAGACTCTTTTGACTATAAACTTGAACTTGATCCTACGATATGTCCCTACATATAGTTCGAGTATTCATTTTATAGTCAAGGATCTTAGTTTATTGGATTTAGGTTAATCATTCGCAATTTACATATTCAATAACATCTTTTACTGAATAATCTCAATAACATCTTTATTGAAAATAGAATATGTTTAATGATTTACAAACTACGAGTTTATAGGACATTAAACCCAACACCAAACACATGATTCATGCATCATGCAACACACTCTTAACACAGAAATCGTGTGTCATGCAACACTCCTAACACATGAATTACACGCCATGCAACACACTCTCACCCAACGCATTGTTTCTTCTTCTTTTTTTTTTTTATCGTTTCTTGTTCACTAAAGTTTTAAATTAAAAATGTAAAAAATTTATATGAAAATTAGTTTTTAAAATTAAATATCTAAAATTATTATGTTATATTTATTTGGTTAAATTACAAGTATAGTCTCGTAACTTTGATGTTTGTGTCTAAAAGGCCCCTAAACCTTAAATAGTGTCTAATAGGTCCTTGAACTTTCAATTTTGTATTTGATAGGTACATATATATTCAAAATTTTAAAAATTTATTTGATCTATTAGATATAAATTTGATTAACGTTTGATATATTCCTAAACTTTCGATTTTATGTTTGGTAGGTTCGTGAATTTTAAAAAATTATTGAATAGGTCAAGACCTATTAGACTTAAAATTGAAAATTCAAGGACCTATTGAACATAAAATTGAAAATTTAAGGACTTATAGAGATTTTTTAAACTTCAAAGACCTATTTGACATAAAATTGAAAATTTAGTGACCTTATTGGACACAAAATTAAAAGTTCTGGGACCTATTAGACATTTTTTAAAAAAAAATTTAGAGACTAAATACACAAAAACCACAGACTTCAGGAACTAAACTTGTCATTTAGATATTTATGATGTATTTTACCACTCAAAAATAATAAAATAATTCTTTGGGAAATAATGCAAATAAGAACAATTTGTTTTTTTGTTAAATCCTACACAATTTAGGAAACGTTTGCCAAAGATGAAAAATTCGAAGCATAAACATTTACCAAACTCTTCTATTTTTGAAAAGCTGAAAATCCAGAGAATGAAAAGGATAAACGATACCAAAACCCTCCAAGTTGTGAAGAGACAAATGGCAAAGTTTTGGAAGATGGGAAAAAAATAAGCCCAATCACTCATTTAAAAGAGAAGAAGGAAAAAGTGATGAGACATTGCTTAGTACCAATATTTTCTTTTTCGATAAAGCTTAGTACAAATGGAGTGAAACAATTGAAAATCGAGATACATTAATATGTATACATAAATTGCATATATGATGCCCAATATATTTTACCCTTAGTTGTTGCCTATACGATAATGGAATTCTCAATTGGCCTAACTATCCTCTGATCGACACGTCGAGAGGAGCCAAAGTACGATTTTCGTAAGCAAATTTGTGTTACATGGACAATTCTATGTCGATTGCTGATACGTCGACATCAAGACAAGATGATTGTTCCATCACAAGATAAGAACATCAAATAAGTGATTAGGGTTTAAAATACCGTTTCGGTCAATAAAGTTTGGAAATCATTTCATTTTTCTTTTAAACAGAATAAATGCTCATAAATTAAATAGAGAAGTTAGGTACCACATCTTCCTCTCTATCAATATTGAGAAAATCCTATCACGATAACAACATCCCTTTCATTCGACTCATCTTCCAAACCAACAGAAGATAAACCCAAAAAGAAAAATGAAGAAAATTCACCTTAGAGAGATGTTGTGCACGTTAATTTGCGCGCCAAAATATTGCCGAACCTAGGGCATTTTAGGAAGGATACAATTGTGCGATTGGCGATAGCTCCTCAATATCTTCAATTGCCAAAGACAGTTCTTTCATTTTCATCCTTGTATACTAATTAATGTTTAAATTTTGGCTGCATTTACTCATTCATAATCGGAAATGGTTGAAATTGGAATCAAATCAATCCAAAAATGAGAATGTTAATTTTTTTTTTCTTCATGTTGTTTACCTAGGTGGTGTCTAGAGTCAAAATCAGAAATCATATTGATATTATTTACTTCTATTTGGATTCAAATGAAAGGTAGATTATTACTATAATATTCTTTTATTTTTCTAATCAATTAAAATGTATTAACTAAAGAATAAGCTATTAGAATATAATTAAAATGTATTTTCTATTTTTATTTACTTATTGAAATTTTTAAAGTTGAAAAACTTTTAATGCCTTTTTTTTTTTAAAAAAAAAAAAAAGAACATATTATTTTAAAAAATAAAATGGTAATTATCTTAAATTTCACTCATCTAATTTAATCAATTTGATTGTATATTTTTATTTTTTCCAAAATACATAATCGTGATATAAATACGATTAAAAGAAAAATAAATAAATGAGATTTTCCATTGAAATTATATTTTTGTAGAGAAACATAATCTACGGTTACAAAATTGATTTAATCAGATAAAATTATTTAGGACCTGTTTGGTAGGCAATCCAGATTCTGTTTTATGTTTTCAGATTCACTGAATTTAGTGAATATGCGTTTGGCAGATGTGTTTTTGAAAACTGTTTTCAGATTCTGTGATCCAAATAGTGGAAAGTCTGAAAACAACTTTCTTATGTTTTCAGTGTATCCAGATTTTGAATTTGAAAATTTTAAATGCATAATTAAATTTAAAAAGATAAAAACTTTAATAAATATAGTATTTCACGTTATAAACTCAATTTGTTTTGTGAAATTAAAATTTGTATAATATAATATATTATAAATTATATAATATTGTAAAATAATAATTATAAAAAATTTATAGCACATAACATGTGTTTTAAATTAATTAATAATAGTTTATATTCAACTTAGTATTTAGTGGATAACTACAAATAGTTTATGGTTTATAAATATATTATAAAAAACATTTTGAACAATTGTTTAAATTGGGATCCAATTTTTGAATATGTTACCAAACATATATCTGAAAACATGAAATACAACTCTGTTTTCATTGAATCTCTTGTTTTCAAATTTATGTTTTCAGATCACCAATCAAACGGGCCCTTAACTTATTTCAAAAGGATAATATTTTGTTTTAATTTTTAAATTATATTTTTGGTATTTTTAGAGTAGATTGAGTGAGAGAGAGAATGAGCATTAAGAGCGAGAGCGTAGCAGACCAAACAAGAGCTAGAACAATAGACAAAACTAAGTTGTGGCTTATCTAGAACTAGAGACAGTTACCGGGGCTAGCCATGACAGATCTAGACTTTTTGTTTAGGAGACCTTCCTTTAAATTTTGTAAAAGTTATTGGATTTATGAATAAAATTATTTTAATAAAATGAAGAATCACAACTTTTTGTGAAAGACATGCCTTTTGTGAAAGACACAACCCAATGTGAAAGGACATGTCTTTTGTAAAGGCTACAACCCTATATATGTGAAAGGGCATGCCTCTTGTAAAGGACATAACCTTATGTGAATGGATGTGTCTATTTATCAAAAGACACAACCCTTACACGAAAAGATGTGACTATTTGAATGACCACAAATAGTCTATAAATATGTGATTCATGTTGAGTTTTGAATACAAAAATAGAAAACTCTTCCCTCAAATACTCTTCCATATTTCTCTCTTATTTCACAGTACCATTACTTAAATACCAGTGTTCAAGAGTCTTGTGATTAGAATGCTACATTCATAGGTGGGTAATTCGTCCTATCCTGTGAGACAATTGTTCGTGATACGTTGAACACCATAGAGGGAACACCATTGTCTTAAGGAAACAACGCTATCGTCGTTGGGTTCGGATTGATTTTCTTTTTTGTGTTTCCTTAAGTGTTTATGCAAAGGGTGGCTACAAAAGTAATTTACAAGTAATCAATTTAAAAAATTTATAAATGAAAACTTAACTACTAATTTAATTAATTTCAATTATCGTCTGCAAGTTTTGATATTATGAAATTAATTTTTAGAAAATATCGAAACAAAAAAATTCAAATATTTCTATCCACTTCCGTTTGTATTTTATATAAAAAACGTTAAAGAATAAATTTAAAAAATTACAATATTATATATTTGTTAGGATATATTACTAGTTTAGTTCCTTTTATTTCTGTGTCTAATAGGCCTTGAAACTTTCAATTTTGTGATTCGAACAATTGACCGCATGATTATTTCAAGAGGGGCTAAGGCACTCATGCCAATGTGGCCAAGCAACAATTTTCCACTATCACTTCCTTTAATTTAATATCTCTTATTACAATTTCAATTGTCTTTTCTCTAGAGTTTGTACGACCCTGTTTGATAACCATTGGTTTTTGGTTTTTGAAAATTATGTTTGTTTCATTTCAATTCCTTAGAATGATTTTCATCTTTATTAAGGATACAATGAATTCCTAGCTAAATTCTAAAAACAAAAACAAGTTTTTGGAAACTACTTTTTTTAATTTTTTAAATTTGACTTGGTTTTTGAAAACAAGGGAATGGTGTAGATAATAAAACAAAGAAACTTGTAGGTAAAAATAGAGTTGACGGACTTAATTTTCAAAAAACCAAAAACATAAAAAGAAATGGTTATCAAATGGGGCCTAAGTTTCTCTCTCTCTTTCTCTATATAATTTCATACTCTCTCTCACTATAATATCCTTCCACAAAATTTCTATCTCTTTCTAGAGTTCTTATAGTTAGAATATCATTTTGGTTTCTGTACTTTGGGTTTTGTTTCATTTTAGTCTCTGTACTTTCAAATGTCCAATTTCAATCTTGTATACTTTCAATAAAGCTTAAAATTGGTTTGTACAACAATATATTTTTTTTTTTTTTTTGTTAACTTTCTTTCAAAAAATCAGTTTTGACATGGACAAACTAAAATATACAAATTTGTGCTCAATGTGGTGACCGTGGATGAAAAATATGGGACAAATGATGAGGAAATGATTCAATGAACATGAATTTGGCGCATAGAAACTTTCGTCACCCAACAAGCTAGCTCAATTATAGACTAGCTTGTTTACAAGATAATACTTGGGAGTATAATAGGGTTAGATCCACATAGATAAGTATAAAAAATTTGTGGTGAAAAGCGAGCTAAATTTTACTTTGTGTCTTTACTTTATGACTTGCATTTCAATTTCCTCAATGTGCTAAGCTTCTTCTCGGGGATTCAAATATGTGGATACCTTGATTAGAAGAAATCCCCACCTATGCAAAGCCAACCTTGCTTCCTCTTAGCATTGTTTGTTTTTGCTGAAGTTTAAGTTTCATTGTTTGTTTTTGCTGAAGTTTAAGTTTCATTGTTAGCTTAAACTGATCACTTAAGTTAGCATAGTTTATGTTTAGCTGATGGCCGAAAGGTTGAAGTTGAATGTGCGGGTTCGCAAAAACAATAGTGGAAAAGATCCTAGAAATAGGACTTTGTTTTCTTGCATCCTAGAAATAGGACTGGAACCACTAGAGTTTTTAAGAGTCGTGAGCATTAATTATCTAAGTTTCAACTAGCCCTAAAAATAGATGTCCAGTTGGCTTAGTCTTCTAAAGGCACCTACAGAGGAGTTGAATAGAAGTAGGACTTAACTCACAATCTGGTTGTCAGGGCATTTGCGGGCGCAAACTGGAGGATTCTATCTGCACCATGTTTATGTGGGCAATATAGATAGTGTTTTTCAGCCGTTTGCAATGCCTTAGTGAGTTGCTAGCACAAAGGTGGACGCAATCTAAAGCTTTTGGTTGATACTATTTGAATTTCCCTACTTATCTCATATATCTTTACCGCTTTCATTTGCTTTCTTTATTTTATCTTTTGTCTTCAAATCAAAAAACCCCCAATCAAATTATTTCTTCAGTTACCATCCACGGTTACAAATTTAGAGAAGATTCTTGTTTTGCATAATTCAATGTTTTTCAACTAGTCACCATCTCCCTTGAGTGCGATATTTGGAGTACTCTCCACTTTTATTACTTGATAGTGTATACATGCACTCGAGCAGTGTCACAACACACGCACGTCAAGTTTTTGGCGCCGTTGTCGGGGAGATTCTTGGTAAAACGGTTGAATTACACAATTTTTCAGTTTCTGTAAAGCAGGAATTGTGATCGGTTTGCGACCGCAAATTCCTCTGTCATAGGGCATCAATTCGTTTTGCAGGGACTCCTTTGTAGATTGGATCGGTGTATGCTCAAAAGACCTGAATTTAATTTTGATCCTAAGATAGAGAAGACTTTTCGACAGTGCCGTAAGGAGCAAATAAGGAAGTTAAAGGAACTACGAGAAGTTCAACAACAGAAACCCCAGAATAAATTTTCCTACAGGAAATTGCTATGGAGCTACCTGTTGGAAACCCTCTTAGTGTGCAGCAAAGAGGAGCATACTGTAATAATGTGTAGCAACAAGATGTGACAACACTTAATCCTATTCTTATTGCAGATGAAAGGGATAGAGCCGTTAGGGATTATGCAGCCGCAACTTTCTACATTCTCAATACAAGAATTGTTGAGCCAGTCATTGATGCAAATTATTTCGAGCTCAAGTCAATCATGTTCCAAATGCTTCGGACCATAGACCAATTTTCAGGACTTCCTAGTGAAAATCCTTATAACCACATGAAGCAATTCTTGAGAATATGCAATTCGTCCAAGCTTAATGGAGTATCCAATGAAACTTTGCATTTGAAACTTTTTCCATTTTATTTACAGAGTAATGCAGAAGCATGGTTAGATTTTTTTCCACTGGATAACATCACCACATGGGATGAACTTGTTGAAAAGTTTCTTTTGAAATATTTTCTGCCTACAAAGAATGCACAAATCCGAGGGGAGATTATTCACTTTTAAACAGAGACCACAAGAAGGAGTAGACACAGCATGGGAGTGCTTTAAAAAGTTGATAAGGAAATTTCCACAGCATGGCTTGCCTGCTTGTCTTCTTGTAGAGCATTTTTACAACAGATTGACTCAAGCTACCAAAGCAGTAGTCAATGCATCAACTAATGATTCGTTGCTCAAAAAGACTTTCAATGAGACAAACAAGATTCTTGACGCAATTGTTGCAAGCAATAGTCAATGAGGAGAAGAAGAAACACCATCTAGAAGTAGTGTCAAGGTCCAATAGGTTAATCATCTAGAGACACTATCGGAGTAGATGTTAACTATGAACAATATGCTTATGAATCTTACTTCAGGGAATCAAGTTCAAGTTGCAGCCGTGAGCCAAGCTTCAACCCCCATTTGCACTACTTGCAATGAAGAGCACTCATTTGAAGATTGTCCTCAAAATCCAGCTTCAGTATATTTTGTAGGTGTGCAGAACAAGATAAATCCTTACTCCAACACATTTAATCTAGGATGGAGACAACACCCTAACTTTTCATGGGGAGGACAAAATGCTAGTACTTCCAATATAACCCCTTTTGTTAAGCAGGGAGGACCACCAGGATTCAATGGTTAAGTCCAGCTAAAGATTGCATAGCCTTTGCAGTCGCAAATGCAGTAGCAACCAATGCAAATGCAACCCCAATCAACATCAAACTTGGAGAATCTTATGAGGGAGTTAATGACCAAGAATATATGGCTCTATGATTCAAAATCAAACAGCTTCATTGAGAAATCTTGAATCTCAAATTGGGCAGTTAGCTTAGGAGACGAGGAACAGACCAATAGGGACCCTACCAAGCAATACAGAGAACCCAAAAGAAGAATGCCTAAGCAAGGATAAGGCTTCCATTACCTTGATTGATCCTAAGTAATTTAAGTATGAGATTGTGTAAATATGTAAATTATTTTATGTTGTTTGTTTGCTTTGTTTTCGTGTTTGTATTTCTTTCATTCATTTTTATTCTTTTTCGTTTTCTTTTTATAAAATCAAAAGTAAAAAAGATTGTGCAAAATGTTTAGAGTGGTGGAAAAACAAGAAAATCAAGGCTTTGACTTGCATTTTCATGATGTTCTTGTTGGGTTTTATGCCCTAAAATTCGTGGATAGTAAATGAAACAAACTAATTAACCTCAATAAAGTGTTATTTGAGTGATTCAGTAATTTGTTATTGAATGTTCGAGTTTTGCATTAATTAACCCTAAATCCAATAAACTAAGATCCAAGGTTGTTTGAGTGAAACATGGACTAGTATGTGGGGACATATGGGGATATGTGTTCAAGTAACTACCTAAAAGGTCTATAGTATAGGGATAAGATTGGGTATCTTATCCAGGTGACACTATGTGATACAACCCGCATTGTATTCGATACAGATGCAATGATCCAAAGCATCCATGTAGGAGACATGAGAGTGGGGGTATCTTATGCAATGAGTTTGCATAAGACCGAACCATGAAATAGTAACCACTAGATGTAACGTCGTTGACTAGTTTAGGTTTCTATTTCAATAGGATGACTTAGGTGACTCAATCTGAATCCTGAGTTTGTTATGAACCCCTTTTCATGAGGTATTGTCCTTAGATTTGTATGGGTGAGAGTGACCAGTTCGCCGACTCAATAAGCCTACCATTTCAGGGGCAAGACCGAGGGGGGGCTGGGAACATAACATTACAAGATGGAATTCACTCCTTCCCCTATTGGGGCAAGTAGATGAGTGTTCCCTTAAGGGCTGATTCCGGGTCTTGAACAAGGGCGTCTGTCCTCTCCTGGTTCGAGAGGAACTTCTATTTATTGGTTAGACCATAAACAGGTGGTTCATTAGAGGAATCAGTGGTACTTAAGGATCCAGAGGTAAACCAGGGGTAAAACAGTAATTTAGCCTAGCTGATGTTACGAACACTCGTGAAGGATTGACTTACAGGTATTGGTCGATATCCATGGACACAAAAACATTCCACAGTGAGAAGAGTGCAGTTGTGGGCTTTAGTGGAGTGACCCACAATTAACGAATATTGATTAACTTGGTTAATGTGTTTAGCCAATTAATCTCATATCATTGGAGCTTGATCTATAGGTCCATTAGGTCCCACTGGTAGCTCATAAATGGTATTGAGGTAAATAAAGTAATTTGAAATGTTCAAATTTACTAAGGGAAATAATATAATGTATGGTGATACATTATAATATAAAGTTTATATTTTGATTAAATTTTATAATATAAATTTATTTTGAATATAGATTCAAAATTAATTTATGGGAGAGTTAAATATTTGAAGGAGTTCAAATATTAACTTTAATATGAATTAGGTTCATATTAAAACTATAGGTTAAAATTAATGCGCATTAGATGCACATTAAAACTATAGGTTACATGAGAGGAAGATAATTGAATATGATTCAATTAGAAGTCAAATTAAATATGTGATATTTAATTTGATAATTAATTAATTAGTGAATCAATTAATTATTTAATTAAATTAAATTTTATTTAATTAAATAAATTGAATTAAAACTATAGGTTATCTGAGGGTTATTCATTTAAATCACATTTAAATATGATTTAAATGAATGAATTAATTAAATTTGATTTAATTAGTTATTATTATTAATTTAATTAATTAATTATAATTAATTATTATTTAAAAATTAAATCACGTAAATGGTTACCTGATACATGCTGTGTGTGACACGTGTCCCTCTGCATAACCAATTGTCCTCCACGATTGGGAGGTTGCCTCTTTCTTCCTCATTCTAGCTCTCACGTTGTGGCTCTCTGCAATTTTTCTCTCTAGAAGTCTCTCCCAAGAAATCTCCCTTACACCAAAAAGAGAGAATCCCACCATTCTCACCTTTCCCAAACCCTTAGAGAATATCAGTGAAGCCATAGTGGTGGTGTCCCCTTGATTGTGTTTTGAGGCTGATTTACAGAGAAGAATTCCCAAGGAGTTGGCGAAAATTCGATCAAGACGACAACGAAAGTATGATCTCTTTTACTTTCTTTTGATTCTCTGTAAATCACATGATTAGGATTAGATCTTATTCATATTTTTAGCATGCTTTAGCCTAAATTACAGTAGTTAAAAGCTTTTTTTTGATGTTGTATTGTTTTTCCAATGGTATGGGTATTTTTCTCGTTAATTAGCCTAAATTACAGTAGTTAAAAGCCTCACTCAACTTCTCAGTTGAAGAACCTTGCTTCAACCCGCAAACCACCAATGGATTCTTCTTCTGAGAGGTTGAAGGCGGTTTTGAAACCTTCTCCTCTTCCACGACGAACAAGTACCCGACAGTCCAACCGTTCGGCCTCCCTTAGGTTGAAGCCGCAAGGTAAAATCCTGCAAACCTCTAATCGTGCAGGATCGCGTTGTAAAGAGCCGGAAATGGACCTAAGAAGAGTTGTGGAGATTAGCCAAAATGCAATCTTGAAGATGCTTTCGAGGAGGAGGAAGAAGAAGAAACATCCCTTATCCTTAGACCTAAAGCTGTCAGAATCAAGGAAAGGGAAGGGGAAGAAAAGCGGGTGGGAGTGAAGTACGTGAGAAGAAGAAAGAAAGAAGAAGTTGAGCCAAACACTGAAGTTGTGACCGCAAATGTGGAACAACCTGAAAAATTGTCTGGAAGACAACCAAATAAGTGGCTGAACCTAAGAAGTCAGTGCCAGTTCCTTAGGCACAAATCAATGATGATAAGCCCGCATTTGGGGCGAATTTGCAGGTTCAAGCCTCCACAAGGCCAGCTGCTGACCCATCAAGGCCAAAAAGCAAGAAGAAATCAAGATGGGGTCTAGAGCTGGAGCGTCCCTTTGAGCAAAAAGACTGGGACAAAATAATAGGGGATGTCTTGTGGTATGCAAAGGCCATGGCTCAGCAAATTAAGGACCAGCTATGGGAAGAAGAGCGAAGAAAGAAAAAGGAGGCCAAGAAAAGGGCCAAAAGAAAGCAGAGAGAAGAAGAATAAAATGATGCACTTGACTTTGCAGCCTCGTGCTTGAAGGACTCAGTGGATGCCACTGAGAAAGAAGAAGAAAAGGAAGAGAAGATTGCGCCTGCTTCTGAAGGCCAATCTCTAGAACAGGAAGAAGGGGAGTTTGAGGCTGCAAACATGGCGCAAACTGTACAGGAAGAGGAAGTTGCACTAGTTCCTAAGGTGCAATCACAAGAGCAATCCCCACCACCACCACAAGAGGATGAAAGTGTGCTCGAGGACCTATTCGAGCACCAGAGAAATGAAGTGCTCGTGGACTTGTTCAAGCATGAGAAAGAGAAAGAGAAATATGAAGAGGAGAAACAAGTTCATATTGAAGAAGACAAGGTCCAAGAGATAACTGCGAACCAAATGCCCAAAAAGAGGTGTAGAGAAGAAGATGACGATGAGGCCGAGGGGAAGTGTAAAAAAAGAAAGATAAATATTTCCCTTAGGAGGCCTAGTACAAGGGGAGCGACTTCTATGCTACCCCGCGCCTAGACACCACCACCACCACAGCCTGCGAAGGGAGAATTCTCCACTCCTCAGGTAAAGAAAACTCCTACAAAGAAACCGAGGGTGGAAAGACAGGTAGAGTCCCAACCAGACGCACAGGCCTGCCTAGCCATTGTGAATAAAAGGGTCCTAATGTGCGAGAAGACATTTTCCACCAAGACAGGTCCTCTCCCAGCCTTTATTGAAGATGTTTTGCGTAGGTACAGCTGGGACCGACTTAGCAAGGAGCCGAAAGCAGCTTCATCCCCCTGGTACGTGAGTTTTATGCCTAAATAAGGGAGGAGATGCAGACAATGATGTTTCTGAGAGGTTGGATGGTGGAGTTCTCGACGAAGCAGATCCATCGGGTTTTCGATTGCCATCCCTACGTTATCCAACTGGAAATATGGCCATAGAGGAGCCTACGACTGAGTAACTAGCATAGGCCCTATCTTTTGTGGCCCACGAGGGAGATAAGTGGCAGGAGTCCAAGACAGGGATCAGGACTCTCTTATCTGGAGATTTGAAGTAAGATACAGTAGTTTGGCTTTACGTGATCAAGAATCGAATCATGCCAACAACGCATGACACGACCATCTCTCAAGAGCGAGTCATGCTGTTATACAACATGTATAAAGGCTTGGATCTCAACCTTGGCCGAATCATCTAGAACGAGATCCTAGCCTGCGGTCACAAGAATGTGGGAAGGTTGTTCTTCCCAACCTTGATCACAAAGTTATGCAGGCTTGCAGGAGTCGAGCCTGAGGAGAAGGAAGAGAAGGAGGTTACCAGAACTTCAATAGATTTGAGCTTGATCAAGAAGCTCATTTAGAATGCATGACTGAAGGTGATCCCTCCAGAGAAGAAAGCTCAAGCAACTCCTCCTGCAGCCCAACCTTCAATGCCACCTCTAGAAACTACCACAGCGGCTGATGCATCAGATGTGGCCACAAAGCAACAACCATCTGCAACAACTTCTGATGCTATAGAAAAAGAAGATGCGACCGCTGTTGGGTTTTATGCCCTAAAACTCGTAGATAGTGAATGTAAGCAAATTGTATACTTGTTTTCAATAAAGTGTTATTGAGTTTCTACAATAAAGTGTTATTGTTAAATATTGCACAATTTGACCCATATCCAATAAACTAAGATCCAAGGTTGTTTACATGTGACTTGAACTAGTATGTGGGGACATACGAGGATCGATGTTCAAGTAACAACCTAAAAGGTCTATAGTACAGGGATAAGGCTGGGTACTTTATCCTGGTAACACTATGTGATACGGCCCGCTTTGTATTCGATACAGACGTATTGATCCAAGGCGTCCATGTAGGAGACATGCGAGCGGGGGTATCCTATGCAATGAGTTTGCATAAGACCGGACCATGAAATAGTCAACCATTAATTGTAACATCGTTAACTAGTTAGGTTACTGTTTCAATAGGATGACCTAGGTAACTCAGTCTTAATCCTGAGTGTGTCATGAACTCCTTCTCACGAGGGATTGTCCTTTGATTAGTATGTGTGAGAGTGGCCTGCATGCCGACTCAATAAGCCTACCTTCTTGGGGACAAGACCGAATGGGGGGCTGAGGACATGACAACACAAGAAGGAATTCGCTCCTTCCCGCTTCTAGGAGAAGTAGATGAGTGTTCCCTTAAGTGGTGACTCCGGGACTTGAACAAAGGGATTCTGCCCTCTCACTGGCCCGAGAGGGACTTTCTACTTAACGGTTGGACCATAAACAGGTTGTTCATTAGAGGAGCGCTGGTACTTAAGGAGACAGATGTAACACAAAGGTAAAACGGTAATTTGACCCAGCTGTGATTACGGACACTTGTGAAGGATTGACTTACCGGCATAGGTCTATATCCGTGGACACAGAAATGTTCTATAGTGAGAAGAGTTCAGCTGTTGGTCTTTAGTGGAATGACCCACAGTTAATGAATATTGGTTAACCTGATTAATGAGTTTAATCGGTTAACCTCATATCATTAGAGCTTCTGATCTGTAGGTCCATTAGGTCCCCCTGCTAGCTCGTAAAGAGTAATTAGGAACAATTATCTTGAGAGAATTTGAATAGTTCAAATTCATATTGGGAATTAAGTTAATTGTATGAGATACAAATTAATATAATGTATAATGATACATTAAAATGTAAAGTCTAATTTGGAATTAAACTTTATTATTATGAGAGAAATAAATATTTGAAGAAGTTCAAATATTAATATGAATTTGATTCATATTATATTTATAGGATATAAGAGAATTGGAAGGAGTTCCAATTTTAATATGAATTTGATTCATATTATAGAATTAATTAATTAAAGGCCTGAAATTAAATATATGATATTTAATTGGGTAATTAATTAATTAACTAATAGAAGGTCTGAAATTAAATATATGATATTTAATTGGTGATTAATTAATTTAAAGAATTAAATAATTAGAAATTAATCAATTATGAAAATGATTAATCACTTATGGAAGTAATTAATCATTTATGGAAATGATTTAATCACTTATGGAAGTGATCAATCATTTGTAGAAAAGATTAATCAATTATGGAATTGATTGGTTATGGAATTGATTGATTATGGAAAAGATTAAATCAGTTATGGAAATAATTGATTTTAAATGAATATTTTATTCATGGCCTTTCTCCTATAAATAGAACACTAACCCTAGGGTTTAGGCACCACAACATATGGCCACCATAAGACCCTCTCATATTCTCTCAACTCAAGAACTCTAGGGAGAATTTTCTCTCTATAGTTTTTCCCATTCAAGATTAGGTAGTCCCACAACTACGTTCCTAATCTGAGAGTTATAGCAGGGAAGATCAAATGGTGGTGTCCCAATTGTTGACGCTTTGTCCAAAATCAAGAAAGGCGTTGTTGAAGTATTCAGAGTCGTCAACGTCGGTATGTTTGCTTCTCCCCTTTAGATTTAGATCTAATAATTTTTGTATGCTTAACCTTAAGTTTGTATAGAATTTGTTCTATGTTTTTTGCCAATGTAATAGTATTTTTGGATAAACAAAATTAACTACGAATCGGTCCCAATTACGCTTACGCTTTATCGGAATTAAGGAATTCCAAATCCTTACAATCGCAAATCAGCTGCAAGATCCAGCTTAACCAGCTCCCCCACAACAACCTGAAGACAATATAGGGGAGTTGAGAAGAGATCTGGAGTACATGAGGGAGCAATGCAGATTCTATATGGCATATGCACAGCTTCGGGATCATGTCATAAGGAAGGTCTTTGATGAGCTTGTAGAGGACCTCGACGATTATCTCCCTCCATTCCCCAAAATCAACATGGACCGACCTAGAGGCGATAGAGTCGACCCTTCAAACGCCTAGGGGAGTTTTCTTTTTACCTTTACTCATTCTTTCATTGTTTTATTCTTTGATAGGTGATAAGAATAGGGTCCAACTATCTTTACCTGCTTTCTTTTGTTTTTTTTTTTTTTTTTTTTTTTTTTTGTTTTCATAGGTCAGTGAGTCTCTTTATTATCTTTCTTGCATTTCTTTATGTCATTTCATATTCTTAGATATGTTGCTTTTGTTTGTGATAAGTGCAAAAAATATACCTATTTTGTCCCTTATTCTTAGCTTATTTCTTGTGAAACTTGTATGTTTTAGATCAAATTTACTATTCCCGAGCTTAAAAAGTATGAAAGTTGGTAAGTTGAGTCTTAGAGAGTCATGTGTGTTGAATTATGCATATTTGTGCTTAAATGAACTCATTTTGGTAGGACGAAAAAACAGAGGAAAACAGAGCAAGCAGCAGAAATGCGACTGCATTTCTACCAAGGCTAAATGACATGCGACCGCATTTCTAGGTAGAAACAGAAAAGTCCAAGTCCGTCGTGGGTCGTTTTAAACGAGCTTTCCACGTACCTAACCATCTAATTTGACTCTAAAACTAATTGGGCTACCTGCAAGCACCATTTCCGTGACTCCTCAATGACTCCCCACTCTATAAAAGGCCATGAATCGAAGGCAAATGCAAGCAAAACTCAGTGAGAATAAGAGGGTGGTGATAGAACCCTAGTAGACGCCCTTGAGTCGTGATGCCCGCATTCCTTGCTAGAAGACTAAATTCTAACCTTAGTTAGACATCAAACCTCCGTGTTTGTAGAGATTTCACCCTATTTCCACCTTGAAAAGGGAAAGTAGAGTGTCGTGAGAACTCTAGAGGGATTGGATAAATTGTAAAAGACCCTAGTTTTAGCTATTTCACAATATTTTCCAGCACCTTATTCTTTTCATTATTTCTTGTACCTATCCATTATTTATTCAATGGAAAGTTATTTGTTTGCACTTTTATCCATCATGCGTAGCTAAATTCCATTGAGGGGTTCAGTTTAGTGAATTCCCTTGTGGATAGAATGGCATGAAAGTTGTTTGGTTGCCTAAGCTTTATGTATGCATGTTATCCTTTATTGATTATCATTAAATCTTGTTGAGTTTAACTTGATCACTTAGACTTAGCATGCTATGTGAGTTTGGTACTGAGAGGGTCAAACAATATCATTCTCATAAAGGTGATATAGAAGAAAGGGCTCGAAAGAGTGTATTCGCTGTTATAGGGCATAGTCGCTTATAACAACTATAGGGTTATAGGTTGAATGCATGAATAATCTATGTCGGAGTCGAGACACAGAAATGTGCATAACGGTACTCGCTTAGTCTTCTAACGGTTCTTGGGAGCAAGACCAAATAAGAGTTAAATCTGACCCAATGCATATCTAGACTTAGGTTAAACAAGCCATTAATAGAGTTATTCGCCCATGGGTTGAAGCTTTACTGAATTCCTCACTTTTATTATTGTTTGTTTATTCTTTTCATTGTTTGATTTATTATTTCCAAGAACTCCGACATCAACTATTTTTTATCTTGGTTACTTACTTTGTAATTTAAGAGTAGTTTCTTCTTCAAATCTGTGTTTAAATTAGTCCCTATGGGATCGATACTTTTGGAATACTTCAAGAGTTTTTATTACTACATGTGATAGTGTATACTTGCACTTAGCTAGACTGAATCCATCTTTAATTATGATTTTCCATCTTATCCCTACCTCCACCTTCAGTCTACACCGCATCAAGTTTTTGGGGTCGTTGTCGGGGACTAAAAGTGAAACTAGTTTTTGTTTGTTTGAAATTGCTATTTGATTGTGACCGCATTTCTATCTTAAGAGAATCTAACTTCGGTTTGTAGTTTCTTTTGCAGGTTGAGGTTGGTGCATGAGCAAAGAGTATCATCTCTTTGAGTTAGATCCTGAGATAGAAAGAACCTTTCATCATCATCATAGAGAGAAAAGGTGAAAGAAAAAGGAACAACGGGAGTTGAGTGCATGGGAATATATTGAAGAAGCTGCTTATATTCAAGAACTTCCAATGGATCCGCCCGGAGTCGATCCTCCCGTTGACCATGAAACTTGTGGAATGGACTAGAATGGTGGGAGAATACCTCCAGCACCACCAGTTCCACCGGTGCCACAAATGGAAAACCCGATCTACATTGCAGAAGATCGAAGTAGAGCAGTAAAGGATTATGCCTTATTAGTTTTTCAAACTCTGAATCTACGAATACTTGAGCCACCAATAGAAGCGTCGTAGTTTGAATTAGAGCCAGTGATGTTTCCGATGCTCAACATTATGGGCCATTTTTCAAGACTCCCGAGCGAAGATCCTCATAAGCAAATTAAATAGTTTTTAAGAATTTGTAGTTCATAGAAAGTTACAGAAGTTCCAAAAGATATGTTGAAACTTAAACTTTTTCCTTTTTCGTTACAGGGAGATGCAGAGGCGTGGTTAGATTCATTCCCACCAAACTCCATCACATCCTGGAATCATTTAGTGGAGAAGTTCTTAGAGAAGTTTTTTCCATCCAACAAGAATGCTAAATATAGAGTAGAAATCATTGCTTTTAGACAATCTTATAATGAGCCTTTGGATGCAGCATGGGAGAGATTGTACAAGCTAGTTCGAAAGTGTCCTCATCATGGTTTGCCTGCTTGCATTATCCTCGAGCATTTTTGTAGTGGGCTTGGTCAAGCTTCAAAAGCCTTAGTCAACATGTCTGCAAATAGATCCTTCCTTTAAAAAGTTTGTGAATGAAGCATGTTATATTTTTTGCCAGCTAATCAGTCAACTCTTCTCTGTGAATGAAGTCCATATGAACACTCATACAACTCAGAATTAGTAAAGCCAACTCAGCAAACCAAATACCCATCATTACGGTTCGAGTATGAATATGGGTACTGCATCGTTTAGTCTGTTACCCGAGAATATTAGTTTGTTAGAAAGAAGGGCTTTATTGTGTGCTTCCTGTATTACTCAATTTCTGAGAGATTGGTCTATAAAATCTCCAGGATTGAGAGGGGCTCGATGGGAGTGTGTGAGAGCTGAGACCAAGAGAGTGTCTGTGTGAGAGAGAGTCTTCACTATGAGTGTGAATTCTGTAATAGAGAGAGAGAGGGGCTGGGTATCATCTTGTATTGTGCGATAGTTCTCTGTGATAGAGATATTGTAATTGAAGCTGTGGATGCTTGTTGTGTTTGAAGATGATCGCTATTGTAATGCTCCTAAATCTAGTGGATAGCCTCAAGTGGATGTAGATCAATTTTTTCGGATCAAACCACTATAAGTCCTCTGTGCCATTATCTCTTCTCCACTCCTGCTCTGTTTTTCCCGATTGATTGTGTTCTGGTTTAGTTGATTGTTATATCGACTGTTGCATCAGCTGTTTGTTGTTCGTGTTGTCTGTGATCTTATTGGTAAATTGTTTTTAACAATTGGTATCAGAGCTTGAAATTGTTTTAAATTTTGAAAGTTGATTCGATTATGGCTGCTAAATTTGAGGTAGAACGATATGATGGTAAAGGCGATTTTTCGTTGTGGAAAAAGAAGATGCGTGCCTTGCTTGTTCAACAAAAAGTAGCTAAAGTCTTAGATGAGTCTACTAAATGGACTACTGGTCTGCCTGAATCTGAAATTAAAGAGATTAAAGAAATAGCGTTTAACACCATAATATTGTCTTTGGCTGATAATGTACTTCGACAAGTTCATGAAGCTAAAGATGCTACGGAATTATGGAATCAACTTGATAAAATTTACCAAACTAAGTCCTTAACAAACAAGTTATATATTAAGGAGAGGTTCTTCTATTTCAAGATGGATCCCTCGAAAGATATTGAACATAATCTGGATGAATTCAACCGAATAGTGTTAGACCTAGCTAGCATTGATGAAAAGATGTCTGATGAAAATAAAGCCATTATTCTGTTAAATTCTCTTCCCGAATCCTACAGTGAAGTTAAATCAGCAATTAGATATGGGAGAGACAGCCTAACTATGGACATTGTCCTTAGTGCTCTTCGGTCTAGAGATTTAGAACTAAAGAAGGGTAAAGGGAAGGAGAGTGAAGCTTTGTTCTCGAGAGGAAGAACTGAAAAGAAAACTACTAGAAATAATGGCAGAAGTAGGTCTAAATCACAGGGAAATAAAACCAAAAGATGCTTTTATTGTCATTAAGAAGGTCACATTCGTAGAAACTGCTATGAACTTAAGAATAAAAGGAAAAATGAGTCAAAGAAGGAAGATGAACATCATAATGCTAATCTAACCGAAAATTATGAATCTGCAGAAGTTCTTACTGTAGCAGATGGAAATTTTGACTCTGAGTGGATCCTTGATTCTGGTTGTTCCTTTCATATGACACCTAATAAGCATGGGTTTATGAATTTTGAGGAAATTGATGGTGGCAAAGTTTTGTTAGGGAACCATCAAGAGTGCAGTATTAAAGGAATTGGGTCAGTCCAAGTAAAAATGTTTGATAACCATGTGAGGGAGCTGTCTAATGTAATATATGTACCTGACCTCAAACGTAATTTAATCTCTTTAGGTGTCTTTGACAAAGCTGGTTACTTGTGTAAGCTTGAAAATGGTACCTGTTGGGTTCCTAGAGTGAGTAAAAATATGGTATAAAAGGACTCTAGAACTTTGTGCAAGTATACACAGTCCGCAGCAAGTAATAAGTATTATCAATCCAAGGCCTGAACTAGCTTCCACTTTATCTATTTTGTATAACTCTTTAATGGTTTCAAATATGGTAAAAAATGATTGGTTTTTAAGAATAATGCTGAAGCAAAAGAAATGACAGAACAGAAAGTAAATAGATAGGCAGACAGATTAGAAACAGGCGCTGGTCAGGCTTTAGTAATTGTTTTAAAAGATGCTCTAGCAATATTATTGATCATGCAGCTCTCGCAGTATTATTAGCGGATTCCTCCCGGAACTCCGGATTTTTTGGAATGTGTTTCAACCCCAATGAAGTACGACCGATCAAGCACTAGGAAACTGGCTATCCCTAGCTCAGTCACTGGCGTTCACCAATACACAATGATCGTAGTGTGATTAATCGCCACACACTCTCTAAATCATCCCTGAAACTAGAGAGAGGTATTCATACCGGCTGGCCAAGTGGGCATAAAATAGAAATGAACACAACAATTAATCAAGATGCATAGAATCAATATTTATTACTAGAAATTAAGCACGGCAATTACATGTTCCTAACCAACGCCTAAGCTACTTAGTTCATAAGATGCATGGAAACGCACGTTACAATCTAAGCAAGCACATCCATAATCACAAGATAATAAAAGAAAATATTAATCTCCTTGATCAGCTTGTGAATGATGGTTTTCTTGATGGTCTCCAATCTCCCTCTTCTATTCGGCTCCCAAAAGTGGAAATGAGAGTGAACTCGTCCCCAAAAGTGGAATGATTTTGACTTGGGCGGCTATCTCCTTTTATAGAGTTGAGGAAAGCTTGAATTAGGTTGACCTAGACACGTGGATGGCTCTCCTTGCTCCTTTATCCCGAGATTAGGTTAACAGAATTCAGTTTGGTAAATTGGCTAACGAGCTGTGACGTGGCAGTTTTCACTCCCAGCTTTGCTCCAGCATAGAGTTTGCTCCCTCAGGTCGCCCAGCAACATATTCTGCACAAAATAATCTCCAAAGCTTCCATTCTTCCAGATTGGTTAAAACATATAATATCTCTCTAAAAGCAACCCTATTAAGCACAAAAGACACACAAATCATGATAGAAATAAGGCCTAAATAACTCCCTTTTGGAGAGTTATCACACCCCCAAACTTGAACTATTGCGCGTCCCGAGCAATACTAACCAACCTTCCCTTCAAGAATTCAAAACGTTAGACAAAGCATAGCTTAATCAAAACAGATAATCCATCACTACCTTCAACCTTTACCTGAGCACTCTGCAAAACCAAGCTTTGCTGCAGCAAAATAATTCCTCCGGCATGGACAAATAATCACCACTTTTAACTCAATTCTAAGAACTTGCCACAACCTAGCTCTATTATCAGACATATTAAAACACATTTTCAAGGGGTTTATATTTTTGTTTTTCAGACTTAAAGCAGCCCTACAGTCATAAGCTCTTAAGCATGGGACGACCCACTTTATGGTGCAGTATACCCTTGCCTCAAACTTATCACCAACTAGGCTCAATACTCATTGTAAAGCTAAAAAATCCTTAGTTATTCCATCTCTTGCCCCTCAGAATGACAACATTTTATGATGAAGCTCACCTAAGTTCTGAGAGACAGAAAAACTGTTGGACTATCATTCATCCTTCAAAACTTTTGCTCCATGAATTTTCTCAGTAAAATTTTCAACAATCACTTTTTCAACAAATAATTTTTCATAATTTTTCACATTTCCTAGGTCACCTTTTGACGCGACGACAAACTGTGGGTATCACAAATGTCCCCGGTTACTCAATAACCTAACAAATTATTTAATGAAGGAGAGGAATGCTCGAGCAAAACAATTGGAGTAGCAAAAAGTCCCCCAAACTTGAATTATTCATTGTCCCCAATGAATCATTAAAATTTTAAATGACAACCCCCAAACTTAAATTTTTCTATCTGAATTTTAAAACTAAGCGTGGGACTAGACCTAAGCTTAAAGTGGATCACATAAGTCAACACTACCTCCAGAATTTTCTTTGCCGCAGCAACGACCAGGCCAGAGAAAATGCCCAAGCAAAAGGTTTCTGGAGATCAGAATACCTTGATCTAATTAAGCCTAGCCATTCCAAGCTTCAAAAATTCAGAAAGAGAATTAGTTAAGTTAGAGTTACTTCAACGCTTATGGAACAGAAATAACTTTGGAAATTTCATTAAAAGCATAGAAAAAGAAATTACATAAGCAGATATACTTTTTTTTAGCATCAGAAAAATTAAAAAGAAACAGAACAAAACAAGCAAACATAGAAAAAGATGTGGTCAGAAATGCTCGAGCAACAAAATTAATTCATCAAAAAGTTTGCTCGCCCAAATTTCCCTTCTTCAATCCTCCTGACCAGGATCTTCTTCTCCATCTCCTTCTCTCTCGACAGGCGGTGGCGGAATCCAGGGGTTCAATAAATCTTCAGGGAATGCTGGAAGGGCTGGAAATGGTTTGGAAAAATTCTCCTATAGCGCCTTCTTCAGATTGGCATCACGATTTCTAACATAGTTCCAGAAGGTTAAAGCTTGCCGCTCGGCAAACTCCTGCCTGCTGGCCGAAAGTGTGAGTTGTTCTAAAATCGTGTTGATGTCGTAGACCAGCCCACCCTGACGTGCCTCTTGCGTACGCTGAAGCCGTGCCAAGTTAGGCATGTCAATGATTCCCTTGTCAAATAATATCACATCTCCTTCATTCTCTGGAACCCCTGCTCGCTTGCAAAGCATGGTAATGGTATTCGGGAAAAACAGCTTCCCCACTTTCTTCTTCCAACATCCAGATATTTCATCAGCAATAATTTTTCCCACATCAATACTGAGAGACCTCAAAATAGCGAAAGCCAGAAGCACTCGTTCCCTAGAAACCGTCGAGTCATGAGTCGTTGGAAGCAGCCTTTGTTTGATAAATCCCATCCAAGCATTTGCTTCCCTCTTTAAATAGGCTGACTGGAACGTCCTTTTCTCTGTTTTCGAAAGCCGCCACTGCGCCCCTTCAATACCAACTTCCCTCACAGCGTCACTTAGCTGCTCATTCGATGGCGCTACAGCCATCTCATTATATGCTGCGTGGGGGAAAGTTCGAAGGTTGTACAGTGCGTTGATAGCACCAGGACTCCAGTCAACCACAATACCTCGAACAATCACCAGGAACCCTTCTTCTTTGTCGATATTTGCATAGAATTCACGCACTAACTGTGCGTTCACAGATTCAGGCTTTGAACAAAACCGTTCCCAACCGTGGTCTGCAATACCGGTCCTCAGAAAATGTGGAAGATCACCACTAAATCCCCTTTCAAACAGGAAGTCTCTTTTCAGCAACTCTGCATACTTTGCTCTGGCAAGATTGTTGACAAAGCGATCATACGGCAATTGTGACTCTTCTATTTCATCAGGTTCCTCCGATGCTGCAGCAACACTCTTGCCCCTGTCTGCCCTTTGCTTGCGCAATCTTTCTTCTTCAGCCTTTTTCTCTGCTTCCTCTCTTGCTTTATCATCGGCCTCCTTCTTCTCACGCTCTTCTCTTTCTGCATTCTCTCTTTCAGAACCAGTAGTTGGAGGCGAGGGGGTATCAGTTCAGACTACCTTAACACGGCCCGCTTTTCGCTTTATACGGCGGCGTTTGGGCACTTCCGGCATGATCACCTCCACCCGAGCCTCCCGTTCTTGCTCATTAACTTCCTCAGGTGCAACCTCTGCCTGTTCTTCTTGCACAACCTCGGCCTGCTTTTCTTGAACTTCCTCTGTAATTTCTTCTCGAACTTCCTCGGTATCTGTTTGCTCACCGCAAGCGTACGGGTCGTCACAAGTAATATAGTGATTTTGAGTATAGAGTATCGTCTCCACAGGGATTGGATTTATTCAATTAATTACCGCGAATAATCTTGCTTAGCTTTATTTAGAGAACAAAATCTAATGCCAAAAAGATAAAATAGACATAAACCTAATAAAAAGCAAAAGATAAATGGAGACACAATTTGGTGGGATAATTCTTAGAGGGGTTGATTTAATCAATTGGACCTTTAATGCTCAATCAATTAACTAATGTGGATTAACTAATCATTTGATTCATAAGTCTAGAAGCCTAATGACAAGGACTCTCCTGTCGGTCTCCTCCTATCTCATACCTTTCAATAAAGAATCTCCTTTCAGTCTCATCTTTATTTACTTAGTATGGCATTACGACCCTTCAGTACAACCTCTAACGTTATTTATTTTATCCCGTGTCACCCGGGTAAATAACCGTTAGTCATGCATTCAGTTCTAGTCTAAGCTTCTCTCCGTCGAGTTTCCACTTAGTAACGATTCCTTTAATCAGTGATCAGTTGATTAAAAGCATTACGGACAAAATGCACAAATGAACAATAATGACAATTAAACCAAATAAATTCATTAATCAAGCAAAGGTTCAACATATTAAATCAAACTCATAGAATTTAGGAATTAACTACTCATAATCACTAAAATTCAATAATTCCTAATCACAACAATTCTAGAAACTAAAACATAAAGGAAAAGGGAAGAGAAATGCTCATAAAAGTGTCGATCTCCTCGATCCCGCGCCGACCTCCATCGATCCCGAGCTCCAAAGATCTTCAACAAAGCTCCAAAACTCTCCCAAAAATCCCCAATTTTAGTGTGGATTCTAGAATGGGGTGAAAACCCACAAATTGGCACACAAAACATGGATGCAAATGGCCCCTTTTATAGGCTCCCAGCAGGCGTAGCGTCGAGACGCTACGTCACAGCGTCGCGACGCTCTGACGTCATCTTTTCTTGGGCTCCAAGACGTCGCAGCGTCGAGACGCTACCTAGACAGCGTCGCGACGCTATCGCGATTCTAGAACTCTCCACGCGGCTGCCTAGCGTCGAGACGCTCCAGGCTTAGCGTCTCGACGCTAGGCCCTGAATCTTCGATAATGGCCCGATTTTGACTCTATTTTTGGGCCTCCAACTTTCTTTTGGCCCAAATACTTCATGCAATGGGTTTTGGGCATTTTTCTTGACCCAACTTGATAATTTAAGCTTGAAATCCATGATTCTTGGGCTTCTAACTCATTCTTTTTAGGCTTTTGGACTTGGATCTTCAAGGTAATTCTTCAAAATGCTCAAGAAGTCTCCAAAAATCATCCAAATTCTCTCAAAATTCCGGTTTTGCTTCCTTAACTCGGTTTTCTGAAATTTAAACATAAAATAGCATTAAAGTACACAATTCATGCACAAAACTAGCTAAAATTAATAGGAAAATGATGACATTTTTGCATGTCATCAGTATCCGCAACACCTGGCTCATTCTGCTCTGGGTTTTGTTCTTCTTGTTCTTTCGGATCCTCTTCAACCACCGTGGCAGAAACATCTTCCACCACCTTCTCTACAACTTCTTGATCCTCAGCCCTCTGCTGTCTTCTTCTTCTTTTAGCTTCTTTTTCTTCTGGTGTCTTCTTCTTCTTCGCCTTTACTTTCGGTGCTTCGGGGGTCACGGGTACCTCTTCTTCCTCATTATCTCTCTCTTTTCTTGCTCTCGTTTTGGCCATGGAAGACTCAAAGTAATTTCTGTCGCACACAGAGAAAGAAAGAAGAATGCAAATGGCAAGGGATGAACAAGAAATTGAAGTGAGAAGAACTTACCGAAGGCTTAGGAATAAATAGAGCTGCAACAAATAAAATCGTAACCGAAAGATTTTGCCCTGTATTAAATGGATTTACCGTTCACATTTAATTTGCAAATCAAATCCACTAACGGTAAAAACTTGAATTTCAATCGCCCATGGTAAATAACTGCGTGCTGTCAACGGCTAAACCGTTGGATTATCCCTGCGCGACACGTGGCAACATCCATGCAATTTACCTGCCCACAGAAATTCAAAATCAAACGGTAAAAATAATTAATTCACAATAAAATCCTTTCCATCCGGACGGAAGATTTGCTTCAGCCATAACTTTGCCGCAACAACCTTCTGAACACAAGATTATTTTCCAGAAAAATCCCGGATACAAAACCAGGAAATTCAAATTTAACCGCTCAAATCAAATCTTATCTTTTATTTTTATTTGAAGCCGAATAAATCAAGAAAATCATTATTAAATCTAAACCTAAACAAAAATTCAAATAACTGAAAATAAATATAGAATTTAAAATCTAATTAAATCTAATAAGAAAATAAAACTAAACCAACTCGAATCTAAACTAATCAAATTAAATATCTAGTGAAAATAAAATAAAATCTACGGAATTTAAAAATAACCACAAATAGAGATAAATCTTGCAGAATTTAAAGCAATCAAATCCACTACAATTAGAATTAAAATTAAACCAAATCATAACAGCGAAAATAAAATCACAACAAATTCTGGGGGCTCAAAATTTTGCTCTGCAAACTGCTCCCGCAAAAATCATGCTCACTCAATCATCAACCAGCTCTAGGGAAGGATATTTCGACTGAAACTCCTCTCCCCAATAATGCTTGACACGCTATCCATTCACTTTGAATACTCTTCCATCTTTTTCATCTTGCAAAGTAATTGCTCCATGGGGGAAAACCTCAATCACCACAAACGGACCTGACCATTTGGATTTTAGTTTCCCAGGAAACAATTTCAATCTAGAATTATAAAGCAAAACTTTTTTACCTTTGACAAATTCTTTAGGCTTAATTTTCTTGTCATGCCACAACTTAGTCTTTTCTTTATACATTTTCACATTCTCATAAGAAAATTTGCGAAATTCCTCCAATTCGTTAAGCTGCAGCATTCTAATTGCTCCTGCACGACTCAGATCAAAGTTTAATTTCTTTAAAGCCCAAAACGTTTTATGCTCTAGCTCTAATGGTAAATGACAAGCTTTCCCATATACTAACCGATAGGGAGACATACCTAGAGGAGTCTTATAGGCTGTCCTATAAGCCCAAAGAGCCTCATCCAACCTAAAAGACCAATCCTTCCTAGATGGATGGACTACTTTTTCTAGAATTGATTTAATTTCCCTATTACTTATTTCAGCTTGACCATTAGCCTGTGGGTGATAGGGGGTAGCTATCCTATGCTTGATTCCATACTTAGCTAAAAGCTTAGTTAAGATATTATTAACAAAATGTGTACCCTCATCACTTACTAAAGCTCTAGGTGTCCCAAATCGCGCAAAGATGTGCGATTGGAGAAACCTTGAAACCGTCTTGGCATCACTCTGGTGGCATGCAATGGCCTCCACCCACTTGGACACGTAATCCACTGCCAATAAGATAAAAATATTACCATTAGAAGGGGGAAACGACCCCATAAAATCAATACCCCACACATCGAATAACTCCACTTCCAAAATGTAAGTAAGAGGCATTTCATCTCTGGGCCCTAAGTTTCCTCTCCTTTGGCAAGCATCACATTGCTTGTAGAACCAATGGGCATCCTTAAACAAGGTAGGCCAGAAGAATCCACAATGCAAAATCCTCATAGCTGTCCTCTGATCGCTGAAATGGCCTCCATACGGCGAAGAGTGACATTGCTCCAAGAATTTCCTTTGCTTCATCATCTGAAACACACCTACGAATAATACCATCAGAGCATTGCTTATACATAAATGGCTCATCCCAATAGAAAAATTTTGCATCATGCTTAAACTTTTTCTTCTGCCTCCAATCCATGTCAATAGGAGTGACTCCCTTCACCAAAAAGTTGGCAATATCAGCATACCAAGGGACATCCCTGACTACCTTTACTTGAATAGCAAAAAGCTGTTCATCCGAAAAATTATCTAAAATGGCAGATTGCTTCAGCAAAGATGATGATGGATCAAGACGAGACAAATGATCTGCAATGACATTCTCTGATCCCTTCTTATCCTTTATCTCCAAGTCGAACTCCTGCAATAATAAAACCCAACGAATTAGTCTAGGCTTTGCATCTTTCTTAGTCATTAAATACCTTATTGCTGCATGATCCGTGAACACCGTGACTTTGGATCCAACCAAATATGGCCAGAATTTCTCAAAGGCAAACACCATAGCTAACAACTTCTTTTCAGTAGTTGTGTAGTTGACTTGTGCCTCATTTAAAACCTTGCTTGCATAATATATAAGATGAACAAGTTTGCCCTGCTTTTGCCCTAGCATAGCACCTATCGCAGCATCACTCGCATCGCACATTACCTCAAATGGTAAATTCCAATTAGGTGCACAAAGAATGGGTGCTGAGATTAAAGCAGCCTTCAATGCTTCAAAAGCCTTCCTACAATCTGCATCAAAGTCAAAAACATGATGAGTACACAATAAGTTACAAAGAGGTTTACTAATTTTTGAAAAATCCTTTATAAACCTTCTATAAAATCCAGCATGACCTAAAAAACTCCGAATCCCCTTCACTGAATTCGGTGGTTCTAATCTTTCAATAACCTCAACTTTTGCTCTATCAACTTCTAGACCATTCTTAGAAATCCTATGACCTAACACTATGCCCTCCTTCACCATGAAGTGGCATTTCTCCCAATTGAGAACTAGATGGGTATCCTCACATCTTTTTAACACCTGACCTAAATTATCTAAACAACTCTGAAAAGGCCCTCCAAAAACTGAAAAATCGTCCATGAATACCTCAACAGTGGACTCAATCATATCAGAAAAATTGCTAACATACAGCGCTGAAATGTTGCTGGAGCATTGCAAAGGCCAAAAGGCATTCGCCTGAAAGCAAACGTCCCATAAGTGCAGGTGAAAGTGGTTTTTTCCTGATCCTCAGGAGCAATAGTAATCTGGTTATACCCAGAATAACCATCTAAGAAACAGTAGTAGGCCTGACCAGCCAACCTATCCAACATCTGGTCAATAAATGGCAGAGGGAAGTGGTCCTTACGGGTGGCTTTATTAAGCCTCCTGTAATCCATGCAAACCCTCCAACCAGTTACTGTCCTAGTTGGGATCAACTCATTGTCTTTATTGCTCACCACACTAACACCTCCTTTCTTAGGAACACATCGGACAGGGCTTACCCAATTGCTGTCTGCAATTGGATAAATGATGCCAGCATCCAACCATTTAATCACCTCCTTTTTAACCACTTCTTTCATTGCAGGGTTAAGCCTTCTTTGTTGCTCAATACTCCTAAAGTATGCCTCCTCTAGAGTGATTTTGTGCATACAAAAAGATGGGCTAATCCCCTGAATGTCAGCCAATGTCCAACCAATAGCCTTGCGGTATTGCTGCAGCAATTTTATTAAGGCCTCCTCATGCTCCAGCATTAAATCTGATGCAACAATAATAGGCAACGTCTCACCTTCCCCAAGATACACATACTTTAGATGATCCGACAAGGGCTTCAAATCTAAAGTAGGTGCCTCAATCAGGGATGGCTTAATCGGGGGAGCCTTTCTTTGACCTAAATCTAAAGACTCAAAAACATCCTCACACCTAAACAATTCTTTTTCATTTTTTCTTTCTAAAGGACAAACCTCTAAATCTTCTACACTAACCTCTCCATGATTTTCCAAATGCTTATTTGCCGAATCCCGAATTGTTGTCTCAACAATTGTGCTCTCCAGAATCCTAATGAAAGAGCAATCTTCCATCTCGTCTGGATACTTCATGGCCTTAAACACATTAAATTTTACTTCCTCATTACAGACTCTCATTGTTAATTCCCCTTTTTGAACATCTATTAACGCCCTACCAGTAGCCAAAAATGGACGTCCTAGAATAATTGGGACATCTTTGTCAGCCTCATAGTCTAAAATAATGAAATCAACAGGAAATATGAATTTATCCACTTTCACTAAGACATCCTCAATTTTACCCTCTGGATATGTGATAGACCTACCAGCTAGTTGGAGTGTGACTGTGGTAGGTCTAGCTTCACCAATACCTAGCTTCCGATAGACCGAAAGAGGCATAAGGTTAATGCTTGCACCTAAATCACAGAGTGTTCTACCTAACTCTTTTCCCCCTATAGACACAGGTATAGTAAATGATCCTGGATCCTTAGCCTTGGGTGGTAGCCCATTCTTAAGAATAGCACTACATTCCTCAGTAAGAGATACAGTTTCAAACTCACCTAACCTCTTCTTTTTAGTTAAAATATCCTTAAGAAATTTAGCATAATTAGGCATTTGCTCTATAGCTTCTACTAAGGGGATATTTATATGCAATTGCTTAAGAATCTCTAAAAACTTTTTAAATTGACCATCCTGATTCTTAGGCTTTTGCCTTTGTGGAAAAGGTAGAGGTGGTACATAAGGTGGGGGCGGCACATAAGGTGGTTCCACATCTGGAATAGAACCAGATGCTCCAGCATCTTTATTGCTGCCTTCAACACCCTGACCAGTCTCCAACTCTTTCTCAACAACAACATTTTTATCACCATTTTTTTCTACAGCTTGGGTTTTACTAGGCTCTACTCTTTCTTCCAGTGGCTTACCACTCCTAAGAGTCACTGCCTTTACCTGCTCCTTACCTTCCCTTTTAGGGTGTTCAGTATCTGAAGGTAGCTTCCCTTGAGGCCTTGCCTTCAGCTCATTAGCTAGCTGGCCCATTTGCAATTCCAGGGCTCTCATTGAAGCTTGATTACTTTGAATAGCGGCATCTGTGCGAGCCATATATTCTTTCATCATCGTCTCAAGAGAACTCTCTGCATTTTGCTGGGGCAAAGCCTGCTTATTTTGCTGGGGCAATACCTGTGCTTTAGCAAATCCTGACTGGTTCACTTTTTGTTGTGCTTGCGCATTGCTTCCTTGTCCTCCCCATGCGAAATTGGGGTGGTTACACCAACCTGGATTATAAAAGTTAGAATACGGGCTGTTCCTCTGATTACCTACAAAAAACACAGAAGCTGGATTCCTGGGGCAAAACTCGTAGTTGTGATCTTCACCACAATAGACACATGCCTCCGCTGCAACTTGATTCACCACTGCAGCAGGCTCCACAACTGGCGGCTGCTGATGACTAATCACTGTCACATTCTTAAGAGCGTTAGCAATCATTGCAAGATCAGCCCTAATGGTGGACACACCATCAACTTCTAATACACTCTTAACCTTTTTATTTGTGCCTCTAACATCCGACCACTGACAACTATTAGTAGATATTCTTTCTAAAATTTCATAGGCTTCGTTAAAAGTCTTTGCCAAAAGGGCCCCTCCAGCCGAAGCATCAACCATACCTTGAGTTACCGCGTTTAATCCATTGTAAAATGTTTCCATTTGGATACAATGTGGTAAGCCATGGTGGGGACACTTTCGCAAAAGCTCCTTAAACCTCTCCCAAGCCTCACTAAAAGTCTCATCTTCAAGTTGCCTAAACCCTACTATTTCACTCCTTAATTTAGAATTTCTATTAGGTGTGAAATATTTACTCAAAAATTTTTCTGCTAACTCATTCCATGTCCTAATTGATCCTGGAGCAAAAGAGTTTAACCATGCCTTCGCCTCATCTCTAAGAGAATACGGGAACAAAGTTAATCTAAGGGCATCTCTAGGCACTCCTTGAATTACAAAAGAATCACTAACTCCTAGAAAAGACTTAAGATGTAAATGAGGGTCTTCAGATGAAAAACCATGGAACTGACCCACGGTTTGCAACATCTGAAACATTACCGATTTCATTTCAAAATTTGCTGCCTCAATGTGAGGACGTGCAATCCCTGGATTTAACTCATCAAACATTGGAAAAGCATACGCTCGAATGGCTCTGGCCCTATCGTTCGCTACCAAGATAGGATTCTCAGCTTGATTATTTTGCTGTCCATTTTGCTCCAGCGGCTGGTTTTGCTGCAGCACACGATTCTGCTGGGGATCAGCTGGATCTTCTGGACCCTGCGGGGGACGCGGCACGTCAGCCATTTGATTTTGCTGTCTACGTTGCTCTCTCCTTCTTATCCTGAATGTCCTCTCGATTTCTGGATCAAGCTCGAACCTCACCCCAGGCGGATCGTTCATGCACCAAACTCACGCCTGCAAAAACAAAAGAAACAATCAAAAAGTTCTAGCACCAAACCACTAAAACACATACACAAAACAGATCAGATAAAAACTTATTCAAGTCCCCGGCAATGGCGCCAAAAACTTGTTGGGTTCCTAGAGTGAGTAAAAATATGGTATAAAAGGACTCTAGAACTCTGTGCAAGTATACACAGTCCGCAGCAAGTAATAAGTATTATCAATCCAAGGCCTGAACTAGCTTCCACTTTATCTATTTTGTATAACTCTTTAATGGTTTCAAATATGGTAAAAAATGATTGGTTTTTATAAGAATAATGTTGAAGCAAAAGAAATGACAGAACAGAAAGTAAACGGATAGGCAGAAAGATTAGAAACAGGCGCTGGTTAGGCTTTAGTAATTGTTTTAAAAGATGCTCTAGCAATATTATTGATCATGCAACTCTCGCAGTATTATTAGCGGATTCCTCCCGGAACTCCGGATTTTTTGCAATGTGTTTCAACCCCAATGAAGTACGACCGATCAAGCACTAGGCAACTGGCTATCCCTAGCTCAGTCACTGGCGTTCACCAATACACAATGATCGTAGTGTGATTAATCGCCACACACTCTCTAAATCATCCCTGAAACTAGAGAGAGGTATTCATACCGGCTGGCCAAGCGGGCATAAAATAGAAATGAACACAACAATTAATCAAGATGCATAGAATCAATATTTATTACTAGAAATTAAGCACGACAATTACATGTTCCTAACCAACGCCTAAGCTACTTAGTTCATAAGATGCATGGAAACACACGTTACAATCTGAGCAAGCACATCCATAATCACAAGATAATAAAAGAAAATATTAATCTCCTTGATCAGCTTGTGAATGATGGTTTTCTTGATGGTCTCCAATCTCCCTCTTCTATTCGGCTCCCAAAAGTGGAAATGAGAGTGAACTCGTCCCCAAAAGTGGAATGATTTTGACTTGGGCGGCTATCTCCTTTTATAGAGTTGAGGAAAGCTTGAATTAGGTTGACCTAGACACGTGGATGGCTCTCCTTGCTCCTTTATCCCGAGATTAGGTTAACAGAATTTAGTTTGGTAAATTGGCTAACGAGTTGTGACGTGGCAGTTTTCACTCCCAGCTTTGCTCCAGCACAGAGTTTGCTCCCTCAGGTCGCCCAGTAACATATTCTGCACAAAATAATCTCCAAAGCTTCCATTCTTCCAGATGGGTTAAAACATATAATATCTCTCTAAAAGCAACCCTATTAAGCACAAAAGACACACAAATCATGATAGAAATAAGGCATAAATAACTCTCTTTTGGAGAGTTATCAGTACCATTAAAATTGTTAAAGGTGCCATTGTCAAAGCTAAAGGGATCTTGCATAATGGTCTGTATGTCTTGAGTGGAAACACTGTGGTAGGGTCTACTGCAATAGCTACTGTTATAGATCAGAAGCAATCAAAATTATGGCATGCTAGATTAGGACATATGAGTGAAAGAGGTTTAAAAGAGTTATCAAAACAGGGGCTGATTGGTAAATTTGTTGTGTCATCCTTAGATGTCTGTGAGCACTGTATATATGGGAAGTCCACGAGAGTGTATTTTGGTAAAGGGCAACATAACTCAAAGAAAATACTTGATTATGTGCATGCTGACCTTTGGGGACCCGAAAAGACACCAACCATGGGAGGAGCTAGATACTTTCTGTGTATTGTAGATGACTTCTCCAGAAAAGTGTGGACCTATCTTTTAAAAACAAAATATGAAACCTTTAAAACATTTATCCAGTGGAAGACTTTGGTTGAAAAGCAAACTTAAAGAAAAGTTAAATGTCTTAGAACGGATAACGGTTTAGAGTTTCTAAGCAATGAATTTAAAGAGTTCTGTAAAACTGAAGGGATATTAAGACATTTGACAGTGCGTGGGACTCCACAACAGAACGGTTTGGCCGAGCGTATGAATAGAACTCTTTTAGAAAAAGTGAGGTGCTTAATGTCGAATGCTTTCTTACCTAAAAAGTTTTGGGGTGAAGCTCTTATGACTTCAACTTACCTGATAAATAGGAGTCCATCTACTGCTATTGATTTTAAAACTCCTATTGAAAAATGGTCTAATCATCCACCTGATTTAAGCAATTTAAGAACCTCTGGCTGCTTAGCTTATGCTCATTCCAAAGAGGGGAAATTAGAACATAGGGCCAAGAAATATTTGTTTTTAGGATATCCTTCAGGTATTAAAGGTTATAGACTATGGTGCATTGAAAAATGTGAAGAAAAATGCATTATAAGCCGAGATGTAACCTTTGATGAGACTGTAATTGCCTTGGAAAATAACCTTGAAACTGAGAATATTGTGAATAACAATCAAACCTATGAAATGGAGTTGGAGTTATCACACAATACGACAGCAGTAGGTACTGAGGTTATTGAACAAGAAAATGAAACTGTTGAACAAACTGAAATTCAATCTGTGGTAGAGCAACCAGTAAATACTCAACCTGAAACAGAATCATTGCAAAATTACAGTCTTACCCGAGATAGGCAGAGGAGGGAAATTAGAAGACCAGCTAGATATGCAAGTGCTGATATTGTTCATTATGCACTGTGTACCGAAATGAACTCAGCAGATGAAGAGCCACTTACTTATAATGAAGCTATTAACTCTAATAACAGTGATAAATGGAAAGAAGCTATGCAAGAGGAAATGAATTCTTTGCTTAAAAATAATACCTGGGAACTAGTTAAAAGACCTTTGAATCAAAAATTGGTTGGATGTAAATGGATTTTTAAGGTGAAGCAAAGTGTAGATCCTTCACAACCAATAAGGTATAAAGCAAGGTTAGTAGCAAAGGAGTTTACCCAAAAAGAAGGAGTGGATTATGGAGAAATTTTCTCACCAGTTGTTAGGCACTCCTCTATAAGAATCTTGTTGTCCCTTGTGACTGTTTTTGGTCTAGAACTTGACCAATTAGATGTCAAAACAGCTTTTCTTGTGGTTTTACAAGAAGTAGCCTTGACCATTGTGTGTACTTTAAACATGCTAAGAATCATGCCTCTATCTATCTCTTATTGTATGTAGATGACATGTTGCTTGCATCCTCTGATAAGCATGAGATAGATAAGTTAAAAGACACATTAAAAGGTGTTTTTGATATGAAGGATTTGGGAGAAGTAAGAAGAATTCTGGGTATTGATATTAAAAGGGATAAACTGAATGGCACACTGTTTTTATCTCAAGATGTATATGCTACTAAAATGCTGAATAGATATGGTATGATGAACTGTAAGCCTGTGAATGTCCCCTTAGGAAATCACTTTAAACTGTCCCTTGAACATTCACCTAAAACTGAGGAGGAAGAGGCTGAAATGAAGCAAATACCATATGCGAATGCAGTAGGAAGTCTTATGTATTTGATGGTATGCACAAGACCTGATTTGGCATATGCTTTGAGTGTGGTAAGTAGATTCATGTCATGCCCTGGTAAGTATCAGTGGTCTGTTGTAAAGTGGTTACTGAGGTATGTAAAAGGTACAAAAACTCATGGTCTGAAGTATTCAAAATCTAACTTACTAAAAACAAAACTTTTAGGCTTTGTTGATGCAGATTATGCAGGTGATAGGGACCGGAGAAGATCTCTTTCTGGTCTTGTATTCTCATTGTTTGGCAACACTATCAGCTGGAGAGCAAGCTTGCAATTGGTAGTTGCTCTTTCAACTACAGAATCAGAGTACATGGCCTTGACTGAGGCATTTAAAGAGGCGCTGTGGCTATATGAATTGATTGAGGAACTTGGAGTCAACTTAGAAGGAAGTGCTACAATCTCTTGTGATAGCCAAAGCGCAATGTACCTGTCGAAGAACCAAACATATCACGAGAGAACCAAACATATTGACATTCGGTTCCATTTTATTCGTGATATAGTTGAAGAAGGGAAAGTGAAGCTTGAGAAGATTCATACTGATAATAATGCAGCTGATGCTTTGACAAAAGTCCTACCTGCAAAGAAATTTGAGAGTTGTCTTACAACTCTCAACATTGTTGCTGAATGAAGGATGATTAAAGAGGCCAGGACTCCACTAGATTAATCTTTGTGAGGAGCAGACTGTTATCTGTCAAGGGTGAAGAATTGTTATATTTTTTGCCAGCTAATCAGTCAACTCTTCTCTGTGAATGAAGTCCATATGAACACTCATACAACTCAGAATTAGTAAAGCCAACTCAGCAAACCAAATACCCATCATTACGGTTTGGGTATGAATATGGGTACTGCATCGTTTAGTCTGTTACCCGAGAATATTAGTTTGTTAGAAAGAAGGGCTTTATTGTGTGCTTCCTGTATTACTCAATTTTTGAGAGATTGGTCTATAAAATCTCCAGGATTGAGAGGGGCTCGATGGGAGTGTGTGAGAGCTGAGACCAAGAGAGTGTCTGTGTGAGAGAGAGTCTTCACTGTGAGTGTGAATTCTGTAATAGAGAGAGAGAGAGGGGCTGGGTATCATCTTGTATTGTGCGATAGTTCTCTGTGATAGAGATATTGTAATTGAAGCTGTGGATGCTTGCTGTGTTTGAAGATGATCGCTATTGTAATGCTCCTGAATTTAGTGGATAGCCTCAAGTGGATGTAGATCAACTTTTTCGGATCGAACCACTATAAGTCCTCTGTGCCATTATCTCTTCTCTACTCCTGCTCTGTTTTTCCCGATTGATTGTGTTCTGGTTTAGTTGATTGTTATATCGACTGTTGCATCAGCTGTTTGTTGTTCGTGTTGTCTGTGATCTTATTGGTAAATTGTTTTTAACAAAGCACATGCTATTTTAGATACCATAGCCACAAATAACCGACATTGGGGAAAGAATGAAACTACCATTTTGAAGAATCCAGTGAAAGTTGTGGATACGGAAGCAAATTCTACCATGCAAGCTCAGATCAATGCTATTCATAACATGATGAAGAACTTGACCATCGGAAATCAAGAAAATATTGCTCCCACGAATGCTATCTCTTCTCCATGTTGTGATATTTGTAATGAGAATCATATTACAGACAATTGTTGATCGGGACTTGTCGAGGGTCCCGACCAAATGAATTTATAGTTCCACGACACTAGCCTACTTGCAGTAATAGTGGTCAGGGTCGAACACAGGGAAGGGGATTGTAGCGGATCACAGGCTTTTATGCTAAAGAGCAGGGGGGATTTTTATATATGAGAAAAAGGGAAAGGAAAACAAAGAACAGAAATAAAAATAGACAAGATAAGCAAAAAGACAGATAAAATAGAAAATAGTGCTAGAAGGGTAGATAAAAAAAATGAGAGAAAATCATTGGATTCAAGGGGTTCGTTGGATTGATTGATTAGTCGTTTCATTACTTGCTCTAAAAGTTAATTTTACACAATTTCTACAAACCCGACATGCTTCTTGGTAGATCGAATTCTGCATCCTCCTTACCTGTGCTAACAAACTAATTAACCTGTTACCCCATGTGATTAATTAATTGATTAATATAATATTGCACCCACTACCTCTCATGCTTTAGACTGCTAGTCCACGAATCTAATCTAACTAACCGAATAAATAACCTGTTAGCCCATGTGATTATTTATCGAATTAGTTGCATTACGAACAAGGGTCCGGAATTGTAAATTGAATTCAAGAAAATGAATTCCAAGATTAATTTAACAACTTCTCCATGCATCCTAGGTTCTATCAAGCGAGCTATGCAAGTTCGTATAGAAAAGTGCAAATGAATGATTCAAACCTAGTGGCTATCTCATATAACTGATAGATTGCCTAAGAAAGCATTCAAAGACAATGGTTTAAACAGGAAAACATGGATGAACATAGAAATAGTGCAGAATTATATAAGTTCTAGCAAGCTCAAGCAAGAGAAATAATCAATGCAATCCAACTACATCCCAAGAATACAATGAAAAGAAACTTAAGCTAGCATAATGGAAAGGTACAAGGCTAAACTAATTAAGAAATACATCCTAATCAGTCCGGGAGTCAGAAACAAAGAAATACATAAGGGAAACGTGCTGAATACAGAGAAAATCGAAAATTCTAACCTAACGGCAGACTAAACTGAAGGAGTGCATGACACTCAAACGAAAGCGATTACGGATCTTGGGCATTTAATTACATTAATTTTATTAAGGAAAAACATGCTTAAAACGCCCGAAAAAAGAGCATACGGAAATCATACCTTTGGAGCACGAATTCGAGCGTTTCTTTGGTTGATTCTCAGCACGATCGAGTCGTGGACGACCACCGAGATCTTCCCCGCTCTTCTCCGGCCTTAGAACAAGTTGGTGGGAGCTAGAGAGTGATGAATTTTGAAGAGAAAATTTGAGACAGAAATGGGTTTCTATGCCATGTGAGTTCTCGGTTTTTGAAAGCTTTTCCTTCATCTTAGCTACAGCAAGCTTATCGCCCACATTTCAGCTCCTTTTCTCATCTTTTAAAGACAAGAAACATGCAGCCAAATACCATGAAAGGAAGACAACTCATGTCAATTGCAAGAGGTGGAGATTTGGTGGCAACTTGTAGATTTTTCTCATGGGCTTTAATAAAGAAAAAATTGAAATTGAAATATCAATTTCCTAACTTTCCTTGTAATTAAAATTAATACAAAACTATTAATTATAAGTAAATAATTAATTAAGGATCTTAATTAATTAGTTTTAATTTAATATCAAATATTAAATTAAACTATTCCACCGATATCTCTAAAACCGATTAATTGAATATGAATCCCTATTCAAATTCAAACCGAAAAATGTATTGAATACATGTTTGAAATATTTAAATCATGTTTAAATATGTCAAACTCTCTCTAATTTAGTTTAATCCAAATTAAACTTATATGTTAAATTATATCGAATATAATTAACAATATCTCCCTCAATTGAATTTGAACGCTTTCAAATTCTCTTCATCACATTATTCTAAGGTTCAGTCCGTTTGAGCTAGCAGGGGGACCTAATGGACCTACAGATCATGGGCTCCAATGATCCGACATTAACCGGTTGAACTCTTTCAATCCTAGTTAATCAACATTCGTTAACTAACGGGACACTCCACTATAGCCCGTAGCTGAACTCCCTTCACTGTAGATATATTTATGTCCACCCGATATAACCATGATTAGTAAGTCAACCCTTCACAGGTTGTTCATGACTATAGCTAGGTCTAAAGTCCGTTTTACCCCTATAGCATTTTTGTTCCTTAAGCCTCCACTGAGTCCCTAATGATTAATTAGTTTGTGGTCCCACCACTAAACCTAAATCCTCTCGGGCCAATGAGAGGGCGGTGCACCTTTGTTCACGTCCCGGAGTCAGCGCTTAAGGGAACAACCTCTCTACTCTCCCTAAAGACGGGTAGGAGTGAATTCCATCTTGCAGGACTATGTCCCCAGCTATCTACCCGGTCTTATCCCTAAAATGGTAGGCTTATTGAGCGGCGCTGATGGGCCACTCTCACCCATGCAAATCAAATGATAATTTCGAATAATCAGGAGTTCATAGTTAGCTCAGGATTAAGATCGAGTTACCTAGGTCATCGCTTGAAATATGTCAGTTTCACAGTAAACGGCGTTATAAAGTGAAAGTGACTTATTTCGCAGTATGGTCTTATGCAAACTTCTTTTGCATAGGACGCCCCCACTCACATGTCTCTACATGAATGATTTAGGATCACATCGTTTGTACTTAAAACAAAGTGGGTCGCGTCACATAGTTTTTCCTAGGATAAGGTTTCCAGTCTTATCCCTATACTATAGACCGTTTAGGCTATCACTCAAACTCGATCCACTTTTATGTCACTACATAAAGTTCGAGTGTTTCATATCATAGCCACGGGTTCTAGTTTATCGGATTTTGGTTAATACATAAGTGAAAACAACTATTCAATAACAAGAAATTGAATAACCTCGATAACGCTTTATCGATTATAATTGACTTTGTTACATTTACTATCCACGAGTTTTAGGACATAAAACCCAACAAACTCCCACTTGGGCTAAAACTCTAGTGGGTTGTATAATAATCCAGAACCATAGTGGGTTTTGAAATACAATAAACTAGGGCATCTCGTGTACCCATTACATATCTCCCACTTGCCCTAGATTATCCTTTGTACATTACTCGTAGACCTAGACTATCTAATTGTCCCTCGAACACTGTTAGTCGTGAGGGCCTTCGTAAATGGATCAACAATATTTTACTCTGAGGATATCCTTGTGACAATCACATCCCCTCTGTACATGATCTTTTAGATGAGATGTACGTTTGTGTTCTATACATTCGCCTCATATTTTGGAATAACTTTCCAAATAAACTTCCTAAGTCCTATGATGTGGAATTTTCCTTAATGCAAGCGCACGGGTCAAGTAATAATAAAGTGTTCGTATAAACGAGTGTCGTCCTCTGGATTGGACTTTTAAGCAAATCAAGTATTGTGAATTATCTTGCTCAATTTTATTTAGGGATCAAAAAGTAGTGAGTGAATGATATGAAAACTAAATCAAAGCAAGTAAAAAGTGGAAATTCAATTGGAAAAACACTTAGGGAATTGATTTTGTCGATTTAGTCTAGGATTGATTTTAAGGAGTAAGTTATTATGCACAATGGAATTATGAGCCTAAGACCCTTCAATCACAACTGCCTCTCCCGAGTATAATTGATTCTCATGCAAATTAATCTACTTGATATCCCTATCTAAGTTTATTAACATGCAAGGCAATGAGATCTTTTGACCAATTCTAAAGTTAATCTAAAACCGTCACGAATTAGAAAATAAACCTTAGTCATGCAATCTTGAGTAAGTTTACATTTAATCCCCTCTTCCGAGCAAGAATAAAAACTCAAATCATTCAACTAATGGCCAATTAATTGAAAGCATTAAATCAAGATTGCAACATAATAACCATTGCACAACTTAAACCATAAATCAATCCATAAACAAAATCAACTACATCAATCCCTAAGCTACAAGTTTAGCTACTCATGAATGAAATTACCAGCTCAACTAAACATAACAAAGCCATAAATCTAGCTAGAGAAAAGGAAAGGGAAAAGAAAACTCAATGTAGGCCGAGACCGAACGTCCCCGTCACGATCCCCACGAACAATGGGTTGATTTCTGCTTTTTTCCCTCTTGCTCAGCCTCAATCCTCTGTTTTCTCCTCTGTTTTACGGTCCCAAAAGTGTCCAAAAGAATCCCCCCAAAACCTAGCCGAAAAGAAGCTTATATTCTGTTTTTTTCGTCATAGCGTCGAGACGCTGTCAAGACAGCGTCTCGACGCTGCCTTCAAAACGCGCGTTTCTGGAAAGGAAAACTCGCAGCGTCGAGACGTTAAGGTCGCAGCGTCGAGACGCTGTAACCTTTTAGCGCCTATTCAGATATGGAATGCCAGCGTCGAGACACTCAAGAGCTAGCGTCTCGACGCTAGCCTGCAGTTGACCCTACTTTGACTTTTCCTTCTTTGATTCTCTTTGGTTCTTTTGCAACTTTTCACGTCCCGAGCACCCGATTAACTCCAATATCGCGCTTTAGCTCCAATCAACCATTTCCCACAAAATAAACAAATAAGTGCAATAAAATGGCCAATAAATCATCAAAGACTAGCTAAATTAATTAGGGAAAACTAGCTAGCTATGCTCGCTATCATCCTACAGACTCTGAGATTGCTTCATTAGCAGCAATACAAATGGCTTTCAAGATAAAGTCTGTAATGCATCCTAACTTGATGTTACCCCATTCTATAGCTCCCTATTAAGGGTGAATTCTATGGCCGATGTAGAATTCCTCGAACCTTTATCTGTGTACTAATCAGAAACAATGTATCCTATGAGGATCAGATCCTCAGCACCATACACGAGCTTATAATTCCTCGTTCTCCTAATGATACTTGAGGACATTTTGTACTGCAGTCCAACGACCTTACCTTGGACTAAATTAGTATCTACTGACATTCCCTACTGCATACCATATGCCAAGCCTGACAACTGATTGTCGAGGCACGAGGAATCCGTCTCAAATCCTCAACCTTCTAAGGCGTCTCAGGACACTGCTCCTGTGACTAATGAATTCCATGACGGATAGGTAACAAACCATTCCTGGAATTCTAATCTTATATCTAACTAACACTTTTGTCCATATAAGATATTTGAGACAGAGCTAGCGATCTTGTTCTTGTGATTCCGAACGGGTTGGATTCTAAAAAAAAACTAAGTCTTTCCAAATTTATTATTTGGAACTAGGCCGCTTACTTTTAAATGTCAGTTTTGATAAACTACGTCATTCCCAATGAGTAGGATATCATTCACATATAATACTAAGAAAAAACTACGACTCTAAATGACGATAGTCTTGTCGACATAAGGCCCATTAATATTCTGGTCAAAACTATAAGATTTAATCATGCATTAAACCTTATATTCCAGGATCGAAACTTTCAGTTCAATCTATAAATGGATCGACAAAGTTCGCAAACCTTTTACTCTAGATCCTAGACTATGAACTCTTCTAGTCAATACCAGACGGAATTGAAGTACACATACTCCATTTTAAAGTTCATAGCTTTGACTCAATAGTCTTTATCCATGTCATCCATTGCCTAATTAAAGGTTAGTGGATTGTCATCAGGTATGACAATGAGAGTTTCAGAAAAACTCAAATAGTATTCATTAGGTTGATTAACAACCCTCCCACTACGTTGAGGCTCTCCCAACAATTGAGAAGGACAAGACTGACTTAATGTGCCAGCTCGATCAACAACCCTTTGTTGAAGGATTAGCTCGATCAACAATCTTTTTTGATACACTTTGTAGCTTCAACTAGATAACTTACTTTAACACTATCTAACTGTGTGGTTTGTGATCTCTAATGTGGTTTTCTTTTAAGAAAGCATACATTTGCCCATACAAATATTTTCTCTTGAACAAAGAAGCAACCATAACTCGTTTCTTTTGGAATAACCTACAAATAGGTATATTGTTGAATAAGGTTATAGTTCCTTCGGGTTTGTCTCAAACATAAATGTAGGACAACCCTAGGTTCTGAAACGACATAAACACTCTTTATGCTCTTTTCAGAGTTCAAACGATGTTTCAAAAAAAATTTCTTTTGAGAGAACCATATTCGTATTTTAAACTGCAGTCTTTACTGCATATTCCAAAACGAGTTTAGGCAACTCATTATTGAATGAACCATGTCAAACAAGGTTCTGTTTCTCCTTACCGATACATCACTCTACCATGATGTACTAGGTGTTGAGAGTTTAGGACGTACTTTCATGTTCTATCAAATAGAGCTGGAATTTCGTGTCCATATACTCTCTACATCAATCATATCGAAGTATCCTTATTGCTTTACCTAATTTGGTTCGTAACCTCGGCGTTATACTACCTGAACTTTTCAAGAGTTCGGACTCATGACGCATTAGGTATAGTTAATGCACCTTGAACAATTATCAGTCAAACTGATGAAATATTCATACCCTGTTTGAACTTTAGTATTCATTTGACCTCGGGGATCAGAAAGCATTAGCTCTAAGGGTTCCTTTTGGCACGATAATCTTTTTCTAGTAAAAGGTTTATCTAAGTCATCTTACTCTTAAGGAATGACTTTGAGGTAATGAGTTATCTTCTAACTTGTTTAGAAGTTCATTTTGGGCCAATGTTTAATCCTATTGGAGTTTAATATGGCCTATCCTCAAGTGCCAAATAGAGGTACTTTAGAGAAACTATTTGCCTTATGTTTGAGTCTAAATGATTTAAATGTCTCATAATTTAAAATCGCTCTAGACTCTATCGGTCTTAAAACATATGTGTTATTCTTCATGTTTGCAGAACAAATATCGACATCCTTTTGGAATGAACGATTCATACACAAACGGTAACAAAATAGCCTTGTTCTGGCAAACAAGATATATAAATCAAAATTTCCTTTCAATCTTAGGAACTATGTACATTAAATAATATGTACCGTTCCTGAGAGAAGAATAACTTTATGTCTCCCACTGCCATAGCCGAGATGAACTCTTCTATTTCAATTCAAATAGTTATCTTAACTAGTTCACAGCTAGTGCCTAAAACTCATTCCTAGAGAAGAACATACGTGATTAGTGAATCCTGAACCAAGTATCCAGGTTGAATCACTAAGTACATTCTCAAAACGAACAAATCTCATATTTAGAGTCTTGAGTTATGTTCTAATTGGCTAAGCAGTTTATGAACATTTCGAGGATGACATTGTGAGGACATTCCTCCTTTTAAGACCGTTTTCAAATCACTTACCACAATCTCAGTGTTTTAAGTTTGTATGTTTTATACCATTAACTAATTTGGCGTATTGACGAGGCATTTATAGAACTTACATTTATTGCCGAAAACAAACAAATAAACTTTAAATTTGTTGTTTAATATTTAACCCATTTACCTAATCCAATCAATTTAGCAAAAGCAATTAAGCACCCTATGAATCTTAATTCTCTTGCAACAATACTTCAAAGGTTTAGAGCAACAACCACTGAGGGGTGATCAACTACTCCTCCTTTGAACCGAGACATTCTCGACCAAACTCTAACACCAGAATAACTCTTTATTAAGTTAGCATCGTAAGTGTAACCCACCATCTTTCAGATTCCCGAGGTCCGCCCCAACAAGCTATGATTAAGAAAGACAATGTTGGAGCAAAACCTAAGAAACCCTATCCATTATGGAATTCGCCCTGCTACCCCATACTTAAGCCCTCTGAAAAGTATGAGATTTCAGAACGTACCAATGGAGGAGATCGTAGGATGTGTTGACACACTTCCTGCTCCCACTTACTATAAACACTCTCTCCGTTCATCTTGGTATTGAATCACACAAACACCTTCCGAAGGGAGGTCACTTCCAGGGTGACACGAGGCCGAGCATGATTCTCACGATGTGAACTATCTGGAGATACGTGGGAATAAAAACTCGATATGATACATCTCATTTTTATACTTTTCCTCCCAGTAAGTATTTTAATAATTAGGGTCTATTTTACTTAGGTAAATTCCAGCTAAATGAATCTTTCTAAGTTTATGCCTTATATTTAACTTTTTAAAATAAGGTCTTTACTCTAATGTCTAGGCGAATTAAACCCTTTTAATTTCCTAGTGACATTGCATGCTAATAAGACCATGGTTAATTCAACTCAGGTTCCGTATTACTGGGAGAGTTCCCTTATAAGCATAGCCTTATATCCTACTTAATAAATTTTAACTCTATTAAAATACTAAGTAGGACATTTTTCTAATCCTATTAGAAAAGTGATCTTAGGTCTAATTGATTTTAAAGGTTTTTAAAATAATTCATGCTACCTAAGAACCTATGTTGGCATGCAACTCTTTGTTATAGGTTTGACGGTTTCTATTCATTAACCTTATAACTATTATAACTTTTAATGAATTAATTCTATAACATTCTTCTTATGGTGATGAAAGCATATAACAATCAAAATTCAAGTTATATATAAAACACCATTCACAAAGCATAAATATTTTGAAACAACCTATGCCTAGGTGATTTCTAATGGCATAACTATTACGCTATGATGTCTAGGTGATAAAACCTCACATCGCTCACGCATGCTCATAAAACTGGGTTAACCTAACTCAAGTACCGACTCGATGCCCAGGTATGAGGTGTTTCGTAAACCGTCATCTTAAATCCCTCCAGCCTTAGACAACATCTTGTCGGGTGAGTTCTCTTTTAACCTTAGCTTTACAAGATATCGACCTATTCTATGCGAATCATTCGAGATTTGGATTTCATTAACCCTAAGTGAACATGCATTTATCTTTGTTATAGGTTTTAACGTCTATCTCAATTTGTATAACACTTTATAATATAGACAACCTATAACATTCATCTATGCTAAGAGCATAGATGGTTTCATGTTGCATGCTTGTTCGTTTTCGTTTATTAATATAACGCTTATATTGAAATATCCATAAACGAAAAATTAAGCTCGTGGGAGGTGAATCACGTTTATATACAAATATGGGTCTTGCTTTGGTACTGCCAATCCTAAAAAGAAATAAAATAACTAACATGAATCAAAAGCAACCTATCAAAATAAACTGAACTAAGAAAAAGAAATAACCGAAAGCAATAAACTTATTCGTTGCAAATGTTTAAGGTCGTTTGCTCGACCAGATTCTCCTCACTTCTCATCCAAAATCAACCTCTTTAATTTTGAGGACATCCTTTTTCTTCCTCTTCTTTTTGATCAGCTCTTGCACAGATAAATTAAACTTGCACACGATGTGCACAACATAAGAAAATTCAAATCAATCACAAGTCATCCCCAACATAGAAATCAAAAAACTTTTATTTTGAGCAACAGATTGGTCGGCTGTTGGAATTAAAAATCTAACTCATGCAATTCAAGACTAATAAGCTCAGGGGAAATAGAAATTGACATAGAATCAACCGAAGCTAATTCATCAACTATTTCCATCTCTCCTATAATGCAAGGGGAATCACATGAATCAGACTCAGAGTATCAAGAAGGCTCAAGATCAAACTTACTGACGTCATCATACTTACCTTCTTGCTGTTGCTCAGAATCTTGGCTAATCAAGAAATGGGAAGGATTTACCTTTTTTGTTTGCCATATGATGAGTCCAACGTACGCTGCAAAACTCAAAATAATCTCTCTAGCCTCACTGGGTATTTTGTCCAGAGCATCACCACCACTCGCTATATCAAGCATCCTCCTGTCGTCGGGTGCCAGTCCCTCAATGAACTGCAGAAGCAAGGACTCCTTGGATAATGGACGATGAGGAAGCACACATAAGCCATTGAAACGATACCAATACTTATGAATTTTTTCTTGCTTAGGTGACGTATATGATTTCTCTAGTGACTTCTAGGTCTCCGAGAGATGGGAGATGACTCGAATCAGGAGCTACTAGGCCTTGCATCATGCGCTCGGCCATGGTACTCAAATTACCATGCCGAGGTTATGTTGATTTCATCGTTAAGCCCTACAAAAAGAAAACGAAAAGCACAAAAACCCAAAACCAATAGAAATGCGCCCTTCCCCAACAACGACGCCAAATTTGATCGGGACTTGTCAAGGGTCCTGGCCAAATGAATATATAGTTCCACGACACTAGACTACTTGCAGTAATTGTGGTCGGGGTCGAACACAGGGAAGAGAATTCTAGCGGATCACGGGCTTTTGTGCTAAAGAGCAGGGGGATTTTTATATATGAGAAAAAGGGAAAGGAAAACAAAGTACAAAAATAAAAATAGACCAGATATGAAAAAGACAGATAAAATAGAAAATAGAGCTAGAAGGGAAGATAAAAAAAATGCGAGAAAAATCATTGGATTCAAGGGGTTTGTTGGATTGATTGATTAGTCGGTTTCATTGCTTGCTCTAAAAGTTAATTTTACACAATTTCTACGAACCCAACATGCTTCTTGGTAGATCGGATTATGCATCCTCCTTACCTGTGCTAACAACCTAATTAACCCGTTAGCTCGTGTGATTAATTAATTGATTAATATAATATTGCTCCCGCTACCCCTCATGCTTTAGATCGCTAGCCCATGAATCTAATCTAACTAACCGAATAAACAACCCATTAGCCCACGTAATTATTTACCGAGTTAGTTGCATTACGAACAAGGGTCTAGAATTGTAAATTGAAATCAAGAAAATAAATTCCTAGACTAATTTAACAACTTCTCCATGCATCCTAGGTTCTATCTAGCGAGCTATGCAAGTTCGTATAGAAAAATGCAAAGGAATGATTCAAACCTAGTGGCTATCTCAAATAATTGATAGATTGCCTAAGAAAACATTCAAAGACAATGGTTTAAATGGGAAAACATGGATGAACATTGAAATAGTGTAGAATTATATAAGTTCCAGCAAGCTCAACCTAGAGAAAGAATCAATGCAATCCAACTACATCCCAAGAATCCAATGAAAAGAAACTTAAGCTAGCATAATGGAAAGGTACAAGGCTAAACTAATTAAGAAATACATCCTAATAAGTCTGGGAGTCAAAGAAATAAAGAAATACAGCAAGGAAACGTGCTGAATACAGAGAAACTAAAAAATTCTAACCTAACGACGGACTAAATCGAAGCCCTATATTTATACTAAACGTCACAGTGTCTCGACGCTAGGATCAACGTCTGGATGCCACGAACTTTTCACTCCGCTCAAATTTCATGTCGGCGTTGAGACGCCAAGGTCAACGTCTTGATGCCAACCCCTCTTCCAGCCTTGTTGTCTTTTTTCTCGGTCTTGTCTCGATCTTTCTTGGTATGGGACTTCAACCTTTGATTTTTGGTGTAGTTCTTCAAGCCCGCTTCAATCCACTTGGGTCTTTTCACCTCCTCGACGTCCTAAAACTTCGAGATGGCTCCAAAACTCCTTAATTGGCCCAAATTAACACCTTATTGTGTGGTTGGCTCCCAATGTCATCTGTGCTCAAAGTACCTGCAATTAAGACAATTAAAGCACAAAATTTCTCTAACAAGCTTAGATTAGAGGTAATAAAATAACACGAATTGGGTGCTATCAATTGTCGATTTTAAATCATAAGATAGTAGAATTGAAATTAATATCAAAAAATGAAAATTTAAAATCTGAATTGAAATCATAAGATAGTGGAAAGTGTTGTAACTCCACTCTTGCATGAAGATTCAAAGTGGAATTACACCACATTCATGCAATCTTGCATGTTGTGTTGCTTGAACACCTAGCTTCCACTTTCACCCCAAATGACCACCATGTGTCTTGCATTTTGAGGCTTCTCCTTGCATGGATTTACTCTATAAGTAGAGGAAGATTCAGAGTGTGAAGAAATACAGCATTTACCTTAATGTTATGCTGCTAAAATTGTGCCTCAATCACTCTTTCTTCTCATATCTCCATAGAGCTTGATCCTTCAAGCATTCCCTTCTCATTCCTTATCTCTATAGACTCCCACAAGTCGTTCTTGGCCCGGAGAATAGTAGGGAAGACTCTAGAGGTTGTCCAAATTTGATTGGAGAAGGAAAACGTTACAAGGAGGATCACACATTTGAGCTACAAAAGGTTGGTTCATCTTATCTTTCTGTTCTGTTTTCTTTAGAACAAGCATGCTTTAGGAGTAAAATTAATAGAGTTAAGTGCTTTCGATCTTCAATTGCTTCCGCATGTGTTATATGAACACCTTCAGTTTCACCATTCCCTGCTCCATAGGAGGAAGGATTGTCGGCAGAGCACTGTGTGATCTTGGAGCCAGTATCAACCCGATGCCATACTCAATTTTCAAACAGTTAGGAATTGAAGAAGCAAGACCAACTACTGTCACTTTGCAATTAGCAGACCGTTCATTGAAACATCCTATCGGCAAGATAGAGGACATGCTAGTCAAAGTAGACAAGTTTGTCTTTCCAGTAGATTTTATTATACTAGATTGTGAAGCGGTTAAGGAAGTACCGATCATCCTAGGTCGACCCTTCCTAGCGACGGGTAGGACTTTGATTGATGTTCAGAAGGGAGAATTGACCATGAGAGTCAATGATCAGCAAGTCACATTCAACGTTATGAATACACTCAAATGTCCAGGTGGTTTTGAGGAGTGTTCTTTAGTTGATGAGATTGACGAACACTCTTTATCTACTTTGCAGGAACTATTGAAAGGTGAAACTTTGGAAGAATTGCTTGGAGACGAAGAGCAGAAGAAGGTGTGTGAACAAAAGATTGAAGAAGTAGAGACAATTAAGGAGGAACCGATCGAGATTGACTCTACAGTAGCACAAGTGGAAGCATTAAGGAATCCCTTGGAGTTGAACCAAGAAAAATTCAAGCCACTACAACCATCTGTGATTGAACCCCCAGATTGGAACTAACCCATTGCCAGAACATTTAAAATATATTTACCTTGGAAAAATAAAACTTTACCAGTTATCATTTCAGCCCACCTTACTAATGAAAATGAGTTATCTTCACTACAAGTCTTATCAGGCCACATAAAGGCTATAGGATGGACGATTGCAGACATACAAGGAATCAGTCCTTCATTCTGTATGCACAGAATCAATTTAGAGGAAGGTGCCAAAAATTTTATTGAAAGTCAGAGAAGGTCGAACCCCATCACGAAGGAAGTCGTCAGAAAGGAAATTCTTAAATGGTTGGACGCAAGTGTCATATATCCTATATAAGATAGTAGTTGGGTCAGCCCGGTGCAGTGCGTCCCTAAGAAGGGTGGAATGATTGTAGTTGAAAATGAAAAGAACGAGCTTATTCCAACAAGAAAAGTGACAGGGTGGCGAGTCTGTATAGACTACCATCGACTTAACAAAGTGACAAAGAAAGATCATTTCTCGTTGCCGTTCATAGATTAGATGCTAGATAGATTGGAGGGAAAAGATTACTACTGTTTTCTTGATGGATACTTGGTGCGGCAGAAGCTGAATGATGGATGTGAGATAAGATGATAAATAATAATAAAGATAAATTCAGCCAACCTTAGTGCAAGTATACACTATCGCACGTAGTAATAAAAACCTTAGAAGTATTCCAAGGGTATCGATCCCATGAGGACTAAATTGGAAATTCATATTTGAAGAAGAAACTGCTCAAGTGATTGCTTAAAAATAGGTAACCAGAGAAATGATTGATGATTGATTTTTAGGAAAATAAATAACACAAGTAAATGAATAAAGAATAACAATAATAAACAAATGAGGTATTCTATATGGATTTATCCCAAAGGCAATAACCTTAGTCATGGATTATTTAACTTAAGCCTATTCAATGCATTGGGTGGTCAGATTTAACTTCTATTTGGCCTTGCTCCCAAGAACTGTTAGAAGGCTAAGCGAGTACCGTTATGCACATTTCGGTGACTCGACTCCGACATAGATAATTCACGAATGCAATCTATAACCCTATAGTTGATATAGGGTGCCTTAAGCAGCTTGCCCTATACCACCGAACAATCTCTTTCGAACTTTTTCTCCTATATCACCTTTATGAGAACCGATATCGTCTGTCCCTTTCAAGATCAAACTCACATAGCATGCAAAGTCTAAGTGATCAATTTAAACTCAGCAAGATCAGAATGATATTCAATAAAGAATGACATGCATTGAACAAAACTTAAGCAAATAAAACACTTTCAAGCTATTGAACCATAAGGGAATTCACCATATTGAACCCCTCAACGGAATTTAGCTACTCATGGTGAGATAAAGTTCAAATGAATACATTTTCATTTAAAATAAGATGTAAAGAATACAAATAAATGAAAAGTATCAAAACCTGGAAATAATGACAGTAGCCAAATACTATGGGTTTTTCTATTTATTCAATCCTTCTAGAGTTCGCTTAGACACTCCACTCTCTAGCTTTTACAAGTGGGAATTGGTGAAAATCCCTACAAACCCTAAGGTTTGATGTCTAACTAAGGTTAGAATTCAGTCATCTAAGAAGGACCTCGGGCATCGCTACTCATAGGCGTTAACTAGGGTTCTGTCACCACCCTCTTCTTCCAAATGAGTTCTGCTTGTATTTGACTTCGAATCTCAAGCTTATATAGTGTTGGAATTGGTTGAGGAGCTGCGAAATAGGTGCTGGTAGGTAGCCTAGTCGGTTTCGGGGTCAAAACAGCCAGTTAGGTGCTAAGAAGTCTCGATCAAAACGACCAGCGGACGACTCGGAACTGCCTCTGGTTTTCCATAAATGCGGTCGCATTTCATAATAGCCTTCCCAGAAATGCGGTTGCATTTCTGGGTAAATTCCAGCATTTCCTCTGTTTTCCTGCACAACAACAAACTTAGTCAAATTCCCTTAAAATTGAGTTTTTTTAAGCACAAATGAGCATAATTTGACAAAAGTGACTCTCAACACCCTAACTTAGCAACTTTAGCATATTTTGAGCTCGGGAACAGTAAAATTGATCTAAAACATATAGTTTTTACAAGATTATGAGCTAAATATAAGTGTAATCAAATTACAATAGATCCAGAAGACCAAGAGAAGACAACATTTACATGTCCATACGGAACATTTGCGTTTCGTAGGATGCCATACGGACTATGTAACGATCTAGCTACCTTTCAGAGGTGAATGATGGCTATCTTTTCGGACATGGTGGAACAAACGTTGGAAGTTTTCATGGATGACTTCTCTATCTTTGGAGAAACTTTTACAAGTTGATTAAAGAATCTTGACCAGGTGTTAAAGAGATGTGAAGAGACGAACCTAGTATTAAATTGGGAAAAGTGTCATTTCATGGTACGAGAGGGAATAGTTCATGGACATAAGATCTCCAGAAATGGGATTGTAGTGGACAAAGAAAAGATAGAGCTTACATCCAAGCTTTCTCTTCCCAAGACAGTGCGAGATGTTAGATGTTTCTTAGGCCATGCAGGTTTTTATAGAAGATTTATCAAAGATTTTTCTAAAATATCTAAACTTTTGTGCAGGTTACTCGATGTCGATAGACCTTTCAAGTTTAATGAGGAATATGGACAAGCTTTTAATATTCTGAAGCATGCACTTAATTCAACACCAGTCATGATTGAGCCAGATTGGACTCAACCATTTGAGCTAATGTGTGATGTCAATGATTTTGCAGTAGGAGCCGTTTTGGGACAAAAGAACGACAAGATTGTGCAACCAATTTACTATGCAAGCAAGACGCTCAATGAAGCACAGTTGAACTATGTCGTGACTGAAAAGGAACTACTAGCAGTAGTTTATGCTTTTGACAAGTTTTGATCTTACCTAGTAGGAGCTAAAGTTATGGTTCACACTGATCATTCAGCTCTTAAGCACTTATTAGCAAAGAAAGATGTCAAACCCCGTCTCATCCACTGGATTTTTCTTTTACAAGAATTTGACATTGAGATCCAGGATAAGAAAGAGACAGAGAACCAAGTTGCAAGTCATTTGTCAAGGCTTGGGGAAGAGGCGCAAGTGGAAGAAAGGCTGGAGATTCGAGAGACGTTTGCAGATGAGCAGTTATTGGCGGTAAAAGCAATCGAGATTCCATGGTTTGCGGACTATGTGAATTATCTAGTCAGTGGACTTAACCTCCTCAAGCAACAACTCAACAACTGAAGAAGATTTTGAAAGATGTAAAAAAATACTATTGGGATGAACCTTATTTGTACAGGTTTAGGACAGATCAGATACTTAGAAGGTGTGTGACAGAGGAAGAAGTGTCATATATTTTGGAAGCATGTCACTCAGCTCCATATGGAGGGCACTTCGCAGGTTTGAAAACTGCAGCCAAAGTCTTACAAAGTGGGTACTTTTGGCCTAGTCTTTTCAGAGATGCCCACCTATTTGCAAAGAACTGTGACCAATGCTAAAGAACAGGGAACTTAACAACGAGGAGCGAGATGCCACTTAACTTTATACTCGAAGTAGAAATCTTCGACGTGTGGGGCATAGACTTCATGGGTCCGTTTCCCCCGTCCTTTGGAAATATCTACATTTTACTTTCAGTGGACTTTGTATCTAAATGGAACTAGGCTATAGCCACATCATCCAATGACGCGAAAGTGGTGAAAATGTATTTTATGAAGAACATTTTTTCGAGATTTGGGACACTCCAATTTATTATAAGTGATGAAGGTACCCAACTGTTTACCATCCCCAAACAAATGGGCAAGCAGAGCTCTCTAACTGGGAGATTAAGACTATATTGGAGAAAATAGTAGATCCTTCTCGAAAGGATTGGTCACTCCGTCTTGACGAAGCATTATGGGCACACAGGACGGGGTACAAAGCACCTCTAAGGATGTCTCTGATGACCGCAAAGTGCAGGGGCCGCAAGTAATATAAAACGGTAGGTAATACCGAGTATCGAATTCTCAGGGAATTTGAATTATATCCATTAAGTACCAAGAACCATCATGTTCAATTTTATTTAGAATCCCAACTCGAATGATAAAGCGAAAATTAAAGAAACTAATAAAAATAAACATGCAATAAGAAAATGGAAATATCCTATTAAGGGGGCTTGACCTAGGGTGTTATCTAGCTTTTTGGATATGTAGCTCAAATACATGGATGCATGTAACTAATAATCTTCAATTTCATAAATCTAGAAGTAATTATAAGCGGATTTCTCTTTCAAGCTCCTCCACATCTCATAGTAACATAACTAATTTATGTGTCCATCTCCTTAGTTAATCATAGTATGGCATTAAGCAACTTCATTATCAATTTCTAACAATTCTCTTTCACTCTCGTGCTCCAAGCAATCGTTAGCCATGCAATTAGGATCTAATCTAATTTCTCTCTGTCGAGTATCAATTTAGACCAACAAATCAATCAATCCGTGATCAAGGGATTAAAGGCATTAAGCATAAATTGCATAGATGAAATATGAAGAAATTCATTACATAATCCAAGTAATTGCGCTACAATATCCAATTAACTAGAATAACGACCCTAGGTCTCAAGATCTACTCACACATGGAAATAATTTTGCCAAAATGATCTTGATCCATGGGCCTAACTCACATTACAATAAGGAATTATAAAGAAGGAAGAAATAACCGATAAGTTGATCCCAAGCTCCCGCTACGATCATCTCGAATCTTGAGCATTGGAATCTCGCTCAATGCCAACCTTTTTCTCCATAATTCTTCTCACTTTTTCTCTCTATTGAGCTAGGGGAGAGCTCCCCAAAATGGGATGATTTTCACCTTTGGGAAGGGGACTATTTATAGGAGCAGAAAGGGACCTTTCTTGCTGCCCAAGACGCACAGCGTCGAGACGCTGTGACGTCAGGTTTTCTTGGAGCAGAAGTTGTCGCAGCGTCGCGACGCTACCGCGATTCTGAAATTTTCTTCGCTGCTTGCCTAGCGTCGAGACGCTCTGGTCCTAGCGTCGAGACGCTAGGCCTTTAGAAGCCTTAAACACGGATTTTTGCCTCCTTTCTTCTTTCTTTTGGGCTTTTTGGGCCTCCACTTCAAATATCTTCTTTTCTTTTCTCCTTTTATGGCCCAAAGTCTTCTTTTAATACCCAAAATTGGTAAAATTCTTGGTTTTGCTTCTCGAACTCGGTTTTCTATAAAATCAAGATAAAAATGCATTAAAGCTCACAATTCATGCACAAAACTAGCTAAAATTAATAGGAAAATGATGACATTTTTTCATGTCATCAGTCTCCATACATGATTGTATTTGGAAATGCTTGTTGTATTTGGAAATGCTTGTCATCTACCACTAGAACTTGAGCACAAAGCATACTGGGCATTAAATAAATTTAATTTCAGGATGGATAAGGCTGGAATTAAAAGAAAGTTGCAGTTAAATGAGTTGGAAGAACTCCGAGACCTCTCTTATGAAAATGCAAAGCTGTAAAAGAAGAAGGTTAAGAGATGGCACGACCAAAGGATAAACCCGAAAGAATTTTATAAAGGTCAGCAGGTGCTACTTTTTAACTCAAGGTTGAAACTATTTCCAGGCAAGTTGAAGTCACAATGGTCAGAACCCTTTAAAATTGTAATTTTTTTTTACTCTGGAACTGTGGAGCTAGTGGATCAACAAGGTATGCATTTTAAGGTTAATGGGCAAAGAATCAAACCTTATTAGAGAAATAGTTTGAAGGCTGAAGAAGCCTATGTGTCGGTGATATATTTTGTATGATCTTTATTCTGTAATCTCTTGTATATTATGTGGATTAATATGTTTTGAAAAAAATAATAATGTATAGTAATAAGAAATTTTGGAAGTTAAAAAGCAAAAACAAAATAACGTGGGCAAAAGGGAACTTTGTCTAAGGAAAATCCTGTCTAAGAAAAGGTACTTAAGATGACCGTAAGGAACACCTTTTCCTGGGGATTTACCAAGGAGTTGAATTGGCCAAGGCATTTTGAATTTGACTTTTTGCTTGAAAATTTCCACCCAAAAATAATCATGTTTAAATGTGTGAATGTTTTGATAAGTTTGTTATTGTTTCAACTATCTAAGAAAAGAAGGATAGCAGAAAAGAAGCAGAGAAGTGGAAAAAAAAAATAGAAGCCAGAAGAACTGGGAAAATGCGATCGCATTTCTCCCAGTGTAACTGGAAATGCGACCACATTCTCCAGTTTACTTAGGGCAGTGACGTCATTTAAATGTGTTGGGTTTTATGTCCTAAAACTCGTGGATAGTAAATGTAACAAGGTTAATTATGATCAATAAAGCATTATTGAGATTATTCAATAAAGATATTATTGAATAGTTACTTGATTCTGCATTAAATAACTCAAATCCAATAAACTAGAACCCTTGACTATGATATGAATACTTGAACTTTATGTAGAGGCATAAAAGTGGATCAAATTCGAGTAATAGCCAAAACAGTCAATAGTATAGGGATAAGACTCTTATCCTAAAGACACTATGAGACATGGCCCACTTTGTATTTAGTACAAACGATGTGATCCTGAGTCGTTCATGTAGAGACATGCGAGTGGAGGCGACCTATGCAATGAGTTTGCATAAGACCAGACCGCAAAACAAGTCACTCTTACTTTATAACGCTGTTTACTGTTCAGACTGACAAATTTCATACGATGACCTAGGTAACTCGATCTTAATCCTGAGCTAACTATGAACTCCTGTTTATTTGGGATTATCCTTTGATTTGCATGGGTGAGAGTGGCCAAACATCGTCGACTCAATAAGCCTACAATTTTGGGGATAAGACCGGGTAGATCGCTGGGGACATAGTTTTGCAAGATGGAATTCACTCCTACCCGTATTAAGGATAGCAAAAAGGTTGTTCCCTTAAGTGTTGACTCCGAGACTTGAACAAGATGCCCCACCCTCTCATTGGCCTGAGAGGGACTCTATTTGATGGTTGGACCACAAATAAATTGTTCATTAGAGGATCAGTGGACTTAAGGAATAAAAAACTGTTATAGGGGTAAAACAGATTTTTTGACCAAGCTATAGTCACAAACAACCTGTGAAGGGTTGACTTACCAATCATGGTTATATCGAGTGGACAAAAATATATCTACAGTGAGAGGAGTGCAGCTACGGACTATAGTGGAGTGTCCCGTTAGTTCAATTGGTATCATAGCATGGTTTGGGCACTTTATTTGCATTAATTTTGAGTTTGGTGGGTGAATTTCATGAGTTGAATGAGATGGTTGCTAAATGTGGATAAATTCGGTTTTGGCATCAAATTTAACTATCAATTCGATGGTTTAAATTGTAATTGGCTACATGTTCATGGGCTATAATGTGTTGTCAAGAGTCTGTAAAAATTTGAGAGTCAATAGATGAGAAACTAGGTTGTAATCGATCGAAGAAGATGAAGAGCTTAGCTGGTCGAGAAGCAGGGTAACCCGTCCGATTCCCCGGGGTCGGTTCGAGGGATTTCCAAGGCGGTTCAGCATGTTTACTTAATTATTAATATAATAATTTAGCTAGTTTAATTGTTTGGATGCCAAAACCGGTCCACTTTAGTGTTTTAATTATTTATGCATTAGGAATGTATGTTATAATTAAATTAGAATTACATATGCATAATGTATGTCATAAAAATTTAAAATCCCACCATAGGAAAGCATGTTTCATGCATTAGTAATAAATTATAAGAGTTATAATAAAAGGAATGCATGTTTATGCATTAGATGCATGTTGATTGTTTTATTTTTCGTTAATGAATGGTTAGTATAAGCGTTATATTAATAAACGAAAACGAACAAGCATGCAACATGAAACCACCTTAGCATAGATCAATGTTATAGGTTGTCTATATTATAAAGTGTTATAAAAACGAGATAGACGTTAAAACCTATAACAAAGATAAATGCATGCTCACTTAGGGTTAACGAAATTCAATCTCGAACAATTCGCATAGAATAGGTCAATATGTTCTAAAGCTAAGGTTACAAGAGAACTTGCCCAGCGAGATGTTGTCTAAGGCTGGAGGTATTTAAGCTGACGGTTTACGAAACACCTCCTACCTGGGCATCGAGCCGGTAGTTGAGTTAGGTTAACCCAGTTTTATGAGCCTGCGTGAGTGATGTGAGGTTTTAGAAGGAGTTTATCACCTAGACATAATAGTGTAATCGTTATGCTTTCAAATCACTTAGACGTAGGTAATTCTTATGCTTTAACATGGTGCTGTTATAATTAGAATTTAGTAGTTATATGCTTTCATCACCATTAGAAGCATGTTATAGGGCTAATTCATTAAAAGTTATAATAGTTATAAGTGTTAATGAATAGAACCCGTCAACCTATAATAAAGAGTTGCACGCTAACGTAGGTTCTTAGGATCATGAGTTAATCTTAAACAGTTTAAAATTAAATAGACCTAAGATCACATTTTCAAATAGGATTAGAAAGTTGTCCTACTTAGTGTTTTTTAATATATTTAAAATATGTTAAGTAGGATATAAGGTTTTGGTCATAGGGGTCTCCCGGAAATTGGACCGGCACCTGATTTGAATTAACCATGGTCCTATTAGCATGCAATGTCACTAGGTAATTAAAAGTGTTTAATTTCACCTAGACATTAGAGTAAAGACCTTATTTTAAGAGTTATAGATAAGGCATAGACTTAGATAGATTCGTTTAGCGAGAATTTACCTAAGTAATAGACTGATAAGTCCAATTTATTATACACTTAGAATCTCCCAATTTTCTTATCTTAGTTGAATTCCTTGCGAAAAATGCTTTAAAATGAGTATAATATGTCTATAGGTCCTCACCGGAGCTTTGGAAGCAATTTGGGGCTTAAGAGCGAAACCGAAGTGTAAAATGGCCATTTTTCCCCTGGAGCCTCATCAGCGTTGAGACGCCCATCATCAGAGTCGAGACGTGCATCATCAGAGTCAAGACGCTAGCCAAATAAGGAAGCTACTTGGAGATCAAGCTGGCGACAGCGTCGCGATGCTAGCCCACAGCGTCGCGATGCTAGCCCACAGCGTCGCGACGCTAGGGCAATCCGAGAGATATTTTCCAAAATTGAAGGGACAGCGTCGCGGTGCTAGGCAGTTTTCCAGAATCGAATTTTTCCTATTTTGGCTGGAAATTTGCCTTGCTTGAAGACGCAATTCAGCACCAAATGACCACGAATTGAAGGCCAAGAATCATTATAAATAGAGGGCCTTAGTGTAGGTTAGAATCATCCCTCAATACAAAATTCACTGCAACATTGTAGTCCATCCCTCTCCCTTTAATTTTCTCCACCATTCTTTTTAGTTTTTAAAGTTTTCATAGTCTAAGGGTCGGTTGATCGCCTCGAGCTTGGAGGTGCTTGTCTATGGACAACTAAGCTCGGATCGTTGTAATCGGGACCTCGGTTTGTAAGTTTGATTCAATTTTATGAGATTTCCATTCTTCATTACTTAGTTAATTGTCTTTGTGATTTTAGTTCTTTTTCTATATGTTTAGATTGTGGTAGGAAAGATTGACAACCTTGACCGCTCACTCTCTAAATTTATTTGCTAAATCTAAGTAGCAAATAGGTTAACCTTATGATTATACGCATGTGTCCCTAAAACTAAATGATTTAATCAATTGTAATTGTGGTTTGTTGCCTGTTGCATGTGAATTAATTCGGCTAGATCCCAATGCGGTTTAGATTAGTCAATAGACATATTAATTAATTTAAACTAGAATCAAACTTAGCGTTTGCATGTTTGTGATAGTTGGATCATGGCTCTCGGTTTGTTGTCGGAGTACGCTGGACTTAGATAGTTAATTAAAATCAATTGATAATCGATGAATGAAATTAATCAAACTTAACACTGTGTTCAACCCCGATTCCAGTGATCCTCGTGGTAAGATCAACTAACCCCGCCTTTACTTTCCTTGCATTTAATTCTCCTTATTTATTTTTCCGCCTTTACTTTATGTCTTAATCTTCTATCAATAAACCCCCTCATTTTGGTTACCTCAAAAACACAAAAGAATTTAGAAATAAACCGATTGTTCCCTATGATCGACCCCGACCACTACTGCTACAAGTTAGCTTTAGGAATCGTGGAATGTAAATTTATTTGACAAGAGACCGCGACAATCTCTTCTATCATAGACCCTAATCTTTAAAATACTTAGTGGGAGGAAAAAGGTATATGAAAATAAATCGCTTTCTTCTCCGCTCTCCCTAAAGTTAACGCCGTGAGATTTATGCTTGGCCTCGTGTTGCTTATACCGCAACTGCTCCATTCGGAAGGTGTTTGCATAAGTCAATAATAAGGTGAATGGAGAAAGTATTTATAGTAAGTGGGTGAAGGAAATGTGTCAACACATCTTGCGGTCTCTTCCATTAGGTTGCATCGTGAGATTCCCATGTTCCGCCTGCTTGTATGCTTTGGAGCTACTAACCATTCGGAGGGTTGTAACATGGGAGTCGGAACAATGCGAACTCCAGAAATGGAGAGGGTCTCTTAGGGTCATTCCCAACATTAGCTTTTCCATTCGGTAGCATTATTGGGGTCGTTCTCTGGGATCTAAAAATGGCGGGTCACACTTATAGGAAATTATTAAGTTGTTAATGATTTCTTGACCAAACAATGGTAACTAAACACTAATAGGATATGAGTTATTATGGTGTTAACGTTTGGTTGAGAACGTCTCAGTTCAGAGGGGGAGTAGCTGATCACCCCTCGGTGGGAGTTGCTCTAAACCTCTGAAGTATCGTTGCAAAAACAATTCTAATTTATTTGGGTCAATGAGTACTTTTGCTAAATTGATTGGATTAGGTTATGGGTTAAATACTATACAACCAATTTAAGTTCATTTGTTTATTTTCAGCAATATGAATAGTTCTATAAGTGCCTCTTCTATACGCCAAATTCGTTACTAGTATAAACTATATGAAGGGACGAGTTGTTGAGGCTCGAACTCAAATAAAATTTATAACTCCGACTCTATGCTATTTTGCAGTAGGTAGTGGTCAAGTCGTCCACACGGAAAGAGAGATCTTTAACATTTTTCGGATTTCGCTAAACATGGGGGTTTTGGTATAAAAAGGGGGTTTTGGTCTGTTACTGACTGAAATAATTTAAGATGCAAGGAAAAAGGGAAAATTGCTGTAAAGAATTAAACAACATGCAAATAAATGAAAGCGAAGTAAAAATTGATAAAAATCAGACAAAAGACAGGACCGTCGGATTGGTTACTCTTTAGATCACTTTGTTCAATTTAGTTTCATAGTTTGCTCTAATAATAATTTGAGGATTGATTTAAATTGCCCGGAATGCTTCTTGACTTTTCGGATAAACCACACCTACTCAATCTATGTTTAATTAATTAAATTACACGATAACCCCACGAAAGTCTCTCTCTCTCTCACTCTCACTCTCTGCGTTTTTTCCTTCCAAAAAATCACAGAGACCAAATTTTTCCTCCAAAAAAATCCCTTAGCAATTGATAGTTCCCACAAACACCTCAAGCATTATACCTGTGAGGATACTGGTACAACACTATTGGTGGTGTTTACGTTCTTGGGAGAATTTCATGCAAAGGGATCCATTCGTTGCTGCTGTTTTTTGGAGATCAAGACAGAAAAAAGGCGTTTTTTAGTCAAGACTTCACGTAAAAGTAAGATCCTTGTAACCTTTGATCATTAGGTTCAATTATCTAGATTAGATCTAGGTTATTTTATGGTATTTAGAATGTTTTATAATCGTTTTCCAGCGATTTATAATTTGATTATGCTGTTGTAAAATCTTTGCAAACTGTATTGGTATTTTAATCTTGATTAAATTACAGTGTGGTTCTTTGATCGTTTCCGCTGCGTTAGGGCTTTAATCCCTGCACATACAACATTATTTTTAGAAATTTGCCTTCTCAAAAGGCGGGAAACCTATAAAGAAAAATCAGAAGAAGCAGAGGGGTGACAAACAACACTATCGGTCCTGACCTTAGAAGACGAACAAACTGTCACACAAGCAGATTTCTCAGTAATAGAAACATGGTGTTCGTCTACTACATCATACACATCACCATTAATTATTGGGGTCCTAACAGCAGAAGAATGGGTCTGATTATCAGAAATCATGATAGACTTGGCATTACTAGATTGGTCAAACACTGGATATATCTGAGTCTAACATGTAATATTCTAAAGATAAGACTTGAGGACTATCAGTATAATAAAAAACTTTAAACTTAAAAGTCCTATCCTGAAATCCTACAGAAACTACTCCCTCATCCATGTAATCACTGCTCTGGCCGTCTTCATAAATGGACGACCCAAGAGTAATGATGCAGATGAAGTAGAAGATGCATGAGTAGGCATGTCTAAAACATAAAAATCAGCAAGAAATACTAGGTCCTCAACCTTAACAAGAACATTCTCCACTATGCCTAAAGGTTTAATGCATGATCTGTCAGCTAACTGAATTAAAATTCCTGACTTCTTAATATTTGTTAAACTTAACTCCCTATACAGAGAAACATGCATAACGTTAATTGAGGCACCTAGATCTAACATGACATGTTTTATTTTAGTTGAATCGATCATACACGAAAGTAAAAACATGTCAGGATCTATGCATTTTTCAAGAAGATCATCAGAAAGTAACATACTTACATTTTCACTTACCTCCTCCTTACCAGAGGACTCAACCTTACCTTGATACCAAGATTTTAGAAACTCGATATAGGATGGAATTTGTGCTACCGCCTCGAGAAGGGGAATGTTCACTTGCAACTTCCTAAACATTTCTAATTCATCTTGTGCATCAAAGGAAACCAGATTAGCATTGATTTCGAAGGAAGTAGAAAAAGTGCTTACCTCATCATCTTTGCTAACAAAAAAAAAATTAATCAAAGAATTTTGATTAGAAGAAGGGGAAAAGAAAGATCCTGGTGGAAGAATAGGTTGGGCTACTCCACTCCATAAGGCACTAACGTTCGCCTTAGGATTAACCTCTGGTTGTGTAGGGATTTTTCCTAAGCATCTGTTTTCCAGCTTGCTGATTTGCGTGGCCATCTGAGTAATTTGATTCCCTAGGTTCTAAATCGCGTTCCTGATTTCCTTCTGGAACTGCAAAAAATGTCAGCAAGCTCTTTAACAACCTCATCTAAAGACTTACCTGAAAAGGAACCTGTGGCTTGATTCTGCTTGAACACTTGGGACTTTTGATTCCCATAACTGAAATTTGGATGGTCACGCCATCCCGGATTGTACGTGTTCCCATATGGATTGTAGGGCCTTTGGTTCCCATTGTTCCTAGCATAGCCTCCAATGGCATTGACTTCACTGCTCTCTTGAAGCTGGGGACATTCATCAGTAGTGTGGGAAGTCATTGAACACAACCCACAAGCCTTTACCTGTGTCTTACCTGCACACATTGAACGAACAAGCTTAGCTAAATCAGAAAGTTCAGAGTGCATCTCACTTACCTCACTTTTTGAAGCGGCCTGAACAAGTGTTGCAGCTCTCTCGTGCCAAGCTGTTGTGAGTTTACTGCCATGCTTGAAATGAGTGCTCGGGACTCAGCTGCCATCTTATTCACCAGCGCACCACCACTAGCAGCGTCTATCATACTCCTATCCATAGGGAGAAGTCCCTCATAAAAATACTGAATCAAAAGCTGGTCTGAAATCTGATGGTGTGGGAAACTAGCGCATAATTGCTTGAATTTCTCCCAGTACTCGTACAGGGTCTCCCTGGACATCTAAGTAATGTCATAGATCTCCTTCCTCATATTTGTTGTTCGACTTGCAGGAAAGAACTTTTCCAGGAAAAAGTCTCTTCAATTCGTTCCAGGTAGTCACTGAGCCCGATGGTAGATAGCACAGCCAGTCCTTGGCTTAATCTTTCAGAGAGAATGGAAACGTCCTCAGGTTGATAGCCTCCTCTGTGACTCCGTGTGGCCTCATACCAAAGCACACGATGTGGAATTCCTTCAGATGCTTATGTGGATCCTCTCATGCACTACCACGAAAGATACGAAGTAAGTGGATCAAACCAGATTTAAGTTTGAAGGTACCTGCCGTTTCAGGGTAAGTGATACATAGGGGCTGTTGATTTAAATCAGGCGCTGCCATTTGTCTGAGCATTTGGTCTCCCATGTTAGGAAATTGAATAGACTCTTTACTCTTGCTCTCTATGCTCCTGGCTCACCGCCTCAGGCGTCGCTCTTCCCGTGTGATCTCAAGATTATACCTTAGATTTTTATTCTGCACGGAATGAGTGATCATACAAAGAAAAATCAGAGGAGAAAAATGCAAAAACCCAAAAATAAAAAAGAAAACTAACGTCTTTCATCGGCAACGGTGCCAATTTGAAGGGACGAGCTATTGAGGCTTGAACTCAAATAAAATTTATAACTCCGGCTCTATGCTACTTTGAAGTAGGTAGTGGTGGTCGTCCACGGAAAAAGGGAGATCTTTAATAATTTTTGGGATTTCGCTAAACAGGGGGGGTTTTGTATAAAAAGGGAGTTTTTGGTTTGTCACTGACCGAAATAATTTAAGATGCAAGGAAAAAGGGGAAATTGTCAGAAAGAAATAAACATCATGCAAATAAATGAAAGAAAAGTAAGAATTGATAAAAATCAGACAAAAGACGGGACCGTCAGATTGGTTACTCTTTAGATCACTTTGTTCAATTTAGTTTCATAGTTTGCTCTAATAATAATTTGTGGATTGATTTAAATTACCCGGAATGATTCTTGACTTTTCGGATAAACTACACCTACTCAGTCTGTGTTTAATTAATTAAATTACATGATAACCCCATGAAATAACTTAATTAATTAATTATTGTGAGTTGTGTCTGCCGCCTCTCATACTTAGCTGATAAATTCTTAGCCTAAATCTAATTAACCAAATTAACAACCCGATAAATCCTCTAAATTGATAATCGGTTAATTGCATGATCGTACAAGACCCGTAGTTAATTAATTAAATTAGGATCTAGATTTCTCTAATCAAATTAACATAACTTCTCTTAGATTCTTAGGCCTATCGGAAGTTTACACTAGGCTACCATCAAGCTAGCGATGGATCCGCCTCAACCCAGTGGCTATCTAAAAATAACTAATAGACCACGCTCATATTCAATTTAAGGGACGTCAAGACTCAAATCGATATACAAATGTGATGGTTTGAACGAGAAACTAAGATGCAATTCATTCAAATCCACAAAACAGAAAGTAAGGTTTAGCAAACTCAACTAAATTAAGCAAGGCATCTAAAGATCCAACCGCCACTCCCTGTGGACGATTCGACCACTACTACTGCAAAGTAGTTTAGTAGTCGGAGTTTATAAATTTTATTTGAGTTTGACCCTCGACAAGTCGACACGTCAGTGACGACTAAATATAAGCGTTGAGTGAGCTCATGGAGCTTGATATATTAGTGAGTTGCATGGTGGGATGCATGAGTTATGGCTTTGGTGAGTCATTAATTTACTTGATGTGTTGAGCATGATGTTGTGTTTCTAGCTTTGAGAAGCATGTTGTATGCTTGGTTGTTGATTGATGGCTTCTCGGGTAGGGGTTGCTTACCAGTACCGTGGTTGTACTGTCTCCCTTTCCCTTTCCCCCAACCAACATATTATACAGGTTATGAGGACTGCCACGATCATGGTGATGTAGAGGAGGAGGTGTATGAGGTGAGATCAAAGCTAGCTTGCGATATTTTTTCCTATTATTTTCATTATGAATAGGATAGTTGTTTCTTGATCTTATGCATACAGATGGTTGGTTAGTTGTTTATTTTGATTGGTTCTGAATACTAAGTTTATAGAAATTATTCTTGTTGAAAGGCTAGGCTTCAATTGTGTTAGTTTTATTTGAAATTTTGATTCTTCTTTAGTTAATAAAGTTGAGTTTGTTTTGACAAAAAGATTGAGTTGCATGCTTTTATTGAGTTAGGTTGAGGTTGTGTTAGGTAGTTGTTTATACAACACCTTACTCATATGGTGATCTTGTGTCGTGGGAAGTTTTGTTGCATTGAAGTTAGGTGAAGTAGACGAAAATGTTATAGAAGTGTTATTCTTGTGTTAACAAGTGTTTAAAAAACTTTGATTAGCTTTATGTATGTCATTATGCTACCAAAATTTTTGGAGCATCTGATTGGTTTTAGGTACGACATGTCTCAATCATAGAATAGGCTTAGGAATCTAGAAGGTTACAGAGAGAGTGGTCATGGAGAAGAATGACTACAATGGAGTGAATGAGTTTAATGGAAAAAGAATAGATATCGAAATATAACATTTATAACACTTGGCATATTAGAAAAAAAATTGTCGATGATGCTTTTTAATGAAAAAAATATCGCTAAAAAATCCTGCCTTTTTTCGAAAGGTATTGCTGAAGAAATATGAATTAGGGTAAAATACACTTTTGGTTCCTGAAGTTTGAAGTTGATGTCTATTTGGTCCATAAAGTTTCAAATCAGACACTTTGGTCCCCGAGGTTTGTAAAATTGTTTTAAATGGTCCCTGACTTAACTTTAATCTAACGAAAAAGTGACTGGACAGTTATTTGCTAGCATCGATTGGTTGACATGTGTATTATTATATTACATGGCAAATGAGTTGGAAATTGACCTCTTTTAATTACCTAAAAATCAAACGGTAAAATCTTTGAATCTTTCTTCCTCCCCAATCGTCCATTGAAGAAAGCATATGTGCCCTAGTCTAGTCAACTTCCTTCCTCGGTTGTCGCAGCCCCCAGCATCTGTCAAAAACCTTTGTTGTTTCAATTTCTTCAAAAGATTATTTCAATTTGTTTAAGAAAAATTTCATCTCTCTTCTCTCGATTTGTTTAACTCTTTCGACAATCTCTCCCTCAATTTGTTTAAGAGATCAGTTATTTGGAAGTGAAAAATATCATATACACCAAAATGCTCTTCATTACATTTGAATAAGTACCAATTTTCACATCTGTTGTCCTTCCATTCTTGATGGAGCCTGACTGTTTTTCTGGAACGAAGGAAATTGAAATTGCAGAGAAGAAAAAAAATAAGGGGTCGTTTGATAACCATTTCGTTTTCTGTTTTCTGTTTTTGTTTTTCATTTTTTAAAAACGGGGTTGTTTGATAACCATTTCTGTTTTTGGTTTTCTGTTTTTTAAAAACGTTTTTGAAATTATAAGCAAATTTCAAAAACAAAAAAAAGTAGTTTTTAAAAACAGATTTCTGTTTTTCAGGCCTCGTTTGATAACCATTTGGTTTTTTGTTTTTGGTTTTTGAAAATTAAGCCTATAAACACTATTACAATTCACAAGTCTACTTGTTTTGTCATCTACCATCTTCCCATATTTTAAAAAACTAAGTCAAGTTTTGAAAACTAAAAAAAGTAGTTTCCAAAAACTTGTTTTTGTTTTTGGAATTTGGCTAGGAAGTTAAATGTGTCATTGACAAAGATACAAACCATGATAAGAAAAATGGGGAAAAACAAGCATAATTTTCAAAAACCAAAAACCAAAAACCAAATGGTTATCAAAAACTCATTTTTCTTCTAATGCTTATTATTTTTTCCTTTTTTACCTATCTCTTTCCGACAAATTCTTTTTTATATTTTTCTCTCTCTAAAACATTTTTCTCTCAACAAAATTTCTTTTTCTCTCTCTAAAATTTTTTCTCTCAAAACTTTTTTTCCTCTATAACTCATCTATTTCTAAAAATTTATCCATATATAACTTTTCTATTCCTAATAAACATATTCTACATTTTCTTTTGAAAAAAAAAATCTCCCAATATTTTCTCTCGCTACACCTTTTCTTTATTTTTCTAATTTATCGTTATTTTTTCTAGCATATCTTTTACTCTTAACCTTGTTATCTCTCTAAAATTTCTCTTTTTACTTAATTTTTCTATCTAAAATTTGTCTCTTCTACCCTAACTTTTTTTCTTTTTTTCTATAACTAATATCTTTTATGGAGTCTAACTATTATTCTCTCTCTAAACATTTTTTTTCACGTCTCTAACTTTTCTATGTTTAACTTTTCTCTCGAAAATATTATATTTGTGTCTCTAAATGTTTGTTTCAATGTCTCTACACATCTTTCTCTCTCTAAAAACATCTTTTCATCTCTCTAATTTTTTAAAAACTGAAAATCAATAACAGTTATCAAACAAGTTTGGTTTTCTGTTTTTAAAAAACAGATAACAAAAAACAGTTATCAAACATATATGGTTTTTGTTTTTAAAAAACAGAAAACCAAAAACCAAAAACCAAAAACAGAGAAACCAAAAACCAAAAACTGAAATGGTTATCAAACGGGGCCTAAGGTACCAAAACTATTTTTTTTAATCTAAAAAGGCTAAATTGAAATAAAGGTAAACCCAAAAACCTAATAGCATGGTTGAAATTGCCGAGGATTTCAACAAGAGAGAGAGTTGAATAAGAAATTTAAAGTAAATTCCAATGACTTCCAAAAATTGAAGAATCTTTCTCCATTAAAAATAATAAAATAATTCTTAGTCATTAACAATTTCGGACATTTTCTTATGTTGAAACATGCATTTGAAACTGGTGGACACGAAGGCAATGACTGCAATGAACAATGAATACCTTCGATGGACGGCGGGGAGCAAGTGTCGACAGGTAAGGTTAGGCATGTCTGCTTTCTTCGTATATACGATTGGAGAGGAATTTTTCTCCTAGCACCCTTGGTCTTCTAAGATTTTTTAGCAACAAATTGGAAAATCAATGGCTCATAAAATAATATAGGGAAAATTGCAAAAACCACCTCTAAGTAGGGTGGTTGTACCAATTACACCCATAAACTTTCAAGTGTAAAAATTAAACCCTCAAACTTTAAAATTCGTAAAAATTGAACCTTTAAACTTTCAATTGTAAAAATTAAACTCTTAAACTATGATATATATAAAAATTGGATTCATTTAATTGCTTCATTTCTCCCTCATGTTTCATTTTTTTTTCCTCCTTCCATATTCTCTCTTCCTCTCCTCTTTCCACCCATTCTCTTTCTCAAGAAGAAAGTTGCAGTTCCAATAATTTATTCTCTTCTCTTCAACCCCCATTTTCCCTCTACGTATAACAGACACAAGCGCCATAGTTGTTCAACAAACGTCCACTTTCTTCTTCTTCTTCAGGGCTTCAATGGCAGCGGTTTCAAACCGCTTTTTCTCTTCCTTTTTTACAAGTCTATTTGAACAATCATAACTTTCTTCTTCAGAAAGAGAAGATATGGAAGGAGGAGAGGAAGAGAGAATATGGAAGGAGGAGAGAGATGAAATATGAGGGAGGAATGAAAGTAATTAAATGGATCCAATTTGTATATTTATCATAGTTTTGAGGGTTTGATTTTTACAATGGAAAATTTAGGCCCTGTTTGATAACCATTTGGTTTTTTGTTTTTGGTTTTTGAAAATTATGCTTGTTTTCTCCTAAATTCCCTACCATGGTTTTCATCCTAGTTAAGGTTGCATTTGAATTCCTAGCCAAATTTTAAAAACAAAAACAAATTTTTGAAAACTACTTTTTTTTTTTCCAAAATTGGACTTGGTTTTTGAAAACAAGGTAGAAGATCGATACTAAAACCAAGAAACTTATAGGTGGAAGTATGTGTGTATAAGCTTAATTTTCAAAAACCAAAACCGAAAACTAAGGTCCCGTTTGATAACCATTGGGTTTTTTATTTTTGGTTTTTAAAAATTATGCTTGTTTTTCCTAAATTTCCTACCATGACTTTCATCCTAGTTAAGGTTGCATTTGAATTCCTAGCCAAATTTTAAAAACAAAAACAAGTTTTTCAAAACTACTTTTTTTTGTTTCCAAAATTAGACTTGGTTTTTTAAAACAAATTAGAAGATTGGTACTAAAACCAAGAAACTTATAGGTAGAAGTATGTGTGTATAAGCTTAATTTTCAAAAACCAAAAACCAAAAACAAAATGGTTATCAAACGGGGTCTAAATGATTATCAAATGGGGCCTACTTTTTTTTGTTTTCAAATTTTGACTTGGTTTTTGAAAACATGCATGGGAAGATTGTAGATAACAAAACAAAGAAAGTTGTGGGTGGAAGTAGTGTTTATAAGCTTAATTTTCAAAAACCAAAAACCAAAAACGAAATGGTTATCAAACGAGGCTAGGGGTTCAATTTTTACGATTTTTAAAGTTTGAGGGTTTAATTTTTACATTTGAAAGTTTAAGAGTGTAATTGTTACAACCACCATATTTCAGAGGTGGTTTTTGCAATTTGTCCAAGAATATAATTCAATGGTTAAGGTATCTTTTCTTATTCTATACAGTTGTGGATATGAATCCTCTTAATCTATAGGTGATGTAATATTGCAAAAGAAATGCATAAAATCAATGTTATCAGAACTACAATTTACCATTACTAAAGCCAAAGTGAGTATAGTTCAAAGATAATTGACATGTACTCCCGATCAAGAGGTCAAAAGTTCGAACCTCCTACTCTCAAATATTGTTGAAATAAAAAAAAAAATATATATATATATATCGTTACCAAATGCAATGGATAAACTAAAATATATAGGGATATCCTCAGAAATGGCCAAAAATTACAGTGTAGTTTTGAAAAATGACAAAACCAGATTTTTTAATGAAAAATGGCCAACCGTTATTTTTTACCTATTTTCGTGCAATTCAATCTTCCATTTTTACCCTTGAGTAATTTTCCATGTTTCCCCTATATTTGTGCTGCCTGTATCTAATGAAATTTAAAAAAAAAAAAAAAAAAAAAAAACATTAACTTCCAATCCCATGAATCAAGGAAAGGATGGTTACAGAATCAATAATCTCTCTCTTCCCATTTGCAATTTGGGAAACTACCCAAAATATACGCTTTTTGCTTTGGTTTTTCGAGTAGATTTTTACAGCGATCCTCTCTCTCTTGTTCATCTTTTGGAAGAAGGTTGATCGATTTGTTGGTTCACAGTTTCTTCCAACACTGTAGGTTGATCATAGGTATGGTTTGCATGATTGTATTCATTTTTTTAAATCACATTCATTTTTTTGTTCATTAATGTAATCCTTGATCTTTCTTTTCAAAACTAGATGTCTTCTATTCTCCTTTTTATATGGTACGATGGGTTGTGGGATAATTGCAATCAATACACTGGATTCAAGGTGTTAACAGTGTGTGTGGATTCAAATTGTTCATTCGAACAACTCATCGACTGCATAAAATTGTGAGTAATGATTTCTTCTCGTTTTTTTAGATGATTTGATGTTTACCCTACTGAAATTATTTGCATGTTGTCTAGTAGGTTAGTTAACTTATATACACTGTATTTGCATAATTTGTTTACTGAATACACTGTATTTGCATAATTTTTCTTTTTATAAACTTAATCTTTTTTATTGTTCTAGTAACATTTGTGAGTAGTGATTTTTTCCCCCTTTTCAAGATGATTGAAATTATCTGCAAGTTTACTAAATACACTTTGAAGTTAGGTTATTGAATACCCAACGAGACAATATCTAGTAAAAGTTTGGAAAAGAAAATAGGGTTTTGTGTGTAAATGAATTTAGTAATGTAAATACACACCAAGTTAACAGATTTTTTTTTAACTCTACAACTCTCTCCCTTGATTCATGCTATTTTGGTTGATTTTTGTTATCAATCAACCCACTCCCTTGATTCATGTTATTTTTAAGGTAAAAGTTCAACAATTTTTTTTTTAATTCTACAACTATCTCCCTATGATTAATTTATACAGTTAAGCTATTTATTTGTTATATTTGTTAAATTTGAATTTGATTGATTTTCAATGTTCCGTTAAATTAAGTGTAAACCTTAGATTTTCTCCTACATTTACGCTGTATTTGAATTTACGCTAACAGATTTTTTTTAACCCTACAACTCTCCCCCTTTATTCATGTTATTTTGGTTGATTTTTGTTATCAATCAACCCTCTCCCTTGATTCATGTTATTTTTAAGGTAAAAGTTTATACAGCTATTTATTTGTTATATTTGTTAAATTTGAATTTGATTGATTTTCAATGTGCCGTTAAAATAAGTGTAAACCCTAGATTTTCTCCTACATTTACGATGTATTTGAATTTATAGTTCACTGGATTTACGTTGTATTTGAATTTATCGGTTCATTGGATTTAGATTTCGTTCAGGGGTATTTGCGTCTGATTCGTTGTAAAAAAACCTACTAAAAATAGTAATTGGCCATTTTTCAAATGAAAAAAACATATGGTCAATTTTCAAAATGCTCAATTAAAAATGGTCATTTATCTAGTTGCCCCCAAATATATAAGGTGAGCAGTGGCGGATCCAGGATTTTATACTAGGGGGGCACAAGTTCATATAAATGAAACTTTAGAAGCATTGATACAATATTTAAATACCTAATATCGATTAGGTTAAATTACAAGTTTAGTCTCTGAACTTTCGGATTTGTCTAAGAGAATCCTAAACTTTCAATTTTGTGTTCAATAAGTTTTTGAATTTTCAATTTTGTGTCTGATAGGTGTTATTTGACATTTTTCAAAATTCACAGGCTTACCAAACACAAAATTGAAAGTTTAGAATTTAAATTGATACAATTATTAGTATGGAGTTTTAATTGACCCCAAAGTTTAGGGGTAGAATTGATTTTTTTTCCTAATTTTTTGAAAAGAAACTTATAAACTCATTTCATATTCTTTTTAGGTTAAAATATCATTTTGGTCATTGTACTTTGGAACTTATTTTATTTTATTGTCAATAATTCCAATGTCCAAATATAATCCTTGTACTTTTAATAATCTTAAAATTAGTCTATGGTTAATTTTTTCAAAACAAATTTAGTCTTTATTAGCTTTATAATTGGAACTTATTTTATTTTATTGTCAATAATTCCAATGTCCAAATATAATCCTTGTACTTTTAATAATCTTAAAATTAGTCTATGGTTAATTTTTTCAAAACAAATTTAGTCTTTATTAGCTTTCGTTTTATAAATTTTGAAAAAATACTAATAATTGGTGTGTTTTTTTGAGTGAAAATTATGATTATTACCATGTTTTAGAGTAACTTCAAATTAATAATGACTAATGTAAAGATTAATAGTTCCGTGCATTGGGTTTGAACCCAGGACCGGCTAGGGGGCACCAACACACAGATAGTGATGGAAACCAACACACCAAGAGTACTTTCTATTATCTAATTTGCAAATTATTTATATATAATATAAAATATTTTAAATTGAGGGGCCCCTTCTTAAATCCGCCAGGTGAGCCTACCCATTTTGACTAAGATATGGGGAGGCCTGTCAACTATATAATAAATAGACAAAAATTACACCAAAGATAAAATTATGGGGAGAACTTCCGTTAGCTTTTCATTTGAATCATCGTTAAAGCATGTGATTGACAATTTCCTCTTTTTTTTTTTGGAAAAATACACTTTTGGTCCCTGAGGTTTGGGTTAGGTTTTATTTTGGTCCCTGAGTTTTCAAACTTGACAATTTAATCCCTGAAGTTTGGATTTTGTTTCATTTTGGTCCCTTCATCCACTTTTCCGTTAACTTTTAATGATTTGTTGACGTGTCATTTATTTTTTTATTAAAACAAATTTCTTAAAATTTTAAAAATAAAATAATTTAAAATATATATTTTTTATTTTTCATTTCCCTCCCATTTTTCCCTCTCTTTTTTTTCTTCTTCTTCTCAACCACCATCACCACCACTTCCAAGCTCACTGTTGCCACTGGTCATCGGTGACCACCACTCGTTGGCGGCCGGCGACATATATTTCTTTTCTCTCTTCCCTTCTCTTTTCTTTTCACTTTTCTTTCCCTCTCTTTACATTTTCTTTTTTTCTTTTTAATAAAAAAGAGGGAGAGGAAGGATGAACTTCCTCCTCCCTTTCCAGCGAAAAAAAAAAATGTCGTCGGCCACCGGCGGCAACAGTAAGCTTGGAGGTGGTGGTGATGGTGGTTGAGAAGAAGAAGAAGAGGATGATGGTGGTTTAGAGGAAGAAAAAGAAGAAAAGAGAGGGAAAATGGGAGGGAAATGAAAATTAAAAAAATATATATTTTCAAATTATGTTTTTATTATTTTATTTTTAAAATTTTAATAAATATTTTTTTAATAAAAAATAAATGACAGGTCAGCAAACCGTTAAAAGTTAACGGAAAAGTGGATGGAGGGACCAAAATGAAACAAGATTCAAACTTCAGGGACTAAATTGTCGAGTTTGAAAACTTAGGGACCTAAAGTTTATTTTTCCTTTTTTTTTTTAGATCCACGTTGCACTTAAGTTGGTTTCTTGGAAGAAATTTGTTGAAGTAACTCTTTATTGGAAGAAATCAAATATTCCAAATTGATTCTTCAATTCTCATTATTATTAGCTTCCCCCAAAAAAAGAAAAAAAAAAACTCACAAAGCTATTAGCAACAAGAAAGTCTAGCAAATATGAGGGAAAATTTGTTGGAGATGGAGACAAAACCACCGCCTCAGTTGTCGTGCATGAAATAAAAGAAATAGGTTTAAGCATCATATATAAGTATATGTGTTGCGGCTGGGAAGTTGGTTTCCACGAAGAGGGAGAAGAACACATAAGGCAGTGACTTGTGGCTGTTTTTCTTCAGAAATTTGACTGTGACGCCAGTGAGTGTTTTTTAGAGAATAGGTCATTCTTTCAAGATTGGGTTGAGGGTTTTATTTCATTGTTTATCCCAAGCTAATTGAGGGTTAGTTTGTGGCGTTATTGAAGGCTTCCTGTAATCTCTCATCATTCCAGTAGAATCTGTAGTTGCAGAAGACTAGACGTAGTTCCGAGTTTGGGACGAACCAGTATAATTTTTCGGTGTCATTTTATTTTTCCTATCTTTATTATTTTTCGTGACTATTATTATTGGCTTGTTTGGCTTAACCTGTGAAAGGGGAGATAGTTATAATATTATTAATTGTCGTCATAATATTATTGTTATTTGTATTTCGCATTTTTTTCTCCCAAAAAAAATCCCAAAATTGTTATGCATGTGTGTTCCAACAATTGCATGTTCTTCTAATTAGTAAGAAAAAATACCGCAACAAAAGATGAGAAAAAACCCCACAAAATTCTTAGAACACAAGAAAAAAAAAACCAACAAACATTTGAAAAAAAATCCTTCAAAATTGTTTTGCTTTCATAACCCTAGATAGTAGTATCAAAAAAAAATAATAAATAAATCACAAAGTTCTCAATAAACAAAAAAATAGTCATCTAAAATGAAAAGAACAAAAATCCTAAATTTGTTTTCCAAACACAATAAGAAGAAAATGATAGAGAACTCGTGTACTACTCCTCAACGACAAAAGTTTCTTCAAATAAAAAATTTCTCCAATAATTTTTTGGGAAAAAAAATCATATTTTTAACCCTAAACTTTGGGGGTTGTATCAGTTTTTAAAAAAATTTAGCTTGAAATAATACAGAGAGAATAAACACAAATTGTATTGATCAAGAGAGTGATAAAATCGTTTCTCAAAAGATGATTTACAAGCTAAATCAAACTAAACTTAAATAGGCACCAAAAAGGCTTGGTACTAAAGTTGTACCATTGACCTGCTACAATCTTAAAAAAGGAAAAACAAAAGGGAAATTAAGGCAGAATCGTAATTTGCTGCCAACTGTAATAGACAAAAAAGGAATAAGTAAGGAGGATTAGCCAAGAGAGTTATTTGGCCTACTATTGCTGACAATCACCTTATAAGGAAATTACTCAAATAAGGAAAAGTCAGCAATACTCATATTATAGATGCTGTCAATTTATGCAAGAATGGAAGTTGCACTCATCAAGGTAATTTGCTTTGATCAAGGTGCTGCTGTGCATAATTTCCAGTTGTCTAAATTATTGTTGGTATTTTTTTTTTGACTGAATCGTTGAGGTGGCTGCTTGTGTGGTGATTTGTGTGAAGGTGTACATATTACACATGCGGAAGCAATTGAAGATCGAAAGCACTTAAGACATTCAATTTTACTCCTAAAGCATGCATGTTCTAGAAAAGACAGAATAGAGAGTTTAGAAAACACCAACCTTTGTAGCTCACTTATGATGAACTCCTTGTGGTGTTTGCCTCTCCTATGCTCCTTGGACAACCTCTAGAGTCTTCCCTACTATACTCCGGGCCAAGAACGACTTGTGGGAGTCTATATAAGATAGGGAATGGGAAGGGAATGCTTGAAGCATCAAGCAATGGAGAAGAATGAGAGATGAGAGAACTTTGAGTCCAAATTCCAGCAACATAACATTAAGGAAATGGCTCTCTTATGTTTGAATATGATTCAAACTCCTTTTAAAGACTTTCTCCATGCAAAGCCAAGCCTCAAGACACAAGACACATGGTGTATTTGCAAGCTCAAGTGGATTCTAGGTGTACATTACACAAGACATGCAACAATGCATGAGTGAGTTGTCTTTCCACTTTGAATGATCATGCATTAAGTGGATTTCCAACTAAATCCACTAAATTCAAATTGAAATCAAATTTCAAGCTTGCAAATTACCCCCAATTTCAATTCTAAATTGAAATTGATTGCTTGGTAATTAATTTGAAAATTTTCAAATTAATTTTGATATGATTAATCTAATTAATCTTTGTTATCTTGTGCAATTCCATATATATGATTCCTAATACATATATATAGTATTCAAAACACTTTTAAATACTTCATCTCTCATTTTCTAATTTAATTCATAATTAAATTATTGTGTCAAACACAATTTACGATAATACCCTTTTTCCTGATTTTGAACGATTCAAAGCTTCCTATCTTTTGTTCTAGGCTTAATTCCGATAGGAGCTAGTAGGGGGACCTAATGGACCTATAGATCATGGGCTCCAACGATTCGAGGCTAACCGACTAATCTCATTGTCCAAGCTAGCCAACATTCGTTAACTATCGGGACACTCCACTATAGCCCGATAGTTGCACTCCCCTCACTATAGATATATTTCCGTCCACTTGATTTAACCATGATTAGTAAGTCGATCCTTCACAGGTTGTTCGTAGCTATAGCTAGGTCAATAAGCCGTTTTACCCCTATAGTACTTCTAGTTCCTTAAGTCCCACTGATCCTCTAATGAACAATTGGTTTATGGTCCAACCAATAAACCGAGTCCCTCTCGGGCCAATGAGAGGGCGGGATCCCTTTGTTCAAGCCCCGGAGTCAGCACTTAAGGGAACAACCTCTCTACTATCCCTTATTCGGGTAGGAGTGAATTCCTTCTTGCACGACTATGTCCCCAGCTATCTACCCGTTCCTATCCCTGAAATAGGAGGCTTATTGAGTCGGCGATACTGAGCCACTCTCACCTATGCAGATCTAAGGATAAGCCCGAATAAACAGGAGTTCATAGTTAGCTCAGGATTAAGATCGAGTTACCTAGGTCATCATATGAAATAGTCAGTCTCGTCAGTAAACGGTGTTATAAAGCGAGAGTGACTTATTTCTTGGTCCTGGTCTTATGCAAACTCATTGCATAGGACGCCCCCACTCGCATGTCTCTACATGGACGATTTAGGATCACATCGTCTATACCATCTATAAAGTGGGTCGCGTCTCATAGTGTCCCCAGAATAAGGTACCCAACCCTATCCCTATACTATAGACCGTTTTGGCTATTACTCAAGCTTGATCCACTTTTATGTCTCTACATAAAGCTCAAGTGTTCATCCTATAGCCATGGATCTTAGTTTATTGGATTTGAGTTATTATATGTGCAATTTACTTTATTCAGTAATAACTTTACTGAATTAATCTCGATAACGCCTTTATCGAATAAGTATATAATTCGTTTAACATCCACTATCTACGAGTTTTAGGACACCAATCCCAACATTGTGCTGGCGTGGCTGCAACTTTCACTTGCTCATGGGTGTAGTATTGTTTATCAGTTTTAACCATGAACTTTCAATTTCATCAAATTGAACCCTAAACTTAACAAGTTGCATCAATTTTAACCCTGAACTTTCAATTTCACTCAAACTTATGAGATCGTATTGATTTTAACGTCAAACTTGCTTACGTGTTACAATCTATAGCTTTGGCTAACTTTTTGTTTGAGCCATAGTACGTAATTGATTATTTCTTCATTTTTTTTTCTTAATTCACATTGCACCTGAATTGGTTTCTTATAAATAAAATATTGGAGAAACTTTATTTTAGATGATTTTTTCTTATTGTTGATAACTTTAATTGTGAGGGCTTTTTCGTTGCTATTTAAGATTACGAAAGCAAAAAACCTTTGGAGGTTTTTTATCTTCAAATATTTGTTGGTTTTTTATTGTTGCTAAGAACTTTGTGTGATTTTTTTTTCTTCTCTTACGTTTTTGTTTTTTTTTTTTGCTAATTAGAAGAATGTACAAATGTAGGAAACGAAAACAAAAAAATTTCGAGTTTTTTATTTATCATATTTGCTGAATTTTTCTTGTTGTCAATAACTTTGTGGTTCTTTTTTGGACAATAATGAGAATAATAGTTTGAGATATTTGATTTCTTCTAGTTTTTCCAAAAAAAACTTCTTACAAAACACTAACACATGTTCAATGTGAATTAAAAAAAGGAAAAAAAAAATTGTCAATTACATGTTTTAATAGCAATTCAAATGAAAATTTGACCAAAAGTCTGCATTGCAACATTTATGCAAGTTTGAGGTTCAAATTGATACAATTTGTTAAGGTTAGGGTTCAAATTGATGAAATTGAAAGTTTAGGGTTAAAATTGATACAACCTGCTAAGTTCAAGGGTCAAAATTGATTTTTTTCCCTAATTTGTTTTTACTAAAACCAATTGAAGTGCAATGTAAATTAAAAAAAAGTAGTTATTGTTGAAATTGATGCCGTGGGTTAAGTTGAGAGTCAAAATTAAATTTTTTCATAAAATATTTTTTTTAAAAAAATAATTACATGTGAAAGATATGGGTGAAATTCTGTACCGCTACAGCATTTAACATTATTGATGTCATTACCGAATGAACTGTACAGTTGGGCAAAGCTATCGTTTTACTGTTATGGTCACACTGTTCTTTTGACACACAAAAAGAGAGTAGTTGTAAGAAAAATGTAGTCTTCTGCCAAAAATATATTATTATAGATTACTCATTCAATGGATCATTTCTCTATCAATGATCTATGCGTTTCCTGTTTTACGTCCAACTATTAACTGTACAAAATGTGCAGCTTTCTACTTTTCCCAAGTTCAATGAACCGCAAAAATTTTTTGTAGTACTACCGTAGTATCTTATTTTCTTTATTCACTCCATAATTTTATCTTCATAAATATATATTTAATGAATCCTAGGAGCGGATCCATGTTGAGGCTAGGAGGGGCACGTGCCCCCAAAATTACAGTTTTAGTAATATTTATATTGTGCTTGACTACAAAATTAACATAAGCTTCATAGCTCATTGGTCACAGGGGCACTGAAAGTCGTTGTGCATGGTGAGTGAGACCGGGTACGAAATAAAGTGCACGGAATCCTCTCATTTTTCCTTTTTCGATTTCTTTTTTTTTTGGGGAATTGTCCTAAATAGCTAGAAAAAAAAGCCTTCTTGTTTTTTGGCTACGGATGTTCAGAATTCGCAGGGGTGGCTACCGCATTTTCAGGAACTGTTTTCTAGATTTTTTTTGACATTTTTACCCCTAGTACATACGACTATAGACAAACACCGTTAACAGATTTTTTTTGTTTTCATTCAGTTTCTCCCCCCTTTTTTCGGGATGGATGAATCCCGATTTATAGGGAGTTCAGTTGGCGGTTTGTGTTCAAGTGTATAAAAAGATCTACCTATTTTTTAGGCTTAGGTTTCAGCGTTTCCAACGGTAAAAAAAGATTTTGTCCCTCACATTTTGCCCCTCATTATCCATGTTACAAAAGGACAACAATAAAAGTCGTAAGTAGCAGTACACACAGACAGATGACAGTGCATATAAACTACAGCGTATATATAACTTATATGGGAGGTGGGACTGGGGTAAGTATGCATACACACAGGATGCATGCGGAACACGTATGTATGTAATACTATAGACAAATATCAGTTATGGCATTCATCAGGTATTTGCATTCAGGTGAACATGGTACGGGGGGTTATTATGGTTGCATATAGCAACACAGACAAAGACAGAGTGTATTTTTATTGGGCATTCCAGACATACATGATACAGGGGGTGATTAACTCAAATACAGGGGGGGATTAAGTGTATACACACACAAGTAGACACATCAGACCATTCCATGGATGTATATAATAGTACAGACAAATCAAAGCATTTTTTCTATTAGACATGTCAATGTGTATGCACACATACATATGAGTATACCACAAGCACACTTTTTCCAGAGAAGTTGCAATAACGATGAAATGATATTTATCAGTACATACCACTATGGCGGGTTCAACATTTAAGTCAAATCAACACAAACCCTCCACCAAAACCGCCTCCATGCATTTCCTCCCCACGCCCGTGCTTTTCGTCTTACAATAGAGCGGTATAATCGCGGATTGGAAGGAAAAAATGAATCCCGAAAATATACGGTTTCAAAGGGAATAAACTAAATCCCTAAAATTTCGGGATAATGTATATGCTTGTTGCAAATATAAGGGAAGGGAAATGAAACCGTTACCTAGTTCAAATTTTTTGGTACAATCGTCGCGTAGGGGGAGAATTGATTGAGCATGCAAGAGATGGTCGTCAACGCGGCGGATGAAGGTCGTTGGCACGCCGGAGGTGGTTCGTTGGTGTGATATGAGAGGTAGGTAGCGATATACACTCTGTGGTAGCGGTGGGGAATGGTGTGGAATGGGGGTTTCGAGGGTGTGGAATGCTCTCAAAGGTTTCGAGTTTTGGAAGAAGAAGATGGACGGACGACTGCTGCATGAAGGCTATTCTGATGGGAGGTTGGGCGGTGACATGACATTCCATAATTGCAGCAGTTAAAGGTATAGTCTTTTTAGGTTATTCAATTTTCTGGAGAAATTAGCAACTTGTTCTTATTTTTTGTATTTTAATTTCTGATCTTCTTAGTTGCAGGTAGTATGTCTTCAGATTGAGAGGACCTTTTTTTCCAATTAATGCATTCCGAAGGTGTTTCTCTCTACTGAGGGAGGTTGAACTTTGTACTTCTTCCCCAATAAAGGTATTGACTCCTTTTCCCAGGAAGCAACTTTTTTCGAGAAGCAAATTTTTCCAGTAGTAACAATATGATACACCTAGATTTTCAAACTAGTTTTGTTTCTTGGATTTTTGAATTTCAAACTTCCTAAAATGTCTCCAACTTATTTGTAGGAGTATATTTTATCTCTCTTAAACTCTGATTTTGGTTTTAAACGTTAAGAATACGTTAGACAGTTTGTTGGGGGGCATATTTGTCTTTTACAAATAGGTATTTATTAATCATTAAATCGTTTAACCATCTATTTAATTTATAAACGTTTGTAGCTATATTTCAAGCCACCTAGTTATTTTTAGCCATATTTCTTGTTGCCCCCTTTTTTTTTAAAAAAAAAAAACCCTTTTTCGATTTCTTTACTTCTTTTTCTGATTTCATATATATTTTTTCATTTCCCTTTTTCGTTCCTGTGTAATTTCATTTTTCGATTTCATTATATATATCTGTGCGCGCGCGGGTGCGTGCGTACGTGCGTGTAAAACAGTTTATTATTTATTATTACTTAAATATTCTGGTTATTACTTAAATATTTTGGTGAATAATTCTACGATAGTTTATTATAATTTTGTATTTACTTAATCTAAATTTTATATATCAATGTATTTTAAATTACACTTACATGAATGTTAAATTACAAATTTAGTTCTTGAATTTATGTCTAATAAGTCCTTAAACTTTCAATTTTTTTGTCTTATAAACTTTAAAAATGTCTAATGTAAAATAGATTCATGAACTATCAATTTTGTATTTAAATTTTTTATAAAATTAATTATCTAATTAAACATAAAATTTAATTTAACTTTCAATTTTGTAACCAATAAATGTACTATGTTAAAAAAATATCGAATAGGTTGAGAACTTACAACACGTTTTTTTTGTCAACATAAATATAACTCAATTAGTTAAGGTATATACTTTCGACCAAAGAAGTTAGAGGTTTGAATTTTTCACCTCTATATATTGGAAAATATATTAAAACATTTAATTTTTAAAAAAATTGAATATGTTAGAGAATTATTTTGTATCAAACTCAAATTTAAGGGATTTATTAGACACAAAATGAAATTTTCATGGACCTATTAGACACTTTTTAAAATTTAGAGACTGTATATACACATATTTGAAAGTTCATAAGCTAAACTTGTAACTTAGTCTAATATGAACTTGTGCCCTCTAGCATAAAGTTCTGGATCCGCCACCGATGGATCTCACATCATTTTTTAAAGGATGATGAAGTGATAAACAAGAAATAGAATAAGTATTTATATACCACGATAGTACTAGAAATTTTTCATGAATCTCTATCAAGAAGGCTTTACTATTCAACACCTGTTCAGTTTAGTAGTAGAAATTTTTCATGAATGTCTATCCAGAAGGCTTTACTATTCAACACCTGTTCAGCTTCTGATCGTCATCCAATGCAATATCTTATAAATTCCATTATGCCTATCCTCTAAAATTATAAACCCACAGCACAATAAGTAAAACCTCTATCGAAAGAAAACAAAATGGCACTAGATAATGCCTCTTTCAATGATGGTGTTCCTCGTCGATCTGCAGACTTTCAACCAAGTGTTTGGGGAGATTATTTTCTTCCCTATCACTCCAACACTCCGGTACATATATAATTGGCTTTGTTATATATATATATATATGTTTTTGTGGCTATTATTTGGATGTTTTTTGATACTTAGTCCCTGTTGTTTTCGAAGTTTGAATAGGGTGCTTTTGTTAGAAAATTGTGGAAGACAAGCATGAATGGAGATGATTTTTCATTCAACTAAGCATGCCTTTATATAGGCTTACAAAAGTAACCATAGAATACCAATGGTTCAAACTTTTAAATGTCATAAAATGCTCCCATAACTCACCTAACTCCCAAAACTCAAAAGTCACTATTGGTTACAAGAAACCAAAAGCCAAAAGTCACAAAAACCAAAAGTCACACTAAATGCCACAAATAAAGTTTAATAATGAAAATGGAAAACCTTTCATTTTCTCAACACCCCCCCTTAAACTTGATTTGTTACACCAAGTAAACTCCTCATTCTGATAAAAGTCTCCAACTTGAGGGGCTTTGTGAAAATGTCTGCCGCTTGGTCTTGTGACTTGATATATTTGAGTTCCACTTCTTTATTCGCAACGCAATCCCGAATGTAGTGAAATCGGGTATCAATGTGCTTGCTCCTCCCATGAAATACCGGATTTTTCTCTAAGGCAATGGCCGATTTGTTGTCAACAAAAATCTCCATCGGACCTTCCATTTGAAACTTCAACTCCTTCACTAAGTTTCTTAGCCAAATTGCATGACATACACATGAAGTTGCCGCGACGTACTCCGCCTCGCATGTTGATAATGTGACTATGGGTTGCTTTTTTGACATCCATGTGAACGCCGTTTCACCAATAAAAAACACAAACCCCGTAGTACTCTTTCGATCATCCAAGTCACTACTCCAATCACTATCACAATATCCAACAATATCAAAATTACTAGAAGAGACATAGGAAAGACCATACCCAATCGTCCCTTTGATGTAGCGAAGTATCCTTTTTGCCATTTTGCAATGCGTAGTTGTCGGCTCCTCCATAAATCGACTAATAATTCCAACTGAATAAAGAATATCCGGTCTTGTGCATGTCAAGTATCTCAAACTTCCAACCAAACTTTTGAAATATGTAGAATCTACCTTTTCTCCTCCACCTTGCTTGGTGATTTTGACTCCACATTCCATCGGTGTTCCAACTGGATTAGCATCATCCATGTTGAACTTTTTGAGCATTTCTTTAGCATAGCCCTCTTGGGATATAAAAATCCCATCTTCACTTTGTTTGACCTCGATCCCAAGATAGTAACTCATGAGACCAATGTCCGTCATTTCAAACTCCTTTGCCATCTCTCTTTTGAACTCATCAAACATGCTTCTTGCCATATTCAAGATTGTCCGATTCTTCCTCTCCACCACGCCATTTTGTTGTGGTGTCCTTGGCACTGTTAACGGTCGTCGGATGCCTTTTTCATCACATAACTGTTTGAACTCATTTGATGTGAATTCATCACCTCGATCAGTTCTCATGGCCTTGATTGTAAGATTGCTTTCATTCTCCACACATGCCTTAAATTTCTTGAAGATTTCAAATACTTCCGATTTTTCCTTCAAAAAGTACACCCATGTTTTTCTAGAAAAATCATCAATAAACAGAAGGAAGTATTTACTTTTACCATGAGACTCCGGTTTGATCATACCACACACATCAGCATGGATGAGTTCTAGAGGCTTCTTGGCTCTTGTCATAGACTCCTTCGGAAAACTACTTCGATGATGTTTGCCAAGTAGACATCCTTCACACACTTGGTTCGGCTTGTGAATGTGCGGTAAACCCCGCACCATCTGCTTTTTCGACAAGTCTTCTAGACTTCCAAAATTGAGGTGTCCGAACCGTAGATGCCATAACCAGGAGAGATCCTCATAACACGTCTTCAAGCATTTTGGAACATCATTACATATATTCAAGGGAAACATTCGGTTTTTTGTCATGGAAACTTTAGCAATAAGTCTCTCATGATTATCCCTCAAATACAAACAATTGTTTTTCATTTGAACTTCAAAACCTTTCTCTAACAATTGTCCAACACTCAATATATTATTTTTTATACTGGGAATGTAATAAACATTTGTAATATATTGATTTTCTCCATTTTTTAACCGAATGAGAATTTTACCTATTCCTTTGATGGCGGCCAAAGAATTGTCTCCAAAGGCAATATTACCTTTCTCCATCTCGTTCAACTCTGCAAACATCTCGCGTTTTCCACACATGTGGTTTGAGGCTCCGGTGTCAAGATACCACATACTATCTTGACTATCTTCTTCTCCCTTTGAAACCATAAATAAAGTTTCATTCTCCTCTGCATAATTAGATTGCCCTTGATGGGCTTTGGATGTGTTGGCGGCTGACTGATCCTGATGCTTCCGATCACTTGATTCTGATTGAGATGAGTAACACTCATTTGCATAATGGCCATACTTATTACAATTATAACATTTTACCTGAGATTTATCTCTCCCAGATCTTCCACCGCGTCTTCCACGACCTCGGCCTCCTCTTCCTCTTGAGGAATCACATGAATTTTGAGAAACATCGGTGTTGGTTTCACCTCTTCCACCACGACCTCGACCACCACGACTATTCTCCTCCTTGAGTTTGAGTTGGAGAAGTTGTTCAACGGTCTCTGTTTGCTCCATCCTCCTTTTCGTTTTCTCCTCATAGGCTTGCAATGAGCCTATAAATTGTTCAATCGTCATAATCTCGAGATCCTGTGTCTCCTCGATTGTCGTGGCAATAATCTCGAACTTTGTATTTAGGCTCCGTAGAACCTTTTCCATGACACGAACATCGTCGATTTCTTCACCGTTTCGTCTCAATTGGTTGACGACGGTCATTACTCTTGTGTGATATTCCGCTATCACCTCCGTCTCCTTCATTTGTAAAGATTCAAACTCACCACGTAAAGTTTGCAACCGTACCTTTTTCACACGATCGGCTCCTCTATGAGTCGATTGGAGCTTGTCCCATGCCGCCTTTGACGTCTCGGCATTGGCGATGGTCTCAAACGTGTCTTCGTCCACCGATTGGTACAAGATATAGAGGGCCTTCTTGTCCTTCTTTCTTGTCTCCTTTAACGCATCTCTTTGCGCTTGATCGGCTCCAGCTTCCGCCTCTTGGAAACCATTCTCCACGATCTCCCACACATCTTGTGCTCCTAGTAACGCTTTTATCTTGATGCTCCAATTGTCATAGTTGAGCTTGGAAAGCATCGGTAGTTGAAGCGAACCCATCCCACCGTTGGCCATTTCTCTAAATTTTTTTGCTACTCGCTCTGATACCACTTTGTTAGAAAATTGTGGAAGACAAGTATGAATGGAGATGATTTTTCATTCAACTAAGCATGCCTTTATATAGGCTTACAAAAGTAACCATAGAATACCAATGGTTCAAACTTTTAAATGTCATAAAATGCTCCCATAACTCACCTAACTCCCAAAACTCAAAAGTCACTATTGGTTACAAGAAACCAAAAGCCAAAAGTCACAAAAACCAAAAGTCACACTAAATGCCACAAATAAAGTTTAATAATGAAAATGGAAAACCTTTCATTTTCTCAACAGCTTTTATGTTTAAACATTTTTCAATTACACGTTTTTTTTTTTTTTTTTTTTTGTTAGTAATGGTTAAAATTGATGGACGGAAGCATTCACATAATATGGTAATTGGTGGGTTTTGAAGATGTTTTTGAACTTCTTACAAATGACCTAATTTCTCATATAAATTTCTACTAACTCGCTAATTAGTATCATGTTATATAAGTTTGTCATGGATCAATCTTAACATCTACTATGAAAATGATATATAATTGAAAATTTTTAAAGCATACACGGATAAATTCAAATTTTTAGAATAAAAGTGACTAGTTTGAAAAAAGAAAAACCCAAAATTTTGGGATTAAAATATTTATTTGTTTTTGCAAAGAGAATACAAATGTGAGCTAGGACATTATTATTATTATTTCATTTAATTATATAAAAAATAAGAATGTATTTGAAAACTAACATTATTTCTTGTTCTCTAGAGTATTTTCTTTAAAAAGTTCAAATTTTTCTAGACGATTTTTAAAGAATATAACATTTGATAACTTTTTTTTGGGACTCTTTGTAACCTATTTTTCGAGTCAAATCATAAATCATTTGGAAAATTTTCTAACATGATATAAAAAAAAAAAGTAAACTGGATTTGTAAATCTGATCAGTATAGTTCAACTAATTAAATATAAAATCAAGAGATTAAAGGTTTGAATAGTTACAACTAAGAGATTAGAGGATTGAATCCTACTCCATAAGTTGTTTTCTCAAATAAAAATAAATAAACTAGAATTATTTGGTTTTTTTTTTTAAGTTCATATACAACTTTTAGGACATTCTAGATTTGGAGAAACAAAAAGGAGTAATATTCAATAGATATTCTTCTTTAAAATAAAAAAAAAAATATATATATATATATATATATTCAAAAGTTCAAAAGTACTTTTCGATTTTGTCTTCTACCTAATTTATTTATTTGTGTTGATTTTGTGGGACACGAAATATTATAAAAAATCAGGAAGAAGACAATATGGTGAGAAAACAACTTCACGAACTGAAAGAAAAAGTGAGAAGTATGCTTGCAGTTGCTGAAAAGCCTTCAGAAAAACTAGGTTTGATTGATTCAATCCAACGGTTAGGTTTGTCATACCATTTTGAAGGGGAAATTACTGATATTCTTCACCACGTCCAAAATCTTTGCAATGTTGATGATATCAATGATGAGGATCTTTACGTTATAGCTCTTAGATTTCGATTGCTAAGACAACAAGGTTATCATGTTTCATGCGGTGAGTCTTACGAACAATTTTTTTTTAATGAATTATTTTGCTATAAAATTTTGATTTACATGATAAACGCTAAATTATCATGTTATCATGTTGTAATTTGACCTTTGAAAATTTCAATCAGAGTTATTCAATAAATTTATAAATGCAAGGGGAGACTTCGAAGAATCAATTGTGAAGGATGAAGGTGGTATATTAAGTTTGTATGAGGCATCCCAGTTGAGAATGAAGGGAGAAAATATATTGGATGAAGCATTGGCTTTCACAACTATTCATCTTCAAGCAATGGCCATGGATTCCAAGTCTCCTTTCTCAGATGAAGCTAAATATGCATTGAAGTGGCCAATGTATAAAGCTTTGCCAAGGTTCATGGCTAGGCACTATATCTCTCTTTATGACAACAATCCATTGAAGAATAATGTTTTGCTCACTTTTGCAAAGTTGGACTTCAATTCTCTCCAAAAACTTTACCAGAAAGAAGTGGGTGAATTTTCAAGGTGATGGTTTCTCATTAAAGTTCCTACTATCTCTTGAGTTCTTTCCTTCAAAAAAAAATTGTTCAATTGTATACTTATATTTAGATAAACGAGTCAACTATAATCTTACAATTATGAATTTATGATTAAAAATGACTTTTTTTTTTTTATGTTCTGATTATGGATGTAAATATATATAGGTGGTGGAAGAATCTGAAGTTGAGGGAGCAATTATCTTTTACACGAGATAGGGTGGTGGAGTGCTATATTTGGGCATTGGGAATATACTATGAACCAAAATATTCCAGCGCTAGAAGAATATTAGTCAAAATTATCGCTTTCATATCTATCCTTGATGATATGTATGATGTATATGCCACATTGGATGAACTTCAACTATTCACTGATGCAATTGAAAGGTTTAGCTCTTCTAATATTTTCATTAATTTTATGTTTTTGAATTCAAAGCTAGCTTGCCTAGTTTTTATATGTTAAGTTTAAAGTATTAATGTAATACTTCAGCATATGTTAAGTTTAAAATATAGTGCGATAATGTTGGCCAACATGAACCTAGCTTAACTAATATAAAACTTGTACTAATAACCAAGAAGTTTGTGGTTCGAATCCCTCACTCCCCACATGTTGTCAAAAAAAATTACAATAATGTCATATTTGAACCAATAACGTTTAAAAATATTAAATAATTATCTCTGTTCCAAGCTAAAATTTGAACTTTTGATTAATTAAATTTCAGGTGGGATATTGATGGCATTGAGAAGCTCCCAAATTACATGAAAGGTCTTTACAAAGCTATACTTGAAGTTTATCAAGAGATTGAGCAAGATATTTGCAAGGACAATAATATTCCATTTGCATTTGATTATGCAAAAGAAGCGGTGAATTCACTTGTAATGTGGTTTTTCATATATACTTTTCACGAAAAATATCTAATTTGCTTTGGAGTTTTGTGTGTACAGATGAAAAGGCAATGCAGAGCTTATTTTGTGGAAGCTAAATGGTTCTACGAAGGGTATGTACCAACAATGGAAGAATACATGAAAGTTGCCATCACCTCTGCCGCTTACTACCTTTTTGCTTCAGTTTCATTCCTTGCTTTGGGAAATGTTGCTTCAAAAGAGGTTTTTCAATGGGCTCAAAGTGACCCCATGCTTCTTAAAGCAACTGGAGTAATTGGCAGGCTAGTGAATGACATAGCTTCCCACAAGGTATCCAAAGAAAAAAAAATCAATTGAATTGAAAAATGATTGAATCTTTTGATAACCCCCTTGTTTTAGGCCCCGTTTGATAACTATTTGGTTTTTGAAAATTAAGCTAGCTTATACACACATACTTCCACCTATAAGTTTCTTGGTTTTAGTATCAATCTTCTACCTTATTTTCAAAAACCAAGTCCAATTTTAGAAAAAAAAAAGTAGTTTTAAAAAACTTATTTTTGTTTTTAAAATTTGGCTAGGAATTCAAACGCAACCTTAACTAAGATGAAAGCCATGGTAGGGAATTTAGGAGAAAACAAACATAATTTTCAAAAACCAAAAACAAAAAACCAAATGGTTATCAAACGGGGTCTTAATTTTACTTTTCTATTTCTAGAAGTTATTTACAAATGTTTTTCAACAACAAATTTAAAATTTTAGTCGTCGTATATCATTTTTAGTTTGAACAAGAGAGAGGTCATGTGGCTTCTGCTGTTGAATGCTACATGAAGCAATATGGAGTGTCAGAAGAAAAGGCCCTAAATGAACTAGAAAACCAAGTGGTAGAAGCATGGAAAGATGTAATAGAAGACTACACCAAGTCAGCCAAATTTCCAAATGTGATCCTTGACTGTGTGTTGAATGTTGCTAGACTCTCAGACCTCTTTTATAAGGAGGGAGATGGTTACACATTCGCTGATGGAGAAACCAAACGCTTTATTACTTTAATGCTTAAAGACCCTGTGCCAATTTGATCCATCTACATTGTTGATGGATATGCAGTTACATAGTAAAAGTGTATGTGAGAGTTTTTTCTTTTAGCAAATTGCTTTTAATTACTTTTGTTATATGTATTTTTAGAACAAATAATGTGTTATTATAAATATTACTTTCTTGTTTGGTTTTAATATCTGGTTAAATTATAAATCTAGTCCCTAAATTTGATAATGGTGTCTAATGGTGTCTATTTTGTTCATGAAATTTAAAAGTTTCAATTATGTTCCAATTAAATTTTTTATTTTCATTCTAACAAGTCTTTCTATGGTTAACATGGTTACCTAAATGTTGATGCGACACTAATTCGACTTATAAATGTAAATTTGACAGAGGTTATATAAAAAAAAAATAGTAGTATAAATAAATTTGGCTAAATACATATTTTAATCCCCAATTTTTGGGCGTCTTTTCGGTTAATCTCTATTGTTTAAAAATTTTCAATTTAGTCCTATAGGCTTTATTATTTTCAATTTAGTCCTCAATATTTATAAATGTTACAATTGATAAATGATAAACTTACCTGACATTATACTTGGTAAATCGACAAAAATTTACAAGAAGAAAAAGGTCATCAAAGAAACGAAAATTAATTTCTTCTTAGAATTTCTCTGAAATAATTGGTAGAAGTTTTGAGTTTCTTCCCTTCGACAAGGGTAGATCTATGAAGGGGTCAGGAGGGACACGTGTCTCCCTGGAATTATAGATTGTATATATATGTATAGCGTTTTCCATATGATTAACCAAAGTTGATCCTCGGCTTGATGGCAAGAGGGGTCATGTCTTAAACATATTTAAAAGAAATTAAGTTAATTGCTCTTTCAGAAATAAAATTTAATTTTGTATCTATTTGAACTTTGAATTTTCAATACAATAATTTTAAAAAATGTCACATAAATTGAGAACTTATTAGACACAAAATTAAACTTTATGTCTAATAGAACATTTAATTTATAAATATTTTGAATATGTCAAAGACCTATTTGATATATAATTGAAACTTTCGATATCAATATTATATATTTTTTTTTTTGAAAATTCAGGGACCTATTAGACACTTTTTAAAGTTCAAAGACTATAAAGACCCGAATCTAAAATTTCACAGACTAAACTTATAATTTCATCTAATATGAACTTGTGCACCCTTTACCATCAAGTTCTGGATCCGCCACTGCCCTTGGATAATCCTTTGTGACAACCCGTGTAAAAGGAAGCTAAATACATGCTGAGGGTAGCTACTACATGCATGAAAACGTAAAACTTTTGAAACTTTAAAGCGGAAGAAACCAAATGTAAAAACCTTTCGTTAATAAACAGGGCCCGAAACCATAAGTCATTTTACAATAATAGAATAGTAAAAAACATGACAATTAAACAATTTTCACAAAATTGAACATCTAAAAGTATAAAACTAGGCAACTCGATCCTATACTAGGGGACATGGTTTGAAGCTGCATCCCTTAGCCTAGCCAAGCCACCGCCCTTGCCACTCGCCTGGTGTCATCAAGTACAACCTGAAAAGGGAAGAGATGTAGCATGGTGAGTACATAAGAACATACTCATTAAGTAGCCCACTTAAGGGCTGAAGCTGATAACATGAAACTTGACTTCTAGGTCTTAACATCATAGGGACCTGACTGAAACATAATTTTGGATTTCTAACCCTAGGGCCATAACTGGATATATGAAACGTTCTGTTTAGAGTAATTGACGGGTCGTGCGTGTCGCGGGGCTCTATCGTCAAATAAAATTTATAGTCCACGACACTACAACTATTTTGTAGAAATAGTGGCCGGGGTCGAACACAGGGAATGAGACCTAGCAGTTGTAGAATTTCGTGCTTATGAAAACAGGGGGGATTTTTGGAATGAAGGACAAGCAAAAATAATTAAATGTTGAATTTAAATGGCACAAAATAAGCATGCAAAAGAGAAATTCGACGGGAATCAATAACATGAAAGGGATCGTAGGATTGGAATTTCTTATGCTTGATTCTAATTCGTTGGCTTCCTAGTTTTCTCTAATAATTGCTCTAAGCTGATTTCATTAGTCCGGTCGACTTCTGGGTTACTGGGAGGACCCCCCTACACTAACCTGTGCTAATTAACTTGCTAATCGTGAATTCTGCAATTAACAAGATTAATTAATATTAACTTTATCGCTTGCCACCCCTTATTCATAAAATAGCAACCATCCGAGACCTCTGCAACGGTTACTAATTATATCTAACTAGTTATAGATTAAGCAATTTCACAATCACCTATTTAAACTAGCCGCTTTGGGATCTTGGGTTCAGAATTGTATGAACTAAATTCAAATGCAATTCAAATCTAATTCCTACAACCTTTAACATGCATCCTAGGCCTATCAAGGGTTGTCTCGCGTAGAGAGTGACTTGCCTCAACCTAGTGGCTATATAAAAATAACTGATAGAATACACAAGCGGTAATCACACAGGGCGTCAATCCTAATAGACTAGCCTCATGTATTGGTTTAAACGAGATGACATGCAAAACTGAATGAAAAAGACAGCAAGAACAGCAAGATAAACCAAAAAACTCAGCCAATCTTATTAGAGATCAAAGCATAAATCCAATCAAACGATCTAAATACGATTAGCTACGCATACATGAAGTAAAAGCAACAATAGACATGAAAGAATCCATGAAATATGACCAAGAATGGTCTACAATAGTGCTGGAATGTAAAAGGAACAAAGGAAATCGTAAAAAGACCAAAATTCTAACCTAATGACGGACTAAACCGAGGCTACATATTTATAGAAAACACGGCGACGTCGAGACGCCAAGGGCAGCGTCGAGACGCTACGAACTATACACTCTTGCCAAATTTCGCGTCGGCGTCGAGACGCCAAGGGCAGTGTCTTGACGCCAGCCTTGATCCACGCCTTGCTATTTATTTTCTTGGTCTTTTCTCGTTTCGTCTCGGTACGGGGCTTCAGTCTTCGACTTTTGGTGTCATTCTTCAGGCTTGCTTCAACACAATTAGGTCTTTTCACCTCCTCGCCATCGAAGACACTGAGATGGCTCCAAAACTCCGTAATTGTCCCGAATTAACACCAATTAGCGTGATCAACTCCCAACATAGCCTAAGCTCAATTATCCTGCAAATAAGACAAGTAAAGCATAAAATAACTCTAACAAGCTTAGATTAGAGGTGATAAAATCGGACTATTTAGGTCCTATCAGTAATTACTAATAGCACCTAATTTATGCTATTTAAGTACCTTTAATTTGGTCTTTTTAGTTTTCATTTGATTATTTAATTGTTAGTTTTATAGGAATTCAAGCATAAGAGGTTTCTGAGGCCAATATGTCAAATTGACGCTAATTCTGGAAAATTACCATGTTTTTGAGTCACCGAAGATCCACAAGATGATGAGGAGGGCAAAGGACTCAAATGGGAGGATTAAAGTGCCCAAAATTTGCCTAAGTGTCAAAGGAGTGTTGCAGCCGAACTTGAAAAGTCATGAGCTTAGCATTGAGAGGCTAACCCTAAGCGTCTCAACGTTAAGGCAAGCAGATTAGTGCTTCAGACCTCGTAGCGTCAAGAAGCTGGCCCTAACATCTCGACCTACCCCGTGTTTTTGCCCAGGCGTGTGACAAATTAAAGAGCGTCAAGACGCTCCCTTGCCAGCATCTTGACGCTCCAATAACATTTAAATACCCTAGTTCGATTTTTTGGTCGATTAGGTAAGATTTTCAACCATTTCTCTCGATTTTCCTCTGTATTTTCTTGTTCTTTTCAGTATTCTATTGTATTCAGATTAGTTTCCCTTTGATTTTTAGCATGTATTTCAATTCCTTGGTTGCTTTTACTTGTAGTATGAGAGGCTAAACCCTCTAGATTGTTGGATTGGTGAATTCTTGGAACTTTTATGCTATTTAGTTGAGCTTGCTAGATCTTTATATGCTTTGTGAATTTAATTTGATTGCATCTTAGTATTCTCACTTCAACAATCATGATTATGCATCTTTCCTTCGAATTGACGTCTCTTAGGTTGCATCCAATATGTGATTCATTAGTTATTTTTATATAGCCACTAGGTTGAGGTGAATTCATCGCTAGTTGCTCTGTTCAATTAGTGTAGACTTTCGATAAACCTAAGAATATAGGAGAAATTAGATTAATTATATTAGAGAAATTAAATTTCTAGTTTAATTAATTAATTCTAGACCTTGTATGTTAATGTTGTTAGCTAATTAATAACTTTGAGCAGTCATCTGGTTATTAATTTAGTTAATTAGATTTAGATTGAGGAGTTATTTCAGTCGAAGTATGAGGGGCAACAGACGCAATTTATATAACTAATTGGTTAATGAATTCGTCGAGTATCGGGTAAATTAATCAATTAGACAAAGGTTGAGTAGGTGGATTATCTGAAAAGCCAAGAAGCACTCCGGGCAGTTAAATTATTCATAAGGATTATTTTTATAAATGCATAAATTGTTCCAAGAAATAACCAATCCAACGGTCACGTCTTTTGAGTGAATTTCCTAGTTAATTACCGTTTTCTATTTTCATTGCATGTTATTTTTTGTTTCCAACATTTTATTTTCTCTTGCATTTTATTTTCCTTTGGTTAGTGACAAAACCCCCTATTTTTACACCCCCTGTTTGTTACCAACGAGAATTCAAAAAATTAAATAAGAACTCCCTTTCCCTGTCAACGATGAAAACATCATGAAATATCGAATTTCACGCGGGTCCGATAGAGATATGGGGGGTTAACATCTTTTTTACTAATTTATCGTGAAATATCGCAAATATCGCAAAAATATCGTTTTACCGATAAATCGAACGGAGATCATGAGATGCGCGGATAGCGGACGAAAAATCGCAGAAATATCGCCTAAAAATCGCGGAAAAATGAAACGAAAATCGAAGATATATAATTATAACATTTTCTATATACTATGTTGTAAGATTGCTCAATTGGCTTAACTCTAGTTTGTTTCCTTCTTACATTCATTCATGACCTAGGTTCAAGTTCTAAATTGTTCAATTATTTATATATATATTTTTTCCTTTCTGTGCTCCATCTCTTCTTCATTCCACCACAACCCCACTCTCTCTTTTTTTTTTTTTTTTTTTTTTTTTTTTTTTGTTTAATTTCATCCATTTTTAGTACAATTATCTTGTGTCTTTGTACAATATTTTTATTTTAACATATATAATGTTTATTTTTTAAATATAATAGTATAATTATAAATTTAATTTATACCGTACACTCATTATTTTTATTTTTTAAAAATCAATAGCATATTTCTAATAATTTTGTCTATCTTTGAAATTTTAATTTTTGTGTCTAGATAATTTTTTTACTCTCATTTTCTTTTAAATTTGTATTTAATTCCTCTTCAATTTCTTTTTATTACATGTGACATTCTACAATTTCCTATATTGTGTACAAGGTTTTTGGAGATGGGAATGGGCAAGGGTTTCTAATACCTTTGTTTGTTTCAAGATTTCTGTGGTGGGCCCAGGAAATAACGCATTCCCAGGCATCATTTATGCCCATAAGCAAGGGTTTTTCTATGCCCTTGCAAAAGCATGAGTTTTCTCTTTTCCCATCTCTTCTTTTTTTTTTTTTTTTATATGCAATTTTATTTTGAATATAGTTAATTAATTAACTAATGGATACTAAATTAAAAATAATATAATAAATTATTTAATTAGATTAAATAATAATTTGTCAAGAATTTCATTTTTTTTAAACAAACATTTTTTTCTATGACTTTTAAACAAATACTTAGTCCAAGTTTATTAAAGGGATGTAATTACATATTTACTAAAATTATAATTAACTAGTCAATATTATCGAAAATATATTTAATTATTGAATTAAAATCATTTAAATGAATTTAGTATAAAAATTCATTTTTCAATAATTATAATTAATTACTTATCGATTATTTATAATCAATTAATTACTTTTTTTAAATTTCCTTATAATAAATAAATAATCATATTATTATTAAATATTTATCTAATTAATTTTTATGGATACAATATATTAAATTATTGTAGTTAAATATATTTATTAAAAAATTAATTAAATAATTTTAGTTTGTTAAATTAACATAGTTTATCCCATTAAAATCATTTCATGATTATTATTTCATTAATTTTTATTAATAGTTTGAATTAATTTTGATTATTTTATTGATTAATTTATTAAAATTACATAAAGTTTACCTGATTAATTCTAAAAAATAAATACAGACATAATTTGTTCTCATAAAATCCTGATGACATTCCCATGCACAACCAAACACAGTTATCTTTGATTCCCAGCAATCTTATTCCCAGGCATAGTATTCCCAGGCATCATGTATTCCCAGGCATCTATAAAACCCTAAACCAAACGGGCCCTAAGTTGATACTTGGAACAAGCATTTGCTTTTGCAAATTGGGTCATTTTTAGCTTCTTTTTTTACGCACACTTGATTGGAACATCTTTGCTTTCTTCACAGCAAATTGAGTGGATGCCGTCGTCGTCCCCCTTTGTTCAGATTTGGAACGAGCGCAGATCTGGGCTCGTTCCAACTGTTTTCTTTTCTTATTTTTTTTTTAAAATAGTGAATCTGGAAATCCCCTTCGTCTGATGGTGGCTGTACAGACATCGAGCAAGGCGTGCGACTTCCACGACAGGAGCAGATCTGAGCGGTGTCGTCGTTCTTCGCTTCAAGTTCTTCGTTTTGTGGCTGTGAGTTCCAGATCTAGGCGGCACCACTTGTTCTTCGTTTTTTTTTTTTGTTTAAAACAGTGAAACAAGAAAGGGAAGGGAGGAAGAGGGAAGAAGAAAAAGAAGAAAAAAGGGGAGGAGAGGGGAGAAGAAGAAAATAGGAGAAAAATGAGAGAAAGAGAGGGGAAATCTGGTGGTGACGGCGATCCAACGGCGACAGTGGCGGCGATCCGATGTCGTCGCCGTTGTCGGTGGTGGTGGTGGTGGTGAAGAAGAGAGGGTGTTGGCAGGGATGAAGAAGAAGAAAGAATAAGGAGGAGAGAGAAAGAATAAAAAAAGAAAAAAAATATATTTTTTAAATAAAAAAATAAGTGCCACGTCAGCCCTCTTTTAAAATCTAACAAAAAAATGAATGGAGGGACTAAAATGAAACAAAATCCAAACCTCGGGGACTAAATTGTCGAGTTTGAAAACTCAGGGACCAAAATGAAACCTAACCCAAACCTCAGGGACCAAAAGTGTATTTTTCCCAAAGTTTTATTTAATTCCTCTTCAATTTCTTTTTCTTATTGTCATTATCAAATCAATTATATCAATGCATGTCTAATACCTCCAAAATCGTCATGTTATTATTAAAACATGTACTTGTATGACTACAATTTTTTATCAATGAAATATTCAAGTTCATGTTCATTTTTCGATCTTCAATGTTATCTATTATTGTATTACTATTCACATTTAACTTATAATTATTGATATATGCTTAAACTAATAGCTTATCACTTAAATAAGCTTAGTCCAAAGTTTCATAAAAAATTTCAAAATATTTTTATGAGTGTTCGTAATATCCATGATTTTTCCCAGAATATCCCTAAATTTGGGTTACCGATATTAGTACCGATATCGATATTTTCATCCTTGTTCCCTGTGGACGACCCGACCACTACCTACTGCAAAGTAGCATAGAGCCGGAGTTATAAATTTTATTTGGTCAAGGAATCGACAAACTCGTCTGATCAATTACCTATCCCTAACCTAAGCCAACTAGAGTATTGTGCGGGTCATTCCTGTAAGGTAAGTAAACTAGAGACTAGCTGACAACCCTTTAGCAAAACTACACCTACCCCAACACAATACCCTTGAAACATGAACATAAAACTCGGTGGAGCAACTGGCGCATTTAAACATGCCTGAAGGCCAACTAGTGCATGAAAATGTGCCTAAACATAAGCTTAACATCGTCCTAAGATTGATAGAATGCACGATAACGTAGGCTGTATCTTGAACAACGATCCTCGTATGTCTCTACATACAGTTCAAGACTCATACCATCACAACCTAGGATAGTTTATTGGATTAGGGTTATTTAGGCAAAAACAAACATAATATAACTAATAACACTCAATTGAATAATTCACCAATATTATTTCATTAATATTCGGTCAATCATTACATTTACTATTTACAAGTTTTAGGGCATAAAACCCAACAACAGGTACCGAAGGATTTTCCTTAATGTTGATAGCACGCATAGCGAGCTAGTTTCCCCGATTAATTTTAGTTAGTCTTTGAGTACTATTTGGCCAATTTAATGCACTTTCATGTTCTTTTTATAGGAATTGATTATTGAAGCTAAATTAGAGAAATAGGAGTTGACCAAGTGTTTGGGACGCTAAAAGAGGGAAGGAATAAAAAAGAAATGAAGTGGGAGACTTGCCATATGGGAAGACCCGAGACGCTGAGTTTAGAGCGTCTCGACGCTGGCTTTCCTATTTTTTTTGTGGCGGCAGTAGGATAGTGTCGAGACGCTGGGTTTGGAGTGTCACGACGCTGTCGACAGATTCCTTATATAAAGAACATTATGTGCTACGGATTGCGGGAGTCCAAATTGATAGATTTTAGACCTAAAATCGATTGGAGACCTTCTGTGGGAGTTGAAGCAAGGCCAAGGAGCGGGAATCACTCAAGAGCGTGGGGAGATCGTGACGTGGATGTGCGGTTTTCGGCGGAATTGAGTTTTTCTTTATCTTTTCCTTATCTCTAGTTAGTTTTATGGCTTTTTCATGTTTAGCTTATATCGTAACACCATGTATGAGTAGCTAGACGCGTTTCTTAGGGATTGATGTAGTCCTTTTTTATTATGGATTGATTATTGGGATGTATTGTGCCTTTAATTTATCTATGCAATTATGATTAAATGCTTTCAATCACTTGATCACTAGTTAAATGATTTAAGTGTTGAATCTAGGTCAGAAGAGGGGATTTAGCTTAGACTTTACTAATTGCATGACTAAAGTAGAAATTCTAAGATCGGGAGATTTAGAATAACTTTAGAAGTTGTTAGAACAACTAAACTCAAAGTCTTGCATGTTAATGAACTTAGATAGGGATATGAAGTTTGTTGTATGCATGAGAATCAATTATGCTTGGGAGAGATAGTTGTGATTTACGGTTCCTAGACTTGCAGATTAATTGCACGTTAAAAATTCATTCGCTTTAATCAATCCTAATCTAAATTGATGAAATCAATTCCCTAAGAATTCTTCCAATTGAATTTCCAACTCATTTATTTGCATTACATTTGATTCAATATTTCATCCCTTTTTGATCCCTAAATAAAATTGAGCAAAAGTATTCTCGATAATTAGTTTAACTAGAAAATCAATTCAGAGGACGACATTCGATTTAAACAATCACTATATTATTACTTGACCCATACAGTTGCGGTTAGCATTTTGTGCATCAAGTTTTTGGCGCCGTTGGCGGGGATTGACATATTTAGTTAGATTGATATTGTGAAAAAAAAATTCGGTCTTAATTTAGGGTGTATTTTTATTTTTTTAGGTAGATTCCATTTTTTCCTTATTTTCTTTGTTTCCATATTTGTTTTTTTTCCCTTATTTTAGTGCTTTCCTTATTTGTGTGATTTTTTCCTTCTTTGTTGTTTTCTTGAGTTGTCTTTGATTTTTTTTTTCTTTTTTAGTTAGATTTATTTTCCTTATTTGTTTTTGTTTTTCTTTTCTATTTTCTTTCCTTATTTGTTTTCTTTCCTTTTCTTTTATTTCCTTTTTTAGGTTAGGTTAGATTGTATATGCGAAGGGATAAGGATTTTGCCTTAGTACCTTTGGACCCCGGATAGAGAGAACTATTATTCATAGGCTTCGAAGGGAGGCTAAAGATCTTGACCAAATGGCCGACCCAAATCCACATGAGGATCCTAAGCCCATTAGAGACTATTTTCAGCCCGTGTTTCAAGGGCAACAATCGGGGATTGTCTATGCCCCGATCAATGCCAACAACTTTGAGCTGAAAACCAGTCTCATCCAGATGGCTCGTGATTGTGCATACAGAGGATCGACAACCGAGGACCCAAACTCTCATCTAAAATCATTTTTAGACATTTGTGGGACAGTAAAAATAAATGGAGTCACAGAGGATGTCATTCGCTTATGCTTGTTTCCTTTTTCATTGCAGGACAAAGCTAATGATTGGTTGCAGTCTATTCCCCCTGGGAGCATCACCACTTGGGATGCTTTGGTCCAGACATTTTCGAAGAAAACTTTCCATCCTACTAAGACAGTCAAGCTGAGGATCGAAATTGGGACGTTCCAACAGTAGTTTGATGAGCAACTGTTCGAGGCGTGGGAGCGTTACCAAGAGTTGATGTGAAAGTGCCCTCAGCATGGCTACCCTGACTGGTTGCAGATTCAATTATTCTATAATGATTTAAATCCAAGTACTAACACTATTATTGATGCAGTTGCAGGTGGGAATCTGTTGTCCAAGACCGTGGAGAATGCACGTACATTACTGGAGGATATGACCATCAACAGCTATCAGTGGCCATCTGAGCGGTCTACACCAAAGAAAGTGGCAGCTGGGGTGTTCGAGATTGATAACGTAAGTGCCTTACAAGCTTAGATGTCCTCCCTTGCTAACGCCTTTTTGAAATTTTCAAGTACAGGGAGCGCACAGTCCATCGAGTCATCTGCTGCTATTGCATCCCAGTCTTAGGAGGAGACCATAGAACAGGTTCAGTAAGTATCTAATTCTAATTTTAGAGGATACAATAATTCTACACCTACACATTATCACCCTAACAATAGAAACCATGAGAATTTCTCGTATGCTAATAATAAGAATGTTTTAAATCCTCCCGGTTTTTCCCCTCAAAATAAAGAAAATAAACAATCTCTTGAGGATCTTGTTGGAGCTTTTATTGCAGAGTCAAGTAACAGGACCAATAAGCTTGAAGAGGCTGTGATTGCTATTAACACCATGGTGACTGGCCACAGTGCAGCCATAAAAAACATCGAGACTCAACTGGGACAGTTGGTAAGTGTTGTAAACACCATGCAGAAAAGTAAGGCCCTAGCTGAGCAAGAGAGACCTCAAATAGAGTATTGTAAGGCCATCACTGTGCACCAGGAGGAGGAGATTGGAGAAGCTGAGGAACTTGAGACGGATGAGTATGACACTCCCACTAGAGAAGCTGAGGAGGGCATATCCTCAGACGAAGCTGAAAAGCTTGACCCTGAGCCCTGATGCGCAAATTGCTTACCGCAAGTGTACGGGCCAAGTTATAATATAGTGATTTTTAAATCGAAGGTCGTCCTCTAGATTGGTTTCTAACTAGATTAATTACCATGAATAATTTCGCTCGATGTTATTTAGGGATAAAGATTTAATGATGCAAAGAAATCTAATACAAGAATTAAAAGATTTGGAATTCAAATGGATGGAAAACTCTTAGAGAATTGACTTCACCTATTGAGGTTATGAATTAATTACTTGGATTGTTTAACATGCTATGTTTCATAAATCTAGGATTACAAGATTCATATTTATCTCTCTCGAGCATAAATAATTCTCTAACATGCAATGAATTCAATATCCCTATCTAACTCATTAGCATGCAAGGCCTTAAGTCTAATCATTTTTAACGATTTCTAAGATTATCTTAAATCTCCCGATCTTAAGACCATCCTAGTTATGCATATCACGATCTAAGCTAAACCGCATCTCCCGAGCAATATTTAGACACAACATCATTCAATTCATGGCCAATAAATTGAAAGCATTAAGGGAAGATTATGCATAAATGAAATAAGTCAGTGAGTGCGAGCCAAAAGAAAAATCATATGCTCGTCATTTTTATTTCGAAAGAAAAAGCATGCTTGCATTGGGCTTAAACGCTTAGGGGTAAAAAGAGCTACTGCAGTGTGATCAGTTAGGCCAACCAAGAGTAAAACTTGGGTTATGGGTCCCTGCACTGTAGTGTGAAAGCTAGTGCCCCATCCAAAAGAAATGCAAAAAGAAAAAAAAAGAGAGAGAAAAAGCAAAAAGCAAAAAGAAAGAAAAGAAAAAACAAAAGAAAGAAAAATAAATAGAGAGAAGAAAAAAAAAGGGAATTCCTTGATCAGACACCTAAGCAAGAGGAAGCAACCTAGTTTGTTCCATTTGAGCCTTTTAGCAAGACCTTAGTGCCAGTGTAGGGGGAAGATAGGATGAGAGTTGAGTAAACCAATCCCGAGCTAGTAAAGTCTTCTTTAGGTGGGATGGAGCTCTCTTGTGCAAGATAATCTTTGAAAAATTTTCATTTGTCTCCTCATTTGTCTCTCTTGCGAATGTCTCTTGATTGCTTTAGTTTTTGGAATATTTGAGTCTTGAGGATTAAATCACTTTTCGATTATATGCACAACGTCTTTCTCTTTGGTCTGTGTGTGCCTAGCTTGAGGACTAGCAAGAGTTAGGTTGGGGGTATTTGATAGGACCTAAATAGTCTTATTTTATCGCCTCTAATCTAAGCTTGTTAGAGTCATTTTATGCTTTACTTGTCTTATTTACAGGTTAATTGAGCTTAGGCTATGTCGGGAGCCGATCATGCTATTTGGTGTTAATTCGGGCCAATTACGGAGTTTTGGAGCCATCTCGGTGTCTTGGACGGCGAGGAGGTGAAAAGTAATTGTGTTGAGACGAGCTTGAAGAATGACACAAAAAGTCGAAGATTGAAGCCCCGTACCGAGAAGAAGAGAGACAAGATCGGGAATCAAAGTAGCAAGTCGAGATTTGAGGTTGGCGTCGAGACGCTGCCGTTGGCGTCTCGCCGCCGCCGTATTTTCTATATATATGTAGCCTCGGTTTTAGTCCGCCGTTAGGTTAGAACTTTGGTCATTTTATGATTTCTTTTGCCTCTTTTACATTCCAGCATTGTTTTAGACACAATTCTTGGTCATATTTTATGGATTCTTTAATGTTTATTGTTGATTTTACTTCATCTATGCGTAGCTAATCTCGTTTAGATCGTTGGATTGAGTTTATGTCTTGATTCTTAATAAGATTGGCTGAGTTTTCTGAGTTATACTTGCTATTCTTGTTGTATTTTATTAAGTTTTGCATGTTATCCCGTTTAAACCAATACATGAGGCTAGTCTATTAGGATTGACGTCTTATGTGATTACCGCTTGTGTATTCTATCAGTTATTTTTAGATAGCCACTAGGTTAAGGAAAGCCACTCTCTACGCGAGACGACCCTTGATAGGCCTAGGATGCATGTTAAAGGTTGTAGGAGTTAGATTTAAATTGCATTTGAATTTGGTTCTTACAATTCCAGACCCACGATCCCAAAGCGGCTAGTTTTAATAGGTAGTTGAGAAATTGCTTGTTAATTACTAGTTAGATATAATTAGTAACTGTTGCAAAGGTCTCAGATGGTTGCTAAATTATGTATAAGGGGTGGCGAACGATAGAGTTTATATTAATTGATCTTGTTAATTGCATAATTCACGATTAGCAAGGTAATTAGCACAGGTTAGTGTAGGGGGTCCTCCGAGTAACCCAGAAGCTGACCGGACTAATGAAATCAGTTTAGAATAATTATTAGAGAAAACTAGGAAGCCAACGAATTAGAATCAAACATAATAAATCCCAATCCAACGATCCTTTTTCATGTTATTGTTTCCGTCTAATTTCTCTTCTGCATGTTTATTCTGTTTCATTTAAAATTCGACATTAATTATTTTGTTTTTCTTGTCCTTCATTCTAAAAATCTCTCTGTTTTCATAAACACAAAATTCTATAACTGCTAGGTCCCCTTCACTGTGTTCGACTCTGACCACTATTTCTACAAAATAGTTGTAGTGCCGTGGATTATAAATTTTATTTGACAAATTCGGAGAATTCGACACCCTCATGCGGTTTCGATTAGTCAAGAAGAAATAGCCAAGACCCATTATGGAAGACATTTGGGCCAAATAATGGGGGAGAGCCCAAGATTCAGCCCAAAAACGAAAGCTGGGAGTCTGGCCGAAGGACAGCGTCGAGACGCTGACCCTCCTGCGTGTCGATGCTAGGATGACTTGCTGCCCAAGACGATTACGTCACAGCATCGCGGCGCTGTGACGTCAGTGTCGCGACGTTGTCTCATTTCTAGCCCTATATAAGACGTGACTCACTCCTCATTTCCATCATATCAATCAATTGTCCAATTCATTTCTTTAGTCCTTTCAAGGCTCTTGGACCTCCCTTGAGGGTCGAGTTGCGAGGAAAGTGAGAAATATTGTATTGGGCATTTTTTTGGAGTGCTCGGAAGCTTGTAACGGAGAGGATCCAAGGCGCAAGCAAGGGGTCTCTCTACGGTTCATCTCCTAAACTCTTTAATTGCTCATTTATGCTTTCTAGTATGTATATTCAGGAAGTTTTGACACTCTTGTATAGCTAAATCCCGATTGCGGGTGTTGAATGAAAGATTATAGTTATTTGCTATTTTAATTGCCTATCTCTGTGTCCATTATACTAATTATTTGTGTGGGTGCTCGTAATGCTCTATAGAATCTGGCCAGTTTTATAGTGATTAGATTCTTAATGAAAACTCGATGGAGAGAAGTTAGGATAGATCATAACCCACTCAATTGGGCTTAACTGCTCGTAGTGACAGTGAGAGTAGTTGGTTAGGCTTAGAGACCGAAAATGAATCAGGGCTCATTAATTAACCCGTTTAATTGCGCTAAGGACACTTAGGTTATTAAAATGAGTTAGTTATAATCAGGGGAAACCGAAAGGAGAACCTATGTAATAAACGGAGATTCTAGGTTTATAATTAGTCGGACACAAGATAGGATAATTAGAGTAATAAGTTAGCTATAATCCGGATTTCAAGACCCTACCTCTCATTAGACTCTTTCTCCATCTTTGCCACTTTGATTGATCATTTTAATTCAATTTTTTCCTTAATTTCATTTGCAGCTTATCATCTTGTCTAGGTTCCTAAATAATATCCTGTCTTAGTATTTTTAGTGTTCAATTCATCATCTTGTCTAAGCTTAATTCCTCCATGTGGAAATCGATACTCAGTATTTTACCGTTTTATATTACTTGTGGCAACCGTACGCTTGCAGGACTGTGCAACAGTACTCTTAAATCTTCTCCACTTCATTCCTGCTGATTGCAATATATTGTGTTTCGAGCGAGGATCGACGACAAACGACATCTACACTCATATTAAATGTTAAAAAATTAATCCAATAAAACACATATAACCAAAATAACCAAAACACATATTTATTATGCATATACCTCAATGAATTCAAAGATTCTGTTCTTCAGGTCACGTGGTACGTGTCTCCAGTGATCGTATGTGATGGGGATTTGATTTCGCACACGAACCCCGAGTTGACTTTGCAAGAATGTGGCGTTCGCTCCAACAGGTTGCCCTTCATTATTATATCTAATAACAAGTCTCTCTCCCCCATCCCTAATGCGTGCTAGATGGCGCATGGTCGTAGCACCTCTAGGAACGAATCTCCTGTCAGGTTGATCTGCTTCTGCTAAAGGAATCCATGATATAATCTATACGTAAAAAACAACAATCATATTCAGAAGTATAAAAATAATATGAATAATAAAATGTAGGTAAAAAACAAATGAATAATACACAATATAGTCTTAACCACATACATTAAGAAAACATGTTAATTGTTGTCAATCCATGTACCGTCACAGTCGACTCTGGTAAACAACGTTGAGTCTTCATTCATATCATTGAGTGTGGTAATATTAGGCATTGATTTCAATAACCCATAACAATCAAGAGCAGTGTCTCCCAACTCATCATCGTTTGACTCGTCTTCGTGATCTCGTTGAGGTGGGGACAACACAATAGACCAACTAGGATTTATAGGATCATCAACATAAAACACTTGAGTTGCCAAAATGAAGCTGGTTTTCCTCTTTTCGTGGATATTTTAGAGTTGCTCTTGATCTTGGAGGTATATAAAGGAAAATGCTCTTTTTCTTCTTTTTCTGGTTACAAAAATAAACTCTATGATTATCTATCAGTTTGATTTAACTTGGTTTTCTGTTGTATGTGTGTGTGCGCGTGTGTGAGAGTGGGGGGGGGGGGGTTGAAATCATTCGTTATCCAAGTCCTTGTGGTGAGCAGCAATTTGTTGTCTTAAAATATGGAATTGTTTCAGGATGGAGAGGGACAAATTTCAGGAATATTTGTGATGGGATGAAATAGACTTTCTTTATCCAGAGGGACTTTTCTTATTATCTCCTTTTTTCCTTCTATTGTAAGGTTTATGATTTGTTAGTCCAGGCTATTTTGGCTTTGGAGGATACCTAAATGCCTCTTCTTCTTATGGATTGTTTCATAGAAAATAAAAAACCTACAATTTTAAATTAATAAACTCTAGATCTCACAAAACACTTCTATTATTCATAACAATTTTGAGTGATCCCATCAAGAGAAGAGAATATGAAAACAAAGGCATGTTGTACAAATATGATTACAACGTAGTTGTAAGAAATCTTTTCCACTCTCTTCTAACTTTTTAACATCAACCACGTCTTTTATTATTCTTATGCTTGTAAATTATTATTTTATGTGCAGGAATATCTCAACCGTTTGAAAGGGCTTATTTTGACTTGATATGGCCTTGGAATTAAGCGTTCAATTTGGTAAAAAACAGAAAAACTTGGCTTCCCTCATTATCTTAAATCTGCTGACATGACAATTCAAGAGGCACACAGCCCAACCAATGCCTTTCAACTTTTTGAGGGCCCATGGTTTCTTTTCTTCTGATCTTTGTATAAATACCAAAACAAAAACCCTTCAATGTTTGTATCTATTCTCTTCCCTAACAACCGTTCATTTCACTTCTACTATGTTCTTAATCTTAATTTGTGACCTTCTTTCTCTCTTGCTTTATTCGTTGTTGATACTATAGGCTTGAAATTCTCTATTAGACAGAAAAAAAATATTATTTATTTGGATCAATAATGTGCATGGATGTTGGTTTTATGTTTAAGATTCTAGATTGAGATTGTATTCCATGGAAGACGATCAAAATTAATTAGAAACACTAAATTTTGTTGTTGCTTCAACCCCTCTAATTTTGACAGGTAACTAGGATGGGATCTTTTTAAGTAGATCACTCTTTCTTAGCATTGTTTCTTATATATTGATTTATTAGCTTCTGAGTACTTCGTTTATGTTTCTAATAGAAAATAAATTAAATGGCTCAACTGAAATAAGAAGCTGCTTTAGGTGGACGAGATATGTACTTATTGCAGGTTTGTTTTGCTTCCTCTACCAGGAGTTTTTTTTTATCGGCGTCTTTGCTTCCCATTGATAATCTTTGATCAAATTCTTTGTTTGGCATTTGTGTAGTGGGGTTGATGAAAATGCAGTTGGTGTCTATGCTCAAGTTGTGTTTGCACCTATAGATAAGTTGTTTGTCAATGATGCTCCCTTGTTGCCATCTGGTTTTCGTGTCATACCATTGGAGCCCAAAACGGTTTGTGACTGTACTTGCACACTATGATTTCATTGGAAAATTTGCAGTTTCTATGGGATATGAACGACAGCTTTAAAGGCCACTTTGTAACTTCAAAATTTAAACTTGAAAGAAATGTCTTTTTTCCTAGTTTCTTTTATATATTTCCCTTTCTTTCTTATTGAGTTGTAATTATGTATAGTAACAATGTAGTTTTTTATTGTCTCTTTTAGAAATCTTCATGAATTATGGTCTCTCCTCAATTTCCATTTGCCTGAAATATTTAGTTCAACAAAGACTTTTGATGAATGGTTTCAAATTTCTAGGGAAAATGATCAACACGAGGTTGTTCAACAACTTCACAAGGTACATTTTAGAGGGTAACATTTGTTTGAACTATTAAGTAGATCCTCCACTTGAAGTGATTGCTAAAGTAATTCTGGTTTTTCTTTTTCATTGTGTCAATACTACACTGGTATATTATAGATGGATATCTAAGCAATGCATATGATCTATCAATGTGGCTTTAGCTACTTGATCTTGTAAAGTAGAGGAGTCATTTGCTGATGTAAGTTATTAGTTATCCCTGATAATAAACTCATTTCACATAAACTTCTTCTAAAGTGTTTGATTAGATTAAGTGCTGGAGCGCTATGACTATCCTGCAATTATGGTAGTCATATTTAAAAGTAGATTGAAGATAGAAAAGCATGAAAGTTCATTCATTTGTAAAGTAGATTGAAGATAGAAAAGCATGAAAGTTCATTCATTTGTAAAGTAGAGTTGTTACGTTCTTGTGTTTAGTTCTTTTAATAAGTTGTTATGTGTTTAGTTCCTTTGAGCATGAGACTGCTTAAGTTTGTGAGGATGCCTACCAAAACGACATCGTTGGAAGAATGTTAAAGAACGGTGTCGTATCATTGTTGTAATTCAAAATATTATTTGTCTGTTATGTACGGTTGATACGTGGCAACATCTCTGAGGAAAAGAATATTATTCCCTCACCATTGCTGTTCTATTTAAGCTGTATTGATAGCCCTGTATTATTCACCTGGGAGAATAAAATCTATTCATACAAATTCTCCATAACTGCTGTCTTCTCCTTATTTTCTTAATTTTCACATGGTATCAGAGCTAAGGCAATCACCATGGGAGAAGAAAATTCTTCTACTTCTTCGTCAGCAGCGATTGCGACTTCGACTACGGCAGCGAGTATCATTAGTTCTTCTTTTGGGCATCCTCTAAGCACAGTCCTTACTGTGAAGCTTGACGAAAAGAACTACCTCCTGTGGAGAGGTATGGTTTTGGCCATTCTTCGAGGCCAGAAAATTGATTTGTATGTCTTAGGGACAAAAGCCCAGCCCGCAGAGTTCATCGAAACGTCGACTGATTCAGGTAAAAAGCTTGTTGAAAATCCACTTTATGAGGAGTGGACGATAGTAGACCAGGCCCTCTCCGGCTGGTTGTTTGGTTCGATGTCTCCATCAATCACTGCAGATGTGGTTAATTTCAAGACTTCGCGTGAGATTTGGAAGGCGTTAGAGGAGGTTTATGGAGCCACCAGCGAAGCTCGGGTGAATCAACTCAGAGGCATTCTTCAGAATACAAAGAAGGGTTCGATGAAGATGATCGACTACTTGGCCGTCATGAAACAGGCATCTGAGAATTTGAAGCTTGCGGGTAATCCTGTTTCCCTTGGCGATTTAATTTCCTATATACTCACGGGTCTAGATCCTGAATATATCCCGATAGTTTGTTCAATTGAGGACAAGGACATAAAAACTTGGAAAGAACTCAGCTCTATTTTGGTCACTTTTGAAGGAACGTTGGCTCGTTACACTACACCAGCTAATATTCATTCTGATTTACCTGATTTAGCTGCTCATTTTGCCCTAAATAGACAGGGTAGGTTTGATAATCAAAGGCAGTTCAACCCTAACAGTGGAAATCGTGGAAATAATTCAAATTCTGGTGACTATTATGGATCTGGCAATGGGCAAAGTGGACAACAACCTTATTCTCGTGGTTTTAATGGAGGAAACAGAGGAGGTTGAGGCAGAGGCCGTAACAACTATCAGCGTGGGAATAACAAACCAACTTGTCAATTATGTGGCAAATATGGCCATTCTGCTCCAGCTTGCTTTATGAGGTTTGAAGAAACATTTAATAATCCTCATGCTTCTAATGGTGGTTCTTCTCAGGGCAATAATGCTGGTGCTAGTTCTTCTGCTTATATTGCGACTCTGGATATTCTTAATGACCCAAAATGGTTGGCGGATAGTGGAGCAACTAACCATGTCACGGCTGATGCAGGGAATCTTGCGGTAAAAATGGATTACAATGGTAAGCAGTCCTTAATAGTTGGTAATGGATCTAAACTTGGTATATCTCACACTGGTGCTAGCTCTGTTTCTTCAAATTTGTCTGATACTCCTTTGCTTCTGAATAACATTCTCCATGTGCCTGGTATAAAGAAAAATTTGATTAGCATAGCTAGTTTGACTGCTGATAATAATGTTGTGGTTGAGTTTCATGCTAATTATTGTGTTGTGAAGGACAAAGCTACAAAGAGGGTGATGTTGCACGGAATTCTTAAAAATGGTCTATATCAAGTCGAGCTTCCTTCAATTCAAAATCCATCTTCTGCACTCAAGTCTTCCTTTGCTGATGTCAAGTTTTCTTCATCAAATAAATCGACTGGTTGTGTTGAGTCCTCTGTGTTTCAAGTTTCTAAGTCAAAGTCTTGTAATGAGTCCTATCAGTTATGGCATAATCGATTAGGTCATGCCTCTTCTAGTGTTATTAAGAGTGTTTTAAAGTCCTGTAATGTGTCCACATCGTCTTGGAATGATAATGTTAGTTTTTGTGATGCTTGTCAAAAAGGAAAGTCCCACCGTTTACCCTTCACTCGTTCTGTTACTCACTCTTGGCAACCACTTGAGCTTGTGCATTGTGACCTTTGGGGTCCTTCTCCTATTATTTCTATTGCTGGTTATAAGTACTACATTAGTTTTGTAGATGACTTTACTAGGATGACACATATTTATCCACTCAAAACTAAGAATGAGGCCTTTGCATCCTTTTGTCAATACAAAGTATTAGTTGAAAATCGTTTTGAAAAGAAAATCAAAGTTGTTCAAACTGATTGGGGGGGAGAGTTTCGATCCTTTACTTCACTTTTGAGAGAAAATGGCATTGAATTTCGTCATTCGTGTCCACACATGAGTCAACAAAATGGAGTGGTAGAGCGAAAACATAGACACATTGTTGAAATGGGGTTAACTCTCTTAGCTCATGCATCCATGCCTTTATCCTATTGGTGGGAGGCATTTTCCTCTGCTGTCTACATTATAAATAGACTCCCAACTCGTGTTCTTGGCAATGTCTCTCCTTGGGAACAAGCCTTTCATTATCCTCCTGACCTTGGTTTTCTTCGTACCTTTGGGTGTGCTTGTTATCCATGTCTTCGACCCTATCAATCAAATAAGTTTCAGTATCATAGTACTAAATGTGTTTTCCTAGGATATAGCTTTGCTCATAAAGGGTACAAATGCTTAAGCTCAAGTGGTCGTTTGTTTATTTCAAGGCATGTTATCTTTAATGAGAATGAGTTCCCATTTAAAAATGGCTTCCTTGTGTCTTCAAGTTCCTCTCCTATCTCTGTTCATGTGCCCCATCTTGTTCTTTTTCCTCAGCTTGGTCATTTATCTTCTCTACCTTCGGTTGCTTCCACGATACCAGCTTTGTCTCCCTCCACCTCAATTCCTTCCAATTCTGTCTCTAGCCTTCCTGTTGTAGCAGAGTTCCAGGCAGCATCACCGTCTCAGTCCTCTCCTTCACATGATCAGCATAGCTCTCAACATCTTAATGGTCATACTCCTATTCAATCTGCAAGTTCCTCTCCTGCTACCAATGAGCAACCGTTATGTAGTTCCTCTGTGTTGCCTGTGGTTGATCCAGCTGAGGTGGTTTCTCAATTGTCTGATGAAACTGGTTCTCTTGCGGTTATGCCAAACCATCCTATGCAAACTCGTGCTAAGAGTGGGATATTTAAGCCTAAGGATTGGGGAGCGTTTCTAGTGTTTGGGTGTGCTACTCCTGAGGTTGAGCCATCCTCGGTAAAGGAGGCTCTTTTGTCTAAGCATTGGAAAACTGCAATGGATAGTGAAATGGCAGCACTAATTTGCAACAAAACCTGGACCTTGGTGCCTCCTCCACCTAATTTAAATCTGATTGGCTCCAAATGGATATTTAAGATTAAACGTAAACATGATGGTTCCTTTGATCGTTGTAAGGCGCGGTTAGTTGCTCAGGGATTTAATCAGATTCCTGGCATCGATTTCCATGAGACATATAGTCCTGTAGTAAAGGCTCCGACTATCCGTATTATACTTGCATTAGCTGTTGCAAAGAGTTGGCCTATTCGTCAGTTGGACGTGAATAATGCCTTCTTGAATGGTGAATTGAAGGAGTCTGTTTATATGAAACAACCAGTAGGCTATGTTGATCAGAATCATCCTCATTTTGTTTGTAAGCTTAATAAAGCTCTATATGGTCTTCGACAGGCACCACGGGCTTGGTATGACAGGTTCAAAGCAACTTTACTTGAGTGGGGTTTTCAGAATTCAAGAGCTGACAATTCAGTATTTTATTTTGTCTCTAAGTCTATGGTTGTTCTGGTGCTTATTTACGTTGATGATATTCTGGTTACAGAAGATAATTCTCCTTTTATTGACCAATTTGTGAACCGGTTGAATACTGTATTTGCCTTAAAAGACATTGGTTCTCTTAGTTATTATTTAGGTGTTGAAGTATATCGTACATCTGCTGGGATTCATTTACTTCAAACCAATTATATTCGAGACTTGCTTGTCAAGGCTGGTCTGAATAATTTGAAGGCTTGCTCAACCCCTGCAGCCACTGGAAGACGATTTTCTGCAAATGAAGGAGAACCAATGGGCAATCCTACCTTATACAGAAGTATACTGGGTGCTCTTCAATATTTGACACATACTAGACCGGACATCTCCTTTATAGTAAATTCTTTGAGTCAATTTCTTCAACATCCATCTGTGGTTCATTGGCAAGCTGTGAAGAGAGTCCTTCGTTATTTAAAAGGAACAACTGAGTATGGTCTTTTCCTACCTTCATCTTCTGCTCAGTTGGATATTGTTGCTTTTACAAATGCAGATTGGGCGTGTAACGTTGATGACAGGAAGTCGATTGCTGCAAATTGCATATTTCTGGGTCATGCTCCTGTTTCATGGTCTTCTAAAAAGCAAACTATTGTGGCACGATCGAGCACAGAGTCGGAATATCGTTCGTTGGCAAATACTACAGCAGAGATTTCATGGATTCAATCCCTACTTAAGGAGTTACATCTTCGGTCCTCAGCTACTCCAATTATCTGGTGCGACAATATTAGTGCTATCTCTCTAGCGCAAAATCCGATATTCCACTCAAGAAGTAAGCATGTGGAGCTAGATGTCCATTTTGTTCGAGACAAGGTGCTTGCTAAAGAAATAGAGGTTCGTTATGTCCCTTCGTCGGATCAGTTAGCTGACGCCTTGACGAAGCCTCTATCTGAAAATCAATTTGCTGCTCTGCGTGCCAAACTCGGCGTGATACCATCACCCTCTCGTTTGAGGGGGGATGTGAGGATGCCTACCAAAACGACATCGTTGGAAGAATGTTAAAGAACGGTGTCGTATCTAATTCAAGCCCCTTTTATAGACATCTCCCATGCAAAGACAAGCTTCATGACACTTAGCCACATGGCCAAGATGCAACTCAAAGTGGATTCTAGGTGTCTACTTCACAACACATGCATCTAGTGCATGGTTGTGTTGTTTTCCACTATGCATCATCATGCAAGAGTGGAAATGCCACTAAATCCATTATGAATTGTATCCTAATTGTAAATTTTCAGCTTGCAATTCATTTCAATTTCAATTCAAAATTGAAATTGATTTCTAGGCAATTAATTGGGACATTTCCAAGTAATTTTGATATGATTGATCCAATCAATCTTTATCACCTAATGTCATGAATTATATATGATTCCTAATACATATATATGGTATTTAAAACACTTTCAAATACCTCATCTCTCAATTCCTAATTTAATTCATAATTAAATCATTGTGTCGAACACGTCTTACGATAAAAACCCTATTTCCCGTTTTTGAACGATTCAAAAATTCCTATCAATATGTTCTAGGCTTTAATCCGATATGAGCTAGTAGAGGGACCTAATGGACCTATAGATCATGGGCTCCAACGATTCAAGGCTAACCGACTAATCTCATTATCTAAGCTAGCCAACATTCGTTAACTATCGGGACACTCCACTATAGCCCGATAGTTGCACTCCCCTCACTATAGATATATTTTCGTCCACTTGATTTAACCATGTTCAGTAAGTCGTTCCTTCACAGGTTGTTCGTAGCTATAGCTAGGTCAAATAACCGTTACACCCCTATAGTACTTCTTGTTCCTTAAGTTCCACTAATCCTCTAATGAACAATCGGTTTGCGGTCCAACCATCAAACCTAAGTTCCTCTCGATCCAACGAGAGGGTGGGGCCCCTTGTTCAAGTCCTGGAGTTAGTACTTAAGAGAACAACCTCTCTGCTATCCCTAAAATGGGTAGGAGTGAATTCCGTCTTGCGAAACTATGTCCCCAACTATCTATTCGATCTTATCCCCAAAATGGTAGGCTTGTCGAGTCGGCGATGCTGGCCACTCTCACCCATGCAGATCAAAGGATAATCTCTCATAAACAGGAGTTCATAGATAGCTCAGGATTAAGAACGAGTTACCTAGGTCATCTATGAGAAATAGTCAGTTTCTTCAGTAAACGGCGTTATAAAGAGAAAGTGACTTATTTCGTGGTCCAGTCTTATGCAAACTCATTGCATAGGACGCCCCCACTCGCATGTCACCACATGAACGATTTAGGATCTCATCGTTTGTACTTAATACAAAGTGGGCCGCGTCCATAGTGTCACCAGGATAAGGCACCCAACCGTATCCTTATACTATAGACTATTTTGACTATAAACTTGAACTTGATCCTACGATATGTCCCTACATATAGTTCGAGTATTCATTTTATAGTCAAGGATCTTAGTTTATTGGATTTAGGTTAATCATTCGCAATTTACATATTCAATAACATCTTTTACTGAATAACCTCAATAACGTCTTTATTGGAAATAGAATATGTTTAATGATTTACAAACTACGAGTTTATAGGACATTAAACCCAACAAACTCCCACTTGGACTAGAAACTCTAGTGGGGTACATAAAGTTAGGTGTGAGAGAAGTATAAAGACAATAAACTAGGGCATCAACCATACCCTTACATTTCTCCCACTTGCCCTAGTCTAATAAAGCTCGTAATCCTAGATTAACTAGGTGACCCTCAAAAACTTTAGCCGTGAGGGGTTTTGTAAACGGGTCAGCCATGTTGTGCTCCGAAGCAATCTGCGTGACGATCACATCTCCTCGTTGCACGATCTCCCTGATGAGATGGTATTTGCGCTCAAGATGCTTTCCTCGCTTGTGACTTCGAGGTTCCTTAGAGTTTGCAACTGCACCACTGTTATCACAATAGAGGGTGACAGGCAGTTGCATATTTGGAACAATTTCCAACTCTGTTAGGAATTTTCTTAGCCATACTGCCTCTTTTGCTGCTTCACAGGCGGCTACGTACTCTGCTTCCATGGTAGAGTCAGCAATGCAACCTTGCTTAATACTCCTCCATACTATTGCTCCTCCATTTAGAGTAAACACAGATCCCGATGTTGATTTTCTTGAATCTATATCGGTCTGAAAATCTGAGTCAGTGTATCCTGTAAGGATCAGATCCTTAGCTCCATACACGAGCGTATAATCCCTAGTTCTCCTTAGATACTTAAGGATGTTTTTAACGGCAGTCCAATGTGCATGACCAGGATTGGACTGAAATCTGCTGACAATTCCTACGGCATAGCATATGTCGGGTCTGGTACTCAGCATGGCATACATCAAACTACCAACTGCTGATGCGTAGGGAATTCGTCTCATTTCCTCAACTTCTTGAGGTGTCTTAGGACTTTGTTCCTTTGATAAGTGAACCCCGTGTCTAAAAGGTAATAATCCTTTCTTGGAGTTCTGCATCGAATATCGTACCAACATTTTGTCGATATATGATGCTTGAGACAGTGCTAGCGTTTTGTTCTTTCTATTTCTAATGATTTGAATGCCCAGAACAAATTGAGCCTCACCCAAATCTTTCATTTGGAATTGAGTCGCTAGCCATTGTTTTACGTCAGTCAGGAATCCTACATTATTCCCAATAAGTAGGATATCATCTACGTATAGAACTAGAAAAGCTACAGTGGATTTGACGATTTTCTTGTAAACACAAGGTTCGTCAATATTCTGCTCAAAGCCATACGTTTTGATCGCAGTGTCAAAACGTATATTCCAGGATCTTGATGCTTGTTTCAATCCATAAATGGATCGTTTAAGTTTGCAAACCTTTTGCTCATCACCCTGGACTATGAATCCCTCTGGTTGAGCCATATAGATAGTTTCTTCAAGATTGCCGTTCAAAAAGGCTGTCTTGACATCCATTTGCCATATTTCATAATCATAATATGTGGCAATGGATAAGAGTATTCTAATCGACTTAAGCATGGCAACAGGGGAAAAAGTTTCTTCAAAATCGACTCCTTCCCGCTGAGTAAAACCCTTTGCCACAAGTCGAGCCTTAAAGGTTTGAACCTTACCGGCTTGGTCTCGTTTTCTCTTGTAGATCCATTTGCAACCAATAGGTTTTACCCCATCCGGCTGCTCTACAAGATCCCAGACCGAATTGAAGTACATTGACTCCATTTCGAGATCCATGGCTTTGATCCACTGGTCCTTATCAACATCATTCATTGCCTGATTAAAGGACAATGGATCCTCTACACCATCATCAGACATGATGGTTTGAGTTTCTGTTAAACCCATGTAACGGTCAGGTTGAATTATAACCCTCCCACTACGTCGAGGCTCTCTCACTACCTGAGATGGATGTGTTTGATCAACAACTTTTGATGGACCAGCTTGATCTACAACTTTTGTAGATTCTTTTGTAGTTTTTCTTGAAATCTCATCTAATACTAGCTTACTGCGAGGTCGATGATCTTTTATGTGATCTTCCTCAAGGAACGTAGCGTTTGTCGATACAATCACTTTATTATCCTAAGGATCGTAAAATAGACCACCTTTCGTTTCTTTAGGATATCCTACAAATAAGCACAGTTTTGAACGTCGTTCCAACTTCTTTGGGTTTTGTACTAACACGTGTGCCGGGCATCCCCAAATCCTGAAGTGACGTAAACTACCTTTACGCCCTTTCCATAGCTCATAAGGTGTTTCAGAAACACTTTTAGAGGGAACCATGTTCAAAATGTATACGGCAGTCTCAACTGCATATCCCCAGAACGAATCAGGCAACTGAGCATAGCTCATCATTGATCGAACCATGTCTAACAAGGTTCGGTTTCTCCTCTCTGATACACCATTTTGTTGTGGTGTAGCAGGGGCTGAGAGTTGGGACGTAATTCCATGTTCTATCAAATAGTCTTGGAATTGTAGGTCCATATATTCTCCACCTCGATCTGATCGTAGTGTTTTAATCGTTTTACCTAAGTGGTTCTCAACCTCGGTCTTGTACTCTTTGAAATTTTCAAGGGCTTCAGACTTGTGATGCATTAGGTAAAGGTAGCCATACCTTGAATAATCATCAATGAAGCTGACGAAGTATTCATACCCTCCTCGTGCTTTGACATTCATAGGACCACAGAGATCCGAATGCACGAGTTCTAAAGGTTCTTTGGCCCTATAACCTTTTTCTGAAAAAGGTCGTTTGGTCATTTTTCCCTCGAGGCAGGACTCACATGGTGGTAACGAGTCATCTTCTAACTGGTTTAGTAGTCCACTCTTTACCAATCTTTAAATCCTATTGCGATTTATGTGGCCTAATCTCAAGTGCCAAAGATAGGTATTAGGAGAAACTTTCCGCCTTTTGTTTTGAGTTTCTGCTACTTTAAACATTTCCGTATTAAAAATAGCTTTAACTTGAATTGGCCTTAACACATATAAGTTGCTTTCAAGTTTTGCAGAACATATATGCATACCTCTTTTGTTAACAAACACTTTATTAATATCAAAAGATACTTGGTATTCATGTTCAATCAAACAAGAGATAGAAATTAAGTTCCTTTTTATATCGGGAACGTACAAGACATTTTCTAGTAACAAAAATCTATCTCCAAAAGACAACTTAAGAGTTCCTGAAGCTCTGGCTGTGACGACCTCTCCAGTTCCAACTTTGAGAGTTACTTCGCCGTCTTCCAGCATATGCCAGGAACTAATTTCCTGTAAAGAAGAGCATACATGGTTAGTCGCTCCTGAATCTAATATCCAGGCAGAGCTATCTTGCTCAACTAAACATGTTTCGATAACGAGCAAATCATATTTACCTTTTTTTTCCTTTTCAGCCTTCTTTTCTGCTAGGTACTTGGGACAATTGCGTTTCCAATGTCCGTCTACATTACAATGGAAACATTTTCCTTTATATGCAGCTTTAGTTTTTGCCTTGCTTCCCACTGGAGCTTTTCCTTTCCCTTTATCCTTCTTTTTCTTCATTTGAATACTCTTATTCTTTGAAGTGGAAGGTCCAGACTTGGTTCCTGAGGATGATCCCTTTTGGAACCTTTTGGTTGTAGCAACATTTGCCTCCCCTTCATGTCCCCTCTTAGTGAGACTTTGGTAAGTCTGGAGCTCGTTTAGCAAAGTAGTCAGGTTAAAGTCTATTTTGTTCATGACAGCGTTTGTCCTGAACTGAATGAAGCTCTTCGGAAGAGACTCCATTATGAAACTTACTTGACTACCCTCGTCAATTGTAGCACCGTTTACTTCAGCAATGTTAAACTGAACCATCATGTTCAAAACATGTTCCCTAACTGAAGCACCTTCCTTCATTCGGGAATTGTAAACATTCTTGAGAGCTTTGTGCCTGATTTGTGAGGACGGTTGTCCAAACATACCTTGCAACGAAGTCATGATCTCCCTTGCGGTGACCATCCTCTTGTGTTTTTTCGACAAGACATCCGAAATGCTTGCTAAAATATAGACTCTTGCTTTATCATTAGCTCGAGTCCATTTCTCATATGCTTCCCGAACAATTCGGTTTGTTGACGAGCCAAGGTTAGGCGGACACTCTTCGGTAAGGACAAATCTAAGATCCTCGATTACTAGTATTGTGTTTAGATTAGACTTCCAAGTTCCATAGTTATCCCCGTTAAGCTTATCCGAAGCGAGTAATTGTATTAGTGAGCTAGACATGCTGAAAAATTAAACAAAGCTATTAGAAATTGCTTATTAACCATTTTTAGACAAAATCCAATCAAGTTTTAGCAAAAGTAATAATGTACCCAGGATTATTATTTTGCAACGACACTTTAGTGAGTTAGAGCAACCGCTACCGAGGGGCAGTCAATTACTCCTTCACCAAACCAAGACGTTCTTGACTAAATACTAATCCCAGAATAACTCTTATTCCTATAGTTGTTTAGTTATCGTTACGTTTGGTCAGGAATTTACTAACACTTAGTAACCCTTGTAACTGTGACCCGCCGTTTTAAGATTACAGAGAACGGCCCCAACAATGCTACCGAATGGAAAAGCTAATGTTGGAAATGGTCCTAAGTAATCCTATCCATCTCTGGAGTTTGCGTTGTTCCGATCTCCATGTTACAACCCTCCGAATGGTTAGTAGCTCCAGGGCATACAAGCAGGCGCAACATGGAAATCTCACGGTGCAACCTAACGGAGGAGACCGCAGGATGTGTTGACACACTTCCTTCACTCACTTACTATAAATACTTTCTCCATTCACCTTGTTATTGATTTATGCAAACACCTTCCGAATGGAGCAGTTGAGGTATAATCAACACGAGGCCAAGCATAAATCTCACCTTGTGAACAAAAGGGAGAACGTAAAAGGGAAATGGATTTGATATATCTCTCCCCTCCCACTAAGTATTTTAAACGGTTTTGGGTATACTTATACTTAGGTGAATTCCGGCTAATTGAATAACCCTAAGTCTAAGTTCATATAATCTTACGATGTCTAGGTGATAACGATTAAAACCTCACATCACACACGTGCATGCTCATAAAACTGGGTTAACTTTAACTCAAGAACCGACTCGATGCCCAGGTAGGAGGTGTTCCATAAACCGTCAACTTAAATACCTCCAGCCTTAGACAGCATCTCGTCGGGTGAGTTCTCTTGTAACCTATGTTTTACAAGCTTATCGACCTATTTGAATCTAATTGAAATCGATCGAGAGTTGGATCAAATTAACCCTAAGTGAGCATGCACCTTTTTCTTTGTTATAGATTTTAAATTTCTATGTGATTTATAACAATTATAAATCTAAACTATAACAAACTTGCCTTTTGAATATAACTCTTATAAACAAAATTCTAAGGAAATTTCATGCTTCATGCTAGGTTAATTTTATCTTTTGATTAATATAACTTTTATATCAATTAATCAATTTTAATTAACCATTCAAGCATGAATCTCCCTAAATCAATACAACATTTATATCAATTTAAACATAAAATTTCCCTCATGCATTTGAACTATTAATAACACTTATTAAAAAATGCATGAACATGCTTTCCTATGGTGGGATTTTAAACTATATGGCATGCTCATAATGCACATACATTTAATCCAATTAAACCATACATTCTCAATGCATAAAAGAAATTAAATCAAGCTAAAATGGAATGGTTTGGCAATTTAAAACAAACAATCAACTAATTATTACAATAATAATCAATAAAATTGCTTGTGATGATCCCGAGCTTTACGAACCGACCCGAACCAACCCTCCATGGAGTTAACCGGCCTTCAAATATGTGTAAAAAAACTGCAGCAGACCGAACCGGACCCGAAAAGAAGAAGAAAAAAAAAACTGCTGCTGCTGGAATTTTACTTTTCTGCTGCGTCTTCTCCGGTTTTTCTTCGATTTTACAGCCTATATGGACTCTAATGACTCTATAAAAATTACAGACTATAGTACACACATTAACGCTCTTACATATCCGAGCAATTACAATTTCATGAAGGTTTGAATGCTCAAAAAATTGCCAAACCAGAACACTTCCATTTTAGCACACAGAAAATTCAATTTCAAAATGGTACCCACCAAAGCAAAATTAAAACGAATTAAGTGCTCTAATCATGCTCTGATACCAATTGAAGGTGTTCATATAACACATGCGGAAGCAATTGAAGATCGGAAGCACTTAAGACATTCAATTTTGCTCCTAAAGCATGCATGTTCTATAAAAGACAGAATATAGAGTTGAGAGAACACCAACCTTTGTAGCTCACTTATGTGGAACTCCTTGTGGTGTTTGCCTCTCCTATGCTCCTTGGACAACCTCTAGAGTCTTCCCTACTATTCTCTTGGGCCTAGAAAGACTTGTGGGAGTCTATAGAAGAAAGATAGAAGGGAATGCTTGATGGTACAAGCTTTTGGAAGGAGATGAAATGAGAGAGAATTTGAGGGAGAAAATTTGCAGCATAACACTAAATGAAGGCTTGCTCTTCTTGAATCTAATTCAAGCCCCTTTTATAGACATCTCCCATGCAAAGACAAGCTTCATGACACTTAGCCACATGGCCAAGATGCAACTCAAAGTGGATTCTAGGTGTCTACTTCACAACACATGCATCTAGTGCATGGTTGTGTTGTTTTCCACTATGCATCATCATGCAAGAGTGGAAATGCCACTAAATCCATTATGAATTGTATCCTAATTGTAAATTTTCAGCTTGCAATTCATTTCAATTTCAATTCAAAATTGAAATTGATTTCTAGGCAATTAATTGGGACATTTCCAAGTAATTTTGATATGATTGATCCAATCAATCTTTATCACCTAATGTCATGAATTATATATGATTCCTAATACATATATATGGTATTTAAAACACTTTCAAATACCTCATCTCTCAATTCCTAATTTAATTCATAATTAAATTATTGTGTCGAACACGTCTTACGATAAAAACCCTATTTCCCGTTTTTGAACGATTCAAAAATTCCTATCAATATGTTCTAGGCTTTAATCCGATATGAGCTAGTAGAGGGACCTAATGGACCTATAGATCATGGGCTCCAACGATTCAAGGCTAACCGACTAATCTCATTATCTAAGCTAGCCAACATTCGTTAACTATTGGGACACTCCACTATAGCCCGATAGTTGCACTCCCCTCACTATAGATATATTTCCGTCCACTTGATTTAACCATGTTCAGTAAGTGGTTCCTTCACAGGTTGTTCGTAGCTATAGCTAGGTCAAATAACCGTTACACCCCTATAATACTTCTTGTTCCTTAAGTTCCACTAATCCTCTAATGAACAATCGGTTTGTGGTCCAACCATCAAACCTAAGTTCCTCTCGATCCAACAAGAGGATGGTGCCCCTTGTTCAAGTCCTGGAGTTAGTACTTAAGAGAACAACCTCTCTGCTATCCCTAAAATGGGTAGGAGTGAATTCCGTCTTGCGAAACTATGTCCTCAGCTATCTATTCGATCTTATCCCCAAAATGGTAGGCTTGTCGAGTCGGCGATGCTGGCCACTCTCACCCATGCAGATCAAAGGATAATCTCTCATAAACAGGAGTTCATAGATAGCTCAGGATTAAGAACGAGTTACCTAGGTCATCTATGAGAAATAGTCAGTTTCTTCAGTAAACGGCGTTATAAAGAGAAAGTGACTTATTTCGTGGTCCAGTCTTATGCAAACTCATTGCATAGGACGCCCCCACTCGCATGTCACCACATGAACGATTTAGGATATCATCGTTTGTACTTAATACAAAGTGGGCCGCGTCCATAGTGTCACCAGGATAAGGCACCCAACCGTATCCTTATACTATAGACTATTTTGACTATAAACTTGAACTTGATCCTACGATATGTCCCTACATATAGTTCGAGTATTCATTTTATAGTCAAGGATCTTAGTTTATTGGATTTAGGTTAATCATTCGCAATTTACATATTCAATAACATCTTTTACTGAATAACCTCAATAACGTCTTTATTGGAAATAGAATATGTTTAATGATTTACAAACTACGAGTTTATAGGACATTAAACCCAACAAGAAGAAGCCTCAAGATGCAAGACATATGGTTGTCTTTATGGAGAAAGTGGAAGCTAGGTGTTCAAACAACACTACATGTACCATTGCATGAATGTGGTGTAATTCCACTTTGAGCCTTCATGCAAGAGTGGATTTCCATCTTTTTCCACTATCTTTATGATTCAAAATCAGATTCTAATTCAGCATTATTGATTTTAATTTCAATTCTAAATTGAATTTAATCAATCTTGAAGCTTGCCCCACTTAATTATGAATGATTAATCAAATTAATTCATCTTAATATAGTGCATCCTTTATATATGAATCTCAATTCATGTATATAGTATTAAAACCCCTTTTAAATACTTTATCTCTCATTTTCTAATTTAATTTATAATTAAATTATTGTGTCAAATACAATTTTACGATAATACCCTTTTTCCCGATTTTGAACGATTCAAAGAATCCTATCAATATGTTCTAGGCTTTAATCCGATATGAGCTAGTAGGGGGACCTAATGGACCTATAGATCATGGGCTCCAACGATTCGAGACTAACCGACTAACCTCATCATCTAAGCTAGCCAACATTCGTTAACTACCGGGACACTCCACTATAGCCCGATAGTTGCACTCCCCTCACTATAGATATATTTCCGTCCAATTGATTTAACCATGTTCAGTAAGTCGTTCCTTCACAGCTTATTCGTAGCTATAGCTAGGTCAAATGACCGTTTTACCCCTATAGTACTTCTTGTTCCTTAAGTTCCACTAATCCTCTAATGAACAATCGGTTTGTGGTCCAACCATCAAACCTAAGTTCCTCTCGATCCAACAAGAGGATGGTGCCCCTTGTTCAAGTCCTGGAGTTAGTACTTAAGGGAACAACCTTTCTACTATCCCTGAAATGGGTAGGAGTGAATTCCGTCTTGCGAGACTATGTCCTTAGCTATCTATTCGATCTTATCCCCAAAATGGTAGGCTTGTTGAGTCGACGATGCTGGCAACTCTCACCCATGCAGATCAAAGGATAATCTCGTATAAACAGGAGTTCATAGTTAGCTCAGGATTAAGAACGAGTTACCTAGGTCATCTTTGAGAAATAGTCAGTTTCTTCAGTAAACGGCGTTATAAAGAGAAAGTGACTAATTTCGTGGTCCAGTCTTATGCAAACTCATTGCATAGGACGCCCCCACTCGCATGTCTCCACATGAACGATTTAGGATCTCATCGTTTGTACTTAATACAAAGTGGGTCGCGTCCATAGTGTTCCCAGGATAAGGCACCCAACCGTATCCTTATACTATAGACTATTTTGACTATAAACTTGAACTTGATCCTACGATATGTCCCTACATATAGTTCGAGTATTCATTCTATAGTCAAGGATCTTAGTTTATTGGATTTAGGTTAATCATTCGCAATTTACATATTCAATAACATCTTTTACTGAATAACCTCAATAACGTCTTTATTGGAAATAGAATATGTTTAATGATTTACAAACTACGAGTTTATAGGAAATTAAACCCAACATAGATAACATGGGGTTCTGATAACTCTCCAAAATTGAGTTATTTAGACCTTATTTCTATATTGAATTGTGTGTCTTTTGGAAGAATGGATGCTTTGGAAGTTATTTTGTGCAGAATATATTGCTGAGCGGCTTGAGGGAGCAAAATCTGTGCTGGAGCAAAGTTGGGAGCAAAACTGCCACGTCACAGTTCGTTAGCCAATTTAATGAATTGAATTCTATTAAGCTATTCTCAGGATAAAGGAGCAAGGAGAGCCATCCACGTGTCTAGGTCAACCTAATTCAAGCCTCCTATCACTCTATAAAAGGAGATAGCCACCCAAGTCAAATTCATTCCTTTTTGGGAAGGGAATTCCATCCTTAGGAGGAACATTCCACTCTTGGAAGGGGATCATTTCTTATTTCCATTTTGGGAGCCGAATAGAGGAGAGAGATTGGAGACCAACAAGAAGACCATCAATTGGAAGCTGATCAAGGGAATTAATATTTTCTTGTATTACTTTGTAGTTATGGATGCATTTACTTATATTGTAATGTGTGTCTCTATGCACTTTATGAACTAAGTAATTTTAGGCGTTGGTTAGGAAACATGTAGTTGTCGTGCTTAATATCTATGCAATAAATGTTGATTGATGCATCTTGATTATTTGTTGTGCTCATTTCTATTTTATGTCTGCTTGGCCAGCCGGTATGAATACCACTCTCTAGTTTCAGGGATGATTTAGGGAGTGTGTGGCATTTAATCACACTAGATCATTGTGTATTGGTGAACGTCAGTGACTGAGCTAGGGATAGCCAGTTGCCTAGTGCTTGATCGGTAGTGCTTCATTGGAGTTGAAACACATTCTAAAAAGTCCGAAGTTCCGGGAGGAATCTGCTAATAAGACTGCGGGAGTTTTGCATGATCAATAATATTGCTAGAACATCTTTTAAAACAATTACTAAATCCAGACCAGTGTCTGTTTCTAATCTGTCTGCTTATTTGTTTACTTTCTGTTATCTCATTTTCTTTGCTTCAACATTCTATAAAAACCAATCATTTTAACCACCTTTGAAACCATTAAAAAGCTAAACAAAATAGATAAAGTGGATTGTGTAAACTTGCACAGAGTTCTAGAGTCTATTTCTTACTACATTTTTACTCACTCTGGAAACCCAACAAGTTTTTTGGCGCCGTTGCTGGGGACTTGAATAAGTTTTTATCTGATCTGTTTTGTGTATGTGTTTTAGTGGTTTGGTGCTAGAACTTTTTGATTGTTTCTTTTGTTTTTGCAAGTGTGAGTTTGGTGCATGAGCGATCCGCCTGGGGTAAGGTTCGAGCTTGATCCAGAAATCGAGAGGACATTCAGGAGAAGAAGGAGAGAGCAGCGTAGAAACCAGAATTCAATGGCTGATGTGCCGCGTCTCCCGCAAGGTCCAGAAGATCCAGCGCCCCAGCAGAATCGTTTGCTGCAGCAAAACTAGCCGCTGGAGCAAAATGAACAGCAAAATAATCAGGCTGAGAATCCTATCTTGGTAACGAATGATAGGGCCAGAGCCATTCGAGCGTATGCTTATCCAATGTTTGATGAGTTAAATCCAGGGATTGCACGTCCTCAAATTGAGGCAGCAAATTTTGAAATGAAACCGGTAATGTTTCAGATGTTGCAAACCGTGGGTCAATTCCATGGTTTGTCATCTGAAGACCCCCATTTACATCATAAGTCTTTTCTAGGAGTTAGTGATTCTTTTGTAATTCAAGGAGTGCCTAGAGATGCCCTTATATTAACTTTGTTCCCGTATTCTCTTAGAGATGGAGCAAAGGCATAGTTAAATTCTTTTGCTCCAGGATCAATTAGGACATGAAATGAGTTAGCAGAAATTTTTTTGAGTAAATATTTTCCACCAAATAGGAATGCTAAATTGAGGAGTGAAATAGTAGGGTTTAGGCAACTTGAAGATGAAACTTTTAGTGAGGCTTGGGAGAGGTTTAAGGAGCTTTTGCGAAAGTGTCCCCACCATGGTTTACCACATTGTATCCAAATGGAAACATTTTACAATAGGTTAAATGGAGCAACCCAAGGTATGGTTGACGCTTCAGCTGGAGGGGCCCTTTTGGCAAAAACTTTTAATGAAGCCCATGAAATTTTAGAAAGAATATCAACTAATAGTTGTCAGTGATCAGATGTTAGAGGCACAAATAAAAAGTTAAGAGTGTGTTAGAGGTTGATGGTGTGTCTACCATTAAGGCTGATATTGCAATGTTAGCTAACGCTCTTAAAAATGTGACAGTGGTTAGTCAACAGTAGCCGCCAGCTGTGGAGCCTGCTGCAGTGGTGAACCAAGTTGCAGAGGAAGCATGTGTCTATTGTGGAGAAGAGCACAACTACGAGTTTTGCCCCAGCAATCCAGCTTCTGTGTTTTTTGTAGGTAATCAGAGGAATAACCCTTATTCTAACTTTTATAATCTAGGTTGGCGCAACCACCCCAACTTCGCGTGGGTAGGACAAGGAAGTAATGTGCAAGCACAGCAAAAGGTGAACCAATCGGGATTTGCTAAAGCGCAGGCATTGCCCCAACAAAATAAGCAGGCTTTGCCCCAGCAAAGTTCGGAGAGTTCTCTTGAGGCAATGATGAAAGAATATATGGCTCGTACGGATGCCGCAATTCAAAGTAATCAAGCTTCAATGAGAGCCCTGGAATTGCAAGTGGGCCAGCTAGCTAATGAGCTGAAGGCAAGGCCTCAAGAGAAACTTCCATCAGATACTGAACACCCTAAAAGGGAAGGTAAGGAGTAGGTAAAGGCAGTGACTCTTAGGAGTGGTAAGCCACTAGAAGAGAGAAAAGAGCCTAGTAAACCTCAGGATGTAGAAAAGAATTGTGATAAAAATGTTGTTGTTGAGAAAGAGTTGGAGTCTGGTCAAGGTGCTGGAGGCAGCAAAAATGATGCTGGAGCATCTAGGTCTGTTCCAGATGTGGAACCACCTTATGTGCCGCCCCCACCTTATGTACCACCTCTACCTTTTCCACAAAGGCAAAGGCTTAAGAATCAGGATGGTCAATTTAAGAAGTTTTTAGAGATTCTTAAGCAATTGCATATAAATATCGCTTTAGTAGAAGCTATTGAGCAAATGCCTAATTATGCTAAATTTCTTAAGGATATTTTAACTAAAAAGAAGAGGTTAGGTGAGTTTGAAACTGTATCTCTTACTGAGGAATGTAGTGCTATTCTTAAGAATGGGCTACCAACTAAGACTAAGGATCCAAGATCATTCACTATACCTGTATCTATAGGTGGAAAGGAGTTAGGTAGAGCACTTTGTGATTTAGGTGCAAGCATTAACTTTATGCCTCTTTCGGTCTATTGAAAGCTAGGTATTGGTGAAACTAGGCCTACCACAGTCACACTACAACTAGCTGATAGGTCTATCACATATCTAGAGGGTAAAATTGAGGATGTCTTAGTGAAAGTAGATAAGTTCATATTTCCTGTTGATTTTATTATCTTGGATTATGAGGTAGATAAAGATGTCCCAATTATTCTTGGTCGTCCATTTTTGGCTACTGGTAGGGCATTGATAGATGTTAAAAAGGGGAATTAACAATGAGAGTTTATAATGAGGAAGTAAAATTCAATGTTTTTAAGGCCATGAAGTATCCAGACGAAATGGAAGATTGCTCTTTCATTAGGATTCTGGAGAACACGATTGTTGAGACAGCAATACAGAATTCGGCAAACAAACATTTGGAAGATCATGGAGAGGTTAGTGTAGAAGATTTAGAAGTTTGTTCTTTAGAAAGAAAAAATGAAAAAGAATTGTTTAGGTGTGAGGATGTTTTTGAGTCTTTAGATTTAGATCAAAGGAAGACTCCTCCTATTAAGCCATCCCTAATTGAGGCACCCACTTTAGATTTGAAGCCCTTGTCGGATCATCTAAAGTATGTGTATCTTGGGGAGGGTGAGACGTTGCACATTATTGTTGCATCAGATTTAATGTCGGAGGATGAAGAGGCCTTAATAAAGTTGCCTTTGTGTATTCTTCTCAAATCAATGTTCCAAGCTTGCTTCATTGATGACTGGTTATTTACAGTAACTCATATTAAGGCAGTGAAAACACCTTGGTATGATGACTTTTCCAATTACCTTGATTTTGGAAACTTGCCTCCTGGTTTATCAAAAGAACAGATGAAAGAATTTTTCCATGGGGTGATGTTTTATATATCAAATGATGCATCTATGGTCAGACAATGTGTTGATGATGACTGTGTGTTCAAAGTTAATGGTCAGCGTGTGAAACATTATTGGGGAGAGGAGTTCCAGACGAAATATCCTTCCCTAAAGTTGGTTGATGAATGAGAGAGCGAGATTTTTGCGAGAGCATTTCATAAAGAAATTTTGAGCTCCCACTGTTTGTTTTGATTTTATTTTTCGCTAATTCGGTTGGATTTTAATTCGAATTATTTTGAATTAGATTCGGTTTATTTGAATTTTATCTGATTTATTTTAATTCATTGTTATTATTTATTTTTCGGAAATTTTATTCTCGGTATTTATATTCGCTAGATTAATTAATCTGTTTAGTTTGGATTTAATTAGATTTTATTTTTGGTGATTTAAATTTCTGTTTAGGTTTAGAATAAAGATTTTTCCTGATTTATTCGGCTTCTAATAAAAATAAAAATAAAAAAAAAAGAAAGATTTAATTTGAGCGGTTAATTCAAATTTCTTGATTTGATTTGATTTTTAATTTAAATTCTTCCGTATCTAAGATTCGTTTTGCTCAGAAGTTTGTTACGGCAATTTTGTGGCCGAAGCAAATCTTTCGTCCGAATAGGAAGTGATTTATTGTGAATTAATTACTGTTACCGTTTGGATTTTGAATTTTCTGTGGATAGGTTAATTGCATAAGCCATCTGATGGAGCCACGTGTCACACAAGGAAGATCAAAGGGCTTAGCCGTTAGACAGCGCATTGCCATTTACCATGGGCGATAGAAATTCAGATTTTACCGTTTGATGGTTTTAATTATTCAGATTGCATGGGTTTTGAACGGTAAATTCAATTAATGAGAGCAAAATCTTTCAGTTAAGATTTTACTTTGCTGAAGCCCTATTTATTTACAGCCTTCGGTAAGTTTTCTTCACTTCATTTTCTTGCTTTCAACCTTTGTCGTTTCTGTTTTCCTTTTCGCTTCTATTTTCTGTAAATTCCTTTGAGTCTTCAATGGCGAAAACGAGAGCAAGAAACGAGCGAGACAATGAGGAGGAGGAGGTGCCTGTTACCCCCGAAGCACAGAAAGTGAAAGCAAAGAAAAAGAAAACGCTGGAGGAGAAAGAAGCCAAAAGAAGGAGAAGGCAACAGAGGGCTGAGGATCAAGAAATTGTACAGAAGGTAGTGGAAGATGTTGCTGCTACGATAGTTGAAGAAGAAAATACAAAAGAACTAGAAGGACAGAACACTGAGTCGATTGACCCGATAGTTCCGGATACGGAGGGAGTTCAAGAAGAGCACACAGAGGAAGTTCAAGAAAAACAAGCCGAGGATGCACAAGAGGATAGGACAGAGGATGTTCAGGAAACAGGCAATGAGCAGGTGGAACAAGAGCAGGAGGCTCGAGTGGAGGTGATCATGCCGGAAGAGCCAAAACATCGCCGCATGAAGCGAAAAGCTGGACGTGTCAAGGTAGTCCGAACTGATACCCCATCACCACTGTCGACGGATTCTAAGAAAGAAAATGCAGAAAGAGAGGAACAGGAGAAAAAGGAGGCTGAGGACAGAGTGAGAGAGGAAGCAGGAAAGAAAGCAGCGGAAGAAACTTTGACAAAGCATCAAGAAGACAGAGGCAAAGGAATTGTTGAAGCATCGGATGAACCTATAGAGGAAACAGAAGAAGGACCATTCATCCGCTTCGTCAATGAACTTGCCCGAGCAAAATATCGGGAGATGTTAAAAAGGGATTTCTTATTCGAGAGAGGGTTTGGTGACGATCTACCACATTTCTTAAGGGCAGGGATCGCGAATCACGACTGGAGTCAGTTCTGTGCGAAACCGGACCCAGTGAATTCGAACATTGTTCGAGAGTTTTATGCGAATGTTGATAATGCAGAGGAATTTCAGGCAATAGTCCGAGGAGTGACTGTTAACTGGAGCCCAGGAGCTATTAATTCATTATTCAACCTCCAGGACTTCCCACACGCACGCTTCAATGAGATGGTGGTGGCACCATCGAGTGATCAGTTAAATGCGGCGGTCCGAGAGGTTGGCATTGAGGGGGCTCAGTGGAGGCTATGAAAGATGGAGAAGCGCACATTTCAAGCTGCCTATCTAAAGAGTGAAGCCAATACTTGGTTGGGCTTCATTAAACTGCGTTTGCTCCCAACTACGCATGATTCAACAGTGTCTCGCGACCGAGTGCTTCTGATATTTGCAATTCTTCGATCCTTAAGTATTGATGTTGGAAAAATCATTTCGAATGAAATTTTTAGTTGCTGGCGAAAAAAGGTGGGGAAGTTGTTTTTCCCGAACACGATCACGATGTTGTGCAGCAGGGCAGGAGTGCCCACGGTTCTAGAGGATGTGGTTTTGCTTGACAAGGGAATCATTGATATGCCTAATTTGGCTCGGCTTCAGCGTACGCAAGAGGCACGCCAGGGTGGACTAGTGTGTGGAATTCATCAAATCCTAGAGCAACTGGCACTGTCGGCCAGTAGGCAAGAGTTTGCTGAAAGGCAAGCTCAAACCTATTGGACCTATGCTAAAAGGAGAGATGATACACTTCGGAGGGCCTTGCAATCCAATTTCTCCAAACCATATCAGGCCTTCCCTATGTTTTCCGACGATTTATTTAACCTTTGGATACCGCCCCCACCTGTCAAAAGAGAAGAAGAGGATGATGAAAATGAGCAGGGTCAGGAGGACTGACAGATGAAGTGGCCCTGAGTGAGCATGATTTTTGTTATGAAATTTTTGTTTGCTCGCGCATTTTCTAACCTCATTTTCTTTGAATGTTTTCAATTTCTGTTTCTATGTTTTTGTCTTTAGGCTATCAAAATATCTGCTTCGGTAATTTCTTCCTTTGTTTTTCAATGAAATTTCCAATAGTATTTCTGTTCTATGGCACTGGGTAATTCTAACTTAACTAATTTTCTTCTGAATTTTTGAAGCTGGGACTGGTTACGCTTAATTAGATCAAGGTATTCTGATCTCCAGAAACCTTTTGCTTGAGCATTTCTTCTAGCCTGGTCACAGCTGCGACAAAGAAGATTCTGAGGTAGTGTTGATTTATTTGATCTACTTTAAGCTTAGTTCTAGTCCCACGCTTAATTTGAAAATTCAGATAGAAAAATTTAAGTTTGGGGGTATAGTTCACAAAATTAATGATTCATTGGGGACAATGAATAATTCAAGTTTGGGGGACTTTTTGCTACTCCAAGTGTTTTGCTCGAGCATTCCTCTCCTTCATTAAATGTATTGCTAGGTTGTTGAGTAACCAGTGACATTTGTGATACCCACAGTTTGTCTTTGCGTCAAAAGATAACCTAGGAAATATGAAAAATGAAAAAATTATTATTTGCTGAAAAAAAAGTTGATTGTTGAAAATTTTGCTGAGAAAATTCATGGAGCAACAGTTTTGAAGGATGAATGGCAATCCAGCAGTTTTCTGTCTCCCAGAACTTAGGTGAGCTTCATCATAAAATGTCGCCATTCTGAGGGGTAAGAGATAGAATAACTAAGGATTTTTGAGCTTTACAAAGAGTATTTAGCCTAGTTGGTGATGAGTTTGAGGCAAGGGTATACTGTACCATAAAGTGGGTCATCCCATGCTTAAGAGCTTATGACTGTAAGGCTGCAAGTCTGAAAAACAAAAATATAAACCCCTTAAAAATGTGTTTTAATGTGTCTGATAATAGAGCTAGGCTATGGCAAGTTCTTAGAATTGAGTTAAAAGTGGTGATTATTTGTCCATGTCGGAAGAACTATTTTGCTGCAGCAGTCCTTGGTTTTGCAGAATGCTCAGGTAAAGGTTGAAGGTAGTGTTGGATTATATTTTTTGATTAAGCTAGCTTTGTCTGCTATTTTGAATTCTTAAGAGAAGGTTGGTTAGTATTGCTCGGGACACGCAATAGTTCAAGTTTGGGGGTATGATAACTATCCAAAAAGGAGTTATTTAGACCTTATTTCTATATTGAATTGTGTGTCTTTTGTGCTAAATATGGTTGCTTTTAGATATATATTATATGTTTTAACCCATTTGGAAGAATGGATGCTTTGGAAGTTATTTTGTGCAGAATATATTGCTGAGCGACTTGAGGGAGCAAAATCTGTGCTGGAGCAAAGCTGGGAGCAAAACTGCCATGTCACAGTTCGTTAGCCAATTTAATGAACTGAATTCTGTTAAGCTATTATCGAGATAAAGGAGCAAGGAGAGCCATCCACGTGTCTAGGTCAACCTAATTCAAGCCTCTTATCACTCTATAAAAGGAGATAGTCGCCCAAGTCAAATTCATTCCTTTTTGGGAAGGGAATTCCATCCTTGGGAGGAACATTCCACTCTTGGAAGGGGATCATTTCTTATTTCCATTTGGGGAGCCGAATAGAGGAGAGAGATTGGAGACCAACAAGAAGACCATCAATTGCAAGCTGATCAAGGGAATTAATATTTTCTTGTATTACTTTGTAGTTATGGATGCATTTACTTATATTGTAATGTGTCTCTATGCACTTTATGAACTAAGTAATTTTAGGCGTTGGTTGGGAAACATGTAGTTGTCGTGCTTAATATCTATGCAATAAATGTTGATTGATGCATCTTGATTATTTGTTGTGCTCATTTCTATTTTATGCCCGCTTGGCCAGCCGGTATGAATACACTCTCTAGTTTCAGGGATGATTTAGGGAGTGTGTGGCATTTAATCACACTAGATCATTGTGTATTGGTGTACGTCAGTGACTGAGCTAGGGATAGCCAGTTGGCTAGTGCTTGATCAGTAGTGCTTCATTGGAGTTGAAACACATTCCAAAAAATCCTGACCAGCGCCTGTTTCTAATATTGCTAGAGCATCTTTTAAAACAATTACTAAATCCTGACCAGCGCCTGCTTCTAATCTGTCTGCTTATTTGTTTACTTTCTGTTATGTCATTTCCTTTGCTTCAGCATTTTATAAAAACCAATCATTTTAACCACCTTTGAAACCATTAAAAAGCTAAACAAAATAGATAAAGTGGAAACTAATTCAGACCCTGGATTCGATAAATACTTATTACTTGCTGCGAATTGTGTATACTTGCACAGAGTTCTAGAGTCTATTTCTTACTACATTTTTACTCACTCTGGAAACCCAACAGGTTCCATCTCAAAACCAATTGGCAATGAGTGGAGTAGCCCATCTATCTTATGAATTAAGATGCCCCCTCAAGATGGTGTCTCTTTGGGTTCACCATTCTTAGATCGGATCCCAATTTTTTTATTGGACTGAATACCCATTTGGGTTTCATGGGCTCTGATACCATATTAGATTATATGGGGTTCCATCTCAAAGCCAATTGGAACCCCATTGAACTCTTGTTGATCCGCAGAATACTAACTCATGGCCAAAACAGAAACCACACTCACTATTCAGTCATTCCACCAATGCTCTGAAATTAAGCTCCTCAAATTATCTATTGTGGAAATCCCTAGTTTTACCTTTAGTAAGAAGCCTTGGGATAGAGAATCACTTGACAGAAAATAAACCTCCAGAGAAAGAAATCAAAGACAAAGATGGTGAAGCAACTCTCAATCCTTCATATGTCACTTGGATCAACAATGATGGCCTTCTAACCT